>OZ018330.1:101159246-101631846 GCA_963969495.1 Ceratothoa steindachneri
CAAAAACAATTAAACCTGGTTAAATGAAAGGGAGAAGGCCGGCCTCCCCCAAAAAGTCAACAAGTCCACAAGTCAATGTGCCTGAATCTGTCCTGAGTACAAGGGACAGGCGGTAGCGACCCCGCCCATCCCGGCATCAGGACAGGTATCGTGCACGAAGATCACCCAGACTGGGACATTCAACAAGAATGTGCCGAACAGTCTGGGGGATGACGCAGTTGTTGCAATAGGGCGCAGGCGAGCGCTCCATCAAATAGCGATGCGTCACACGAGTGTGTCCAATTCGGAGATGACAGAAAAGCTGATTCAGAATATCCCAACACATACCATATGCTAGAGCACATGTATAATCAAAAGAAAGCCATTGGAATATATGGCTAATGAGGTAACATCTTTCATTTCTTGATGGAAACAAATGGAATCTCATCAGAAAGGTTTCTTCTTTATTGGGTGTTTCACAAAACAACTGTATGTCTGAGTGAAAGACACAGCCTAGTATCAGATATCTAGCCTCAAGTAGTTTCTGAAGTTGTTCATCAACAAAGCTTCCAATGATCAAAGATACTCAAGGCTTGGTAGTACTTCATCTGCTCCCAAAGCTTCAATGTCAACAAGGTTTGAGAGATACTCAAATAACTACATTACCATCTTTGCCACCTTTCTTGATCTTCACTACAAAAAGTTCTTTAAAAACAGCTCAGATGAAGAAGAGATGTGCAAGACTAACCCCAACAACAGTGTGAAAAGGTTGAAAGGAAAAAGAAAGGTTAAAACAGTTAAAGCTAAGTGAAAGCTCAAATGCACTTTTTGCTACAGACAGCAGCACTGATTCTGATGAAAGTGAAGGGTTTCAAGAGTCTCCTGATGATCTTTGTGACATGGACTTTGATACTTGTTGAGCTGAGGTAATAGCTAGTAGCAAGGGCCAGTCATCAACTCACTCTGGTTCAAAATCTTATAAATCATCATCTTCACGATCTATGCCAAAGTCAAAGAAAACTGCTCTTATGAACAATCGTCTCAGTAATGAGATTGAAAAATATTTGGCAATGGATTTAATTAGTTCAAAGGAAGATCCTATGATTTTTTTTAATTTTAATTTTAGGAGCTCATCTGGCAACTGCATACTTGGGCATAGGTCACCATACTCACTACAGCCTACGACTAGGCTATATTAAAAAACAATAACAAATAATTAGAAATAACAAGGGTAAAAAGATTATAGGCTAAAAACAAAAAAGTAACAAGAAGGAAGCGCACTCCAGCATCAGGGTACTCCCCCCCCCCTGGCGCAAGAGCATGCAACCAACAACAAACACTCAAATAAATTGGAGGAGGTCGGCCTTAAAGTTCATAAGTCAGTGTGCATGAATCCATCCCGAGTACAAGGGACAAGCTGTAGTGACCCCACTCAGGTAACGTGAGCGAAGATCGCCCAGACTGGGACATTCAACAAGAATGTGCCCAACAGTCTGGGGACAACGCAGTCTTCGCAATAAGGTGCAGGCAAGCACTCCATCAAATGATGGTGCATCCCAGAGACAACATAAAGCAACCTTAATCCATTGTGGCATTGAGGGGTAGGTCCTTTGGAACAGTCAGATCCTATTAAGTGGTGGAAGAACCATGCTCTACTCTTGCCATGTTTATCAAATTTACCTCTTAAAGTTCTTAAGCTCCCCTCCATCTTCTATTGAGAGTGAATGTATATTCAGGATTGAAGGAAATATTTATACACTGCAGAGAAATAAGCTATCAACAGACCATGGAGAAATGCTCATGTTTCTCAATTATAATTTTAGATTTTTTTACTTCAAATACTAAGACTCTCAGTATGATGGAACTATTAGTTGCTAGATTTTTGTGATATAGATTGCCATCTATTTTATACAACCTAGCTAATTATTTTTAACACATGCAGAAATCTTGATTAGATTTTATTTCATTATAAATTTTTTTTTCAGCTTTCTTTTCATTTAATCATTTTAAATTTTAGACCTCATGAATGAGATGTTAATTTCTATAGATTTGCAGCTAAAGGAAGTATCAGTAAAGCTCCATGGGTGGCTACCTATTTTTATACAAGTATATGATAAAAGTATGAGAAGATTGGAGGCAGTAAAAATGTTGTTTTTTTTAAGGAAGATGTTGCGAATACTATGGATGGACCGAGTATCAATGAAGTACTGAGGAGGTTGGGGGCAGAGAGACAGATAATGGGGAATATAGGGAGAGGATAATTGAAGTTTTGGGGACATATTGGGGGAGAGAGAATTGGAGAGTGAGTCTGTTGGGAAAAGTGGAGGGAAGAAGAGCGAGAGGGGACAGAGGATGAAATTTATGAATAGCTTACTGGGGGACACTGCAGGATGGTGGACTTAGTCAGGATCTCTCAGGATGGACGTCAGTGGAAGAACATGGTTAACATCACATGACTGGCACATCAGTAAGGTAAGGATAAGAAAAATAACAAAAGGTAGGTATCTGTAATGAGTATCTGCCCTTCTGGGTATCTGTGGTATCGGTATCAGCCAAAAATCTGGTATTGTCCCATCCCTACTTTGCACATCTACACGATTAATTCATATGGCCAAAGCAATGGCTCTCTATGATATTCTTTACTTCCCTCAGCCTTAAAACCTTTGGTGGGCAGGACAGCTTTGGAGAATACACAGTCTCTGAGGCAGCCAGTTCAGCCTTGGGTGGGGGCCTAGGAGTCAAAGCTCCTTAGTGTTGTCCTCCTTTCAGGGAGTAGCTTTAGGGACCTTAGAAGACACCCTCTTAACCACCTTGAGAGAGGCTTGTCTCCTAAGAATCAGTGGAGGCAGGTGGCCATTTTGCCTTATGGGAAACAATCACACTGGAGTAGGGGGTGAGCCTTGGTTTTCACTGAGGGTGGGTAGGAACCCTTTTTGCTGCCAGCTCTACTAGGGGAGTAGAACCCAGAGAAGGTTTTCAAATGGGCGCAGAAGCGACTATGCTGGGAGGCTTGGATAGGCCAGGAGCAATGGGGAGGGGGCTATGTTTAATATATAGGCTTAAGATGCCCTGGGTAGCACTGGGTGCACAAGGACCGACTATTTAGCCTCAGGAAAGGAGAGATGATCCACAGCCTGAAAGCTAGCTCTAGGAGATACAAGCCACATTACTGTGAAGAAGTGGGTTGAGGATCTCCACAATTTACACACTTGGCATACATGATAAGGACTTATCATGTACAGCTTTGGAGCAATTTACAGACTTTGAGTTAACCTGACTTTGCACATCACTTAATTGATTTGTATGGCCAAAAGCAGTGGCAGTAGTAACACCTCTACTGTAGTGGTATGAACACCTTCACACGGTATTAACACCAAATGGCACCAACTCTGTGAGCCTGTTATGATCAAATCTGATGAAAAGAGTAGGGGTGGATCTCAAGGCCCCTCCATGCTTTCTCATCAACACTCCTCAGTGGTTTCTTCTAAGGAGTTGTCTTACGAGTTCCTTCATACAAACTACTCCTTTAATCAAATTCATGGTAGAGTGTAGCATCACACTCACCAGTGAGCCATTGAGTGTTCAAAGGGAACTAATAATGACCACCTCAGGAAGGGTCTGACGCATTCGCCAGAAGGTTACCATTCAAGAAATGTGTCACCTTTGGCTCTCACTAGTCAAACTAGCTAATGCTCTTCTTTGATGGTGTATGTGGCCTTTGGCCAACTTGTTGACATCAGTGCCTAACCACCTGAGGGTGCCTCAGGGCCGTATGTAGCACTCTTGGCCTGGTCTCTTGCCAAAATGGCAACAGACCCTTTGATTCCCATGGATGGAAAGGAATCCCTCGTCCTCTTTGAGTTCTTCCTCTTGCTTTTCTTATTCTTTGGAGGACGGCAGCAAGCAATCCATTTTAATCCTCCCCTAGTAGGGGGCTAGCCAAAGGCCAGATGTACCATCCTTATCCATACCTTTCTTTGAGATGGAGATCTCGTCTGTCAAAGGGGCACTAGGTGGGGGAAGGGGATCCCTCCTCTCTTTGCGAATCTGGCACCTAGCCAAGGTTCAGCCCACTGGAAAACCCTGCCATCTGGGGTGGAGTCACCTGCAGGAACATCACTACCTCAAGAGGTGATTCCAAATAGAGAGCCCCCCCCCCCACCCCTCAAGATGTCAGGTATCCCAAACAGGGACTCATGGGGCTGGCATGCCACCCTGCATTGTTAGGAAAGAGAAGCAGGCATGCAGGCTCCCATCAGCTTGACAAACCTAAGATGGAAGAGGTTCATGGGAAAGGTCCAGAGGGGGATCTTAGACCCCTATCTGTTGTTGCAGACCCAGAGACAGGACAGGAGACTTTTGGTTGGCATAGCAACCAACAAGGCCATAAAACCCACTCACCACAAGTAGTACAGCCTTATACACCCAGGAATGGCCACGTAGGCTTTAAAGGGCATTGGTTCTAGACATTCCAAAGCCTCTCTTCTGACACGGCAGGAGGTATCTGGTCAGGTCCTTAAGCCTAGACAGATGGTTGAGGGGAAGGTGGTACAGAAAAAGGAATGCTGTCAGGGAGCGAGGATGAAGTGCATTCACAATTAATGCAACCCAATCACAGATCCAGCTGAGAACAGTTCCTCCTGGTAACAAGTTTTTGTTTGTTTTTTAATAGTTTTATGCACAGTCCTTATTTGGGCTCAGTGTGCTGAAAGAAAGGAGAAGAGGCTAAGCTGGGGCCAGATGGGGTGCTAAGTCCTGTCAGGTCAGCAGCCAGGAAGGCAAATCAAAAGAGATTGGTATAGAAGACAAAGTAGGGGTTAGCAGATGGAGAAAAAGAATGCCAAGCTAAGGCCAGGCAGGGCACTGAGTCCTGTCAGCACGGCAGCCAGAGGAAGACAAATGGTCTAGAGCAGGGGTGGGAATAGCATCGCCCAGGAGCCCAATTTTTATCTCCCTTTGAGCGATATATTTGTATGCACAAATTTTTAATACTGAAATTTAAATAATATTTGTATGTCCAATTTCTGTAGTGGCAGTCAATAAAAATTTTTTGTATTATTTTTTTTTTATATATAGAAATGCATGAGTGTATCGCAACATGTAATAAATTTAAACAACATTTAAAAAGATAAAAGAGTCAAATTTTATTTAGCGCCCATCAACTTCTTTCATTAGAAATTATTGCCTGAGACTGAAAAAAGGCCCCCGTCCCCCCCTGGTTCAGAGGATAGTCATAGAGTAAACAAAATAAAAAAATTGGCGCTGAGAGGGAGCACACCAACAACTTTCCCAGGTACCATTAGAGAACTCATCTCAACCCAGTGGCAGGGCTTCCATAACTTGCACTCAAGCGAGGAGGATTGGCAGTAGCTCCTTCCAGGTACCAAGTGTACCAGGAAACACAGGGTACCTCCCTGAGGGGTTATGTATGCAATAATAGTAAACCTACTATGCTTTTCTATTTATAGATTGCTCTTTGGAATACACAGAAGGTGCACTCTGATTGCTAGTAGAGAGGTTCTTGCCTTCTTGGTGTAACTAAAACCTTATCTGACCAGATAATCCAGATGGATTTGAGTTTTTTGGCAGATTTCACATTTGGGCAGATTCCAGAGAGGTGAATCTGGTGCCCCCCTCCCCTTAAAACCAATACAATTTTACCATTATTATAAAAAATTAGCAAAATTTTCATTTATAGAGAGAGGGTGTCTACTTGTTTAGTGATTTTGATTTTTTTTTTAATTAAGGGGCTATCTGGCGACTGCCGACTAAGGCATAAGTTGCCGTAAACAAACAGCCTAATTTAGGCTACTTTAAAAAATTAAACAGAAAACAATAAAAAGGAATAACAATAACAAAGCAATAACAAAACAATTACAAAAACAACAACAACAATTAAATCGCGTTAAATAAAAGGGAGAAGGCCGGCCTCCCCCAAAAAGTCAATAAGTCCACCAGTCAAAGTACACGCACTCATCCCGAGAACAAGGGACAGGCGGTAGCGACCCCGCCCATCCCGGTACCGGGACAGGTGTCGTGCGCGAAGATCACCCAGACTGGGACATTCGACAAGAATGTGCCGAACAGTCTGGGGGACGACGCAGTCGTTGCAATAGGGCGCAGGCGAGCGCTCCATCAGATAGCGATGCGTCACACGAGTGTGTCCGATTCGGAGACGACAGAAAGCAACCTGAAGCCGCCGCGGCATTGGGGGATAGGTCCATGGGAACAGTCGCGGCGCAATGGCACGCAACTTTAAGTTCCCTTCGACCGTCTCCCATCTTCTTTGCCAAGCAGTCCGAAGAGCTGCCCGTATTCCTGCCATGTAGTCGGTGTGAGGAAGAGCGAAACGCTGGTCCGGTCGCAGAGTCCTCGCGGACTCTTTGGCGCCCTCATTCCCCGCAATTCCTACATGTCCAGGAACCCAGCAGAAGATAATCTCGACATCTGCCCGGCTCGCCAAAACCGTGGCGTCACGGATATCGCGAACCAGGGGATGCGGAGATTCCAATGCCCCGAGAGCACTCAGGGCGCTTTGTGAGTCGCTATAGATCACAATCCGGTCTCCGAACCGGGCACGTCGCGTAATCTCCCGTACCGAGTGGTGTATTGCCACCAGCTCGGCCGTGAAGACAGACGCAGCGCCTGGTAGAGCCCCGCTGACTTCAAACAGAGGGGATACGGCGTGGAAGCCGACCCCCTCTTGGGACTTGGAGCCATCCGTATACACTGGCACGGTACCAGCGTGACACGATGTGTGCTCCAAAAAGGTCGAACGCAATACTCCCGGCGCAGTACAAGCTTTGGGAGCAGAGGCGTGGCGACAAATAGCCAAATGTGGTACCTTCCAGGGTGGCGTCCTGGGCAGAACCAGGGGCGCCACCGGCCCGAGAGCTATATCTACTTCTCGAAGGAGTTTCCTGGCCCTAAACCCAAAGGGCTTAGGGTATGACTGGCGTCTCTCGGCGGCATAGGCACCATCGAGATCAGCTGCGGATGCAGTGAGAGCTGTTGGCGACTGAGGGAGGCGCCGGGCTCGCGCGTACAGGCGAGTGATGCACTGCACGCGGCGCAGAGCGAGTGGCATCTCCCCAGCATCGACCAACAGGCTCTCAATGGGGGAAGTGCGGAAGGCACCGGTCGCAAGGCGAAGGCCGGTGTGGTGGATCGAATCCACCTTCCGCAATAAACGCTCGGCTGCGGATGCATAAAACTCGCATCCGTAGTCGAGCTTCGAGCGAACAAAGGATCGATAAAAAAGTAAGGCGGTAGCCCTATCAGCGCCCCAAGCGCTGAACGTCACGGAACGGAGAATGTCCATGGCGCGGGTACAAGAGACCCTAAGGCTGCGAATATGAGCCTCCCAGGTGAGGCGTCGGTCGAATACAAGACCAAGGAAACGGTGCGACTCAACCACATCCAGGCGCACCCCATTAAGAAACAAATCTGGGTCGGGGTGAAGCCGTGGATGGCGGCAGAAGTGCACCACCTTAGTCTTGGCCAAAGAAAACCGAAACCTGTGCGCTTCGGCATAGTGAGAGACGCGGTTCAATGCCTGTTGGAGTCGACGCTCCAGAGTTGGCATCTGGGCCGCGCCAAAAGAGATCGAAAGGTCGTCCACGTAGAGCGTAGCGAGAACATCTTCCGGCAGCACCGAGGTGATGCCGTTGATGCTCAGGGCAAAGAGTGTGACACTGAGGACACTTCCCTGCGGGACACCCTCTTCCTGCTCCTTTGGGCCGGAGAGGGCTCCCCCCACCCGTACGCGGAATCGACGATCTCGCAAAAATTCAGATATAAAAATTGGGAGGCGTCCCCTCGCCCCCATCGTGTGGAGAGTCTCCATGATACCGTATCGCCATGCGGTATCATAGGCCTTCTCCAGATCAAAAAACACCGTGGCGTAGTGCTGTCTACGAAGGAAAGCCTCGCAGACGGCACTTTCCAGTCGGAGCAGAGCATCCGACGTGGAGTGGAACTTACGGAAGCCGCACTGTGCAGAAGACAGATGGCCTCCGCTGTCCAGGAAATAGGCTAATCTAACATTTACCAATTTCTCCATCAACTTGCACACGCAAGAGGTTAGAGAGATTGGGCGGAAACCGGTCGGAGTAGAGTGATCTCTCCCCGGCTTGCGAAAGGCGAGCACAGTAGCGATTCGCCAGGAGTCTGGGAGAAGACCTTCCACCCAGATCCTGTTGAACAAATCTAACAGAAAGGCCATGCCTCGCTCACCCAGGTGTCGAAGCATGGCGTACGGGACATCGTCCGGACCATGGGCGGTGTCCGCGCACGAAGCGAGAGCGGAACGCAACTCACTCACAGTAAACTTGTCGTTGAAGGGTTCTCCGCCTCTGGAGGTAAAGTCCAGCCGGCGGCCTTCCGCGACATCACGACGTGCATTGAATGCTGGCGGAGCAGCATCACGGCTAGAGAATGCGGAAAAAGCGGTCGCTAAGGATTCCGCCACGGACGCGGGGTCCGAGATTGCGGTCCCATTCTCCTGGAGAACGGGAGGGGGGTCCTGCGAGAACTTGCCCCGAATCCTTTTGACTCGCTTCCACACCTCAGCTAAAGGGGTCTTCCCGTTAAGTGAAGACACGTATGCCCGCCAAGAAGAGCGGCGGGCGTGCTTCGAAATATACCGGAACCTAGCCCTAGCCCGACGAAATTCAGCGACAGTGAAATCGTTCGGGCGGCGCTTATAGCGCATGTAGGCATAACGCTTATGTTTCAGGGCCGTCTCACACTCGGCCGACCACCATGGGAGTGGTCGGCGTGCAAAACGGCCAGACGTCCTAGGAATAGTAGTCAGGCCTACGGCGATGAGGTTGCCGGAGAAGAACTCAACGGCCTCATCTACCGACCTAAACTCCTCGACTGAGATAGAGAATTCAGTCATTTCCTGAAATGCAGGCCACCGCGCCCGCGCCAAGCACCACCGAGGTGGTCTCTCAGGCGGCAGTTGCCCTGAAAATGATATTTGAATGGGAAAGTGATCACTACCATGGAGGTCATCGACCACCCCCCAATCAAAATCAGGCTGTGCATCTGAAGAGCACAAAGATAGGTCAAGGCAAGAAAATGAAGCGGTTCTCGGACAGTGATGCGTAAACTCATCCACGTTTAGGACACCCATCTCAAGCTCTTCGATCAGATCGGCAAGGACTTGTCCCCTGGGATTTATGGAGTAATCTCCCCAGAGAGGATGCCTGCCGTTCAGATCTCCAAGCAAGAGATAGGGCCTCGGCAACCGTGCCACGACGCGGCGAAAGTCCCCCGCGTCGAAGTCAGCTGACGGTGCAATGTACACAGAAATGATAGTATACCTCCTATCCAGGTGCAGCTGCACAGCCACTGCCTGAAAGGAGGTATCTAAAGAGAAAGGAAGAACGGAGACATCATGCCGGGTGTAAACCGCGCATCCCCCAGCCCGGCCATCCCGCGGTGGTGGGGTCGCAAGACCCTTATACCCCGGGAGGGCAGGCAGCGGGCACGCGCCTAGCATGGTCTCCTGCAAAAAAATAGCTCTCCAGGCCTAGCTCGGAGGAGACGCGGGGGCACTCCTCGAATTGAAGACCCTCACGGGAATGGCCGTACGCTTCCCGGGGGCAGAACCCCGGGCGCTGTTGGCCGGACAAAGCGCTGAAGGCGCTGTCGCCTTCGAGGACTTATTGGGGGAGGTTGGGCTCGCCATGCGAGTCTTTTCCTCCCTCCGCCTCGAAACCTTAGGCGGGCGTTGCGGCTTCGGAGGCGGGGGGCCCTCTTTTCGAGGAACCACCGTCTCCGAGCCACTCGCTCCACCTCGGGGCGTGAGCGAAGGGGCCGAAGCTCCTTTGTTGCTGTCCTCCTTTCGGGGAACAGCTTTAGGAACCCCGGAAGATGGCCTAGCGACCATCTTCAGGGGTGTTGCCTCCTGTGAGTCTAACGACTCGGTGGAGGCGCGTGGCCGTGCGCCTTACCGGAAACGGTCACGCTGGGGGAAGAGGGGGGAGCCCTGGTATTAGCCGGGGCTGGGTGTGAACCCTTTTTGCCGCCAGCTCTACCAGGGGAGCGCCCGGGTGTAGTAGAGCCCGCAGAAGGGCTCCGAATGGGCGCGGAAACAACCGTGCTCGTTGGCCTGGATGCGCCAGGAGCAGAGGGTGCTTTTCTAACTATTGAGGCATATGACGTCCCAGGCAGAGCCGGGCGCGCCAGGACCAAGTCCTTAGCCTCGCGGAATGAGAGTCGATCCTGGGCCTGAATGGCCAGGATTTCTTTCTCAAGGAGATATGCACCACATTGATTCGAAGAAGCAGGGTGTGGCTCTCCGCAATTGACACACTTGGCCACACACGATTTGGACTTATCGTGTGCGACCTTGGAGCAATTTACACAGACTTCGGGTGACCCCGATTTTGCACGTCTACATGATCGATTCGTGTGGCCGAAGCGGTGACAGTAATAGCACCGCCGCGGCAGTGGCACGAATACCTTCACGCGGTAGCGGTACCAACCGGCACGCACCGACTCAGGGAGCTTGTCACAGTCGAACGTGACGAAGAGTGTAGGGGTGGGTCTCGAGGCCCCTCCCTGTTTTCTCATTACACGTTCGACCTTGACCGCCCCATGGTCGGCCAGCTCTAGGGTGATGTCTTCTATGGAGTAGTCAACGAGTTCCCTCGCATAAACTACTCCTTTTACAAAGTTCATGGTAGAGTGCGGCGTCACACTCACCGGGGTGCCATGAAGTGTCCGAAGAGCACTTATCTTGGCCGCCTCGGCGGGATTCGCCGCATTCGCCAGAAGGCTCCCGTCCGAGAAACGGGTTACCTTCGGCTCTCTACCAATTGCACTAGCTAATCCTCTCCTCTGATGGATCATGTTGCCCTTGGACAACATGGTGCCATCAGTGGAGCGAATAACGAGGAAGCGTTTGAAGCCAGCGGGCTCGAAAACGCCAGGTAACCTCTGAATGAGGGGCCCCGATGTCATCGAGGCTCCTCCCTGTGCACTCTTGGTCTTAGTCAGGGGCTCCGCACACGAGGGGGTAGAGGGGCCGGATGTGCCGATCTTGGCTTGGTTGCCTACCAAAGTGGCAGCAGACCCATCCGTCCCCGCAGCCCCCGCGGATGGAGAGGAGCCCCGAGTCTTTTTCGTCTTTCTTGTCTTTTTCTTCTTTTTAGGAGAGGAGGGCGGGGAATGAACCCGCTTTTCACCCCCGCCGGTAGAAGCCCCCAGGCCAGATGGACTGGCCTCAGCCAGGTCCTTCTCTGAAATGGAGAAGGTCCCGGTGGGCGCAGGGGATTCATCCGGAGGAGATCCCTCCCCTCCTTGTCCTGCCTGAGAATCCACAGCCGTTTGATGAGGACCTTGCATAGGGGCGGATTCGGGTTCGGTGCTTGGCGCCAAGCCCGGATTCCCCCCCATGGAAGGCCCTACCTTCTGAGGCTGGTTTTCCTCAAGGACCATGTCTATCACAGGAGGGGCCTCCAATTGGCCCTTCCCTCCCAGGACATCGCAGGTCCCCTTGGCAGCGTCATAAGTCTTTAGTGGGGAGGCACAGGCCTTGACCCCGGCAAGGTTTAATATTTTTGCCAGCAGGTCTTTTGAGGGAAGCGACCGAAGGGGCCTGGCTTCCCTCTCCCCCCTAAGGGGGTTTGCCCTACCGAGCCGCTTTGATGTGGAGCGGCTGGCTAAGGGTGGCCTGCTGGCTTTCTTGGCAGTCCCCTTAGAAAGCATAGGAGGGACTGCCGCTGGAGATAGGGAGGTGCCCGAAAGCACCTCCAGAGAAGGGGGTGAGGGGGAGTCCCCTACACCCGTAGGCGTAGGAGAGGAGTAAGCCTCCTCTCCGGTTAAAGAGGTATGGAGGGTCCCCTGCGCAAGCACAGGGGGGGGGACCTCCATCTTTTCTGTGGAGCTGCACGAGGGCGGCTCCGTTGTTGTTATAGGGGGAATTAAGGGGAGATGTTTTTTTTCATCATCATTGGGCATGGTGACCCTCTTTGTTTTACGGGACGCAATCGCTCACCACCTCTTGCAGTAGCCTGCACTGCAAGAGGTGCTTACAGGCCCGGCAGAGCCAGGCGCCGCCATTTGGGACCACCCCTCCCGCCTGGTGGCCTGGCAGTCCTTCGGCATGGCGGCTCCACCTTGAACACGGCGTAAAACGGATAGATTTTGAAGACGAGAGGAAAAGGGATGTGAGGAAGGTATGGGTGGGGATGAAGCAGGTTGTTAAAAGCCAACCACCCCAGACCGGAGCTCAGGGGTTAGGGGACATTGTCCCCTCCCCCCTCAGCCCCGATCCGGGACGATTGGCTGAGAAGAAGGTCAGCTTCTACCCTGTGAAATTAGAGGCTGACCAGAGAAAGTTGTGGGAGAGGTTGTATGAAAAGCGACGAGGTAGGATAGGAATACAGGCTATCTGAAGGAAGGAAGAGAGGCTAAGCTGGGGCCGGACGGGGCGCTGGATCCCGTCAGCACGGCGGCCAGGATGGCAAATCGCCGCGCCCCTTACGGGGTTAGTGATTTTGAATTCAAGGACTTTTCAAGGACTTTTTAAAAATAATCAAGGACAGGTTTTAGCCATTGTTTTTTTCTTTAAATTAAAAAAGTGCAATAAACATTATGGGACATTGATGAAGGTGACGTATTTAAGGGCAAAATGGGTTATAAGCAAAGCATAACCAAAAACCAACTCACCAGTGCAAAAAAACAAGAACAAGGTATCCAAGCAACAGTCACAGAAGTACAGCGAGCATCCATCATAAAATACAATGCATCCAAAGCATACATATGTTCACTCACATTATTGAGTAGATTAACTTAAATATTACTATTTTCCTAATAAACATTAAAAAGTATATAAATAGTGAATTTGAAAAATCACTTAATGATTTAGTTTTTAAATTCAAGGACTTTTCAAGGATTTCAAAGGCAATAGACACCCTGGGAGAGGTTTGCCAACAAAACAATCCTGCTTATACAATGAAAAAAAAACATGAATTTTTCATAACAATTTACTTATTCATTGGAGAGTATAACAAAAAAATTGTACATTGTATGGAAGGAAAAAGCCCCATTCAATGCAATGAAGGACTGAGTCACTTACCAGGTCACATGGAAGTAAGAGCGACACATGCCAGCATCACAACCAATGCAGACACCAGTTTTGCAGTAGCGTTCATCCTCACACAAGGAGCATGTCTTGGCACCATATTTGGAGTAGGGCATCTCAAACAGTGTTGGGAATGAGAGCTTGTCAACCTTAAGGAAAAAATATAGTTAATGGGTGAAAAAATGTGCATAATTTAACCTGAGAATGTGTGTTGAAAATGCTTGTTGTTGTTGTTATTGTTATTGTTGTTTATAGCTCCAGGGAAGCAGATAGAATTGGGAAATAGAAACTCTTATAACAAATGTGGAACTGTGCACTCAGTGGAGAAAGAATGAGTGAAGTAGCTGATGAAGTAAAGTACTGGATTAACAGAAAGATCAAGAAAAATGAGAAAGGATGACAAAAGACTAATGTTGGGATGAGTACTCAGTATCGGTATCAAGTATCGATGGTGTCAAACGATTTTAGTGGTATCGGTACTCATACTCATATTGAAAAATTTTGGCCTTCGATACCGACGTTCAATTCAAGACTCTTAAAGGCCTCTTCACACTACAAGAATACCAGCAACTTTCTGCCGATTTTTGTTGCCCAGGAGCACGAAACTGGGAGAAAGTTGCAAATTGCTAATATTGGCAACTCCGATGTGTCGGTGTTTTGCTGTCAGCTTCAGCAGCATCCTTCCCACTATGAACATGTTTGTTGATATTATATCTTTTATCAAGTTGAGTCTATTTTTTACCAATTGCCAAAAGCTACTACTGTTGAACAATCAAGAACATTCATGAATAAAGGCGGGATTATACAAGTACTGCCACCACACGCATCTGTTTTTTTCCAGTTCAACCCTTTATCCAGATAATTTAATGATGTAGATTAGTTGTGTTTTCTAAATATGTGGTAAATCCTGGCAAAGAACGAAGGTGAAGATGAAAATACAAATATAATTTCAAGTGAAATCATTATTAGTGATGGGACAAGTACTCAGTATCAGTATCGAATATCAGTAGTGTCAGCTGTTTTTAATGGTATCAGAACTTGTATCAGTATCGGGACTGATACTTGCCCATTAATTCCCAAGACAATGTGTGCAATCATTTTACAACATATATTCATTCTATTTAATGATTATGTTCTTGTATCCCGTACATGAAAAAATTCACATAATATGCACCTAATTTATTTACACAAAATTTAACATTTTATAACCCTTTCAAGCCCGTTTTTCAGGGAAGCAAAAGGAACAAGCACAGGCCAAATGACTAGTTTACGTGTATGTGAAAAATTCCCATAATTGCACTCAATTAAATGACTGCAGTTAGGTTGGTATAAATAATATGATTTTATTTAAATGTTTAACTCAATATTCATAAATTTTGATCAATTTATCCCGCTCAAAAATATTTTTAAAATAGTGTACACGTGCCATCATAAATGACAAAGTTTTACATTATTTTCATCTCCATTATTATTGGGTAAATCTTCAACAAAAGATTAGAATTTCTAAAGAGTCACTTCCGTCACAATGAAAATTATTATTACACAAAAAATACGTGCAATTAGCGTGAAATCAAAGCTGTTCCATATAGTCATATTGTATGGATGCTACCAAACCAATTATTTTCTATTTTTGTTCCATCATTTTTTCCAACAAATTTTATTTCATTTAAAACAGCTGAAAGTTAAGCTTTAAATAGACTTTTTAATCTTTATGTACAACTTTTATCTATAAATGTTATTTGTTTTATATTCCTTCGATATTCATATTCAATTTTCCACCATTCAATATGAACAGTTACATGAAATAAACGGTAGTGTTAGAGAGTAACCATATCAAATGAACATGTTAAAACAGCGTTCATTCAAACAAACAAACATGAAACATAATTGTATTACTATTCTTTCAATCTATAATCAAATGCGTAGAAATTTATTTTTAAGGAAAAATTATTTAAAATATTGGGTTTGAAGTACGACTAATATTCAAGTTTACACCTATATTGTCTGTTTTTATTTGGTTGCTAAAGGAATTAGTTATATAATTGGATGCCTAAGTATTCTATTTTGTAATAGCTTGTTGTAATAACTTGAAGAATTAAACAAAGCCCCATTGTTCAGTAGTATTATTCTTCAAACAAATGAATAGAAACCTATATAAGTATTTACTAATACACAAACATGTACCTATATTATATATATATATATATATATATATATATATATATATATATATATATATATATATATATATATATATATATATATATATATATATATATTAATTACTCAGTATTCATACTCAGTACTCGTATCAGAATCAGGAGTATACAGTGGTATTGTACTCTGCATCGGTACTCGTTTGAAAATCTAGGATCGTCCCATCATTATAAAAGACCATTATAAAACTCAAATCTAAAGACTGGGTTTGGTAACAGGGTGTAAGGTAATCCCCCACAAACATATCCATATACAGCATGGAAATTTAATGAACAAGAGTTAACATTGTGGATCGTTTGATACATATGGGTGGGAAAGTTACCTGCTAGGGAAAGGTAGGAAAAATATTTTTAAATCAATAACTGGGCCAAGAGGAAGACCAATGGTGAGTATGAATGTAAGAATGATTTGAATCTGAGAATAATTTTCCTTATTGTTAATTTTGAGTTCCAATGATGTTTACTTGCATGATGTGGGACTGCCAGGATGGCAAGGAAGAACTAGCTGCCAAAAAAAGAGACCAGAGACAACCTGCACCTATCTCCCACTTCCTGCTGGGTTTGCAGCAATTCGATTGAAGCAATATGCCCTATAGGCCTAGCTCAGAGATGCTGGGGTCATCTTCAAGGAGAAGACTATCATGTGAATGGCCATATGCATCCCGAAGGAAGAAATTTGGGTGCTATTGGCTGAATAAGGCACTGAAGGTGCTGTTGCCTTCAAAAATATATCAAGAGAGGTTAGGTTTTTGCTATGAGAGTCTTTTCCTCCCCCTGCTTCAAAACCATTGGCAGACAAGGCAGCTTTGGAGGATCCACCATTTCTGAGCCAACCCAGACCAGCCTTGGGCGGAGGCTTAGGAGCCAGGGCCATTTGTTGCTGTCCTTTCAAGGAAGGATGGGGGAGGGGGCAGCTTTAAAAACCCTGGAAGACAACCTTTGGCACAATTTGACTCCTCTGAGTCTAATGCCTCAGTGGTGAGCATGGCAGTTTCGCCTTATGGGGCTGGTTTGGTTTTAGCCAAGGCTGGGTGTAAACTCTTTGTGCCACCAGCTCTACCAAGGAAGTGCCATGGGTGGTTAGAACATGTAGAAGGATTGGTGTGGAAGTGACCATGCTCGCATGCTTGGAAGGGCCAGGAGTAGAGGGCGCATTTTAAATTTTTTTAGGCATAAGACATCCATGGTAGGATGCAGTTCTTAGCCTCACAAAGAAAGAGATCATTCACAGCCTGAATGACCGGGATTTCCTTCTCCATGAGATATGCACAACATTGCTTTGAGGAAGCAAGGTGCAACTCTACACAATTGACACACACAGCATACACAATAAGGATTTATTGTGTATGGCCTTGGAGCAACTTATACAGAGTTTGGGTAAACCTGACATTGTATGCTTGCACGAGTGATTGGTACAAGTGATCTGTGGCAGTGGTACGAATGCCTTCATGTGGTAGCAAACAATCCAGCATGAACCAACTTATGCAGCCCATCACCCTCAACTGTGACAAAGAGTGTATATGTAAGTCTCCCCCTCCCCCCATTTTCTCATCACATGCCCAACCTTAACTGCTCCATGGTCAACCAGCTCTTCAGGAGTTCCCTTAGATAAACCACTGTTTTCACAAAATTCATGTTACAGTGCAGTGTCACACTCAGAGACGACTTGCCACCATCAGTGGAGCAAATAACTAAAAATCGTTTGAAGCCAGCAGGCTCAAAAACTCAATGTAATCTTGCACGAGGGGCCCCAATGTAAGCGAGGCTTCATTCACCACACTTGCAACTTTGGTCTTGGTCCTCATCTGGTTATCCCTGCCCAAGGGCAGCTTAAGGTCAGTCTTGGCCTGCTCACTTGCCTATATGGCAGTGAACCAGTCCATCTCCAGAGCCACACAGAGGGAATATAAGCCCTTGTTCTTTTTTATTTCTTTTTCCTCTTTAAAAAGGAGTGTGGAGATGAACACAATTCTCACCTCCCACGGACGGGTCTTCAAACAGATCTTTCACTGAGATGGAGATCTTAGCTATCAAGGGGGCAACAGGTAGAGGAGGTAGACCCTCCTCTCCTTGTGAGACCTTAGGGGCCCATGCCACCTGAGGAAGGCTTTGCACATGGGCGGACTCAGGCTCGGTATCTAGCATCAAGCCCAGGTTTGTCGGGAAGCAAGACCATATCATCTAGGAGAGAGGCACCTCCAGGTTCATCTCCACCTTAAGAGGGGCTTCCAACTGCCCCCCACCCCCTTCCCAGGACTCATGGAGGCAATGGCCCATCACAAACGTTAATGGGGCTGGCGTGCCAACCCACATTGGGAGGGGGGTGCAGGTATGCCAGCTCCCATTAAGGTGACAAACCTTGGGTCTACAATGTGTCTAGACAAGCCCAATGGAATGCTTCTAAGGGGGTTGCGGCGGGTCATCTGACCCTAGCAGGAGGGGCAGGGGCCGAGGCACAGCATCCTCTGTCTTGCCGTGTTCATGCCTAGACAGAGGGTTGCAAGGATAGTCAGAGAGAAAAAGGAGTGCTGTCAGGAACCAAGAAGGAGGCATACCAACAACTTCTCCAGGTCCTGTCAGAGTTTGAATCAACCCAGTGACAGGGCATCCTAATTTGCACTCTATCCAAGTGAGAATAGTTCCTCCAGGTACTAAGTGCAGATATATAATTTTTTTATTATTATTATAGGAGCACATATGGCAACTGCCTACTTGGGCATAAGTCGCATACTCACTACCAGATATATATAAAAGGTTGAGGAGATAAGTCGCAGAGAACAAAAAAAAATTAAAGTAGCACTGAGAGGGAGCAAAGGGACAGTGAATCAACAACTTTCCCAGGCCCCATCAGAAAGCTCAAGACAACCCAGTGAGAGGGCCTCCCTAATTTGCACTCAAGCTGGATCGAACTACAGCTTCTCCGGGTATCAAGTATAATGTGTAACAAAAGTGTATAAAGGGTACCTCCCCCCCCTGCAGGGAAGGTGTGTCACAGATGTTAGCTGATGGATTTTGTTTTGGTTGCAGTAAGATGAGCACAGAATGAAAAAATTGCAGAGCAGCACCTGAGATTGGATGTCGTGGATCTGGACAAAATAGATATTTCATTAGAAATTCCCCCAAGAGAAAGACTGGTATGAATGTTGTTGGGTTGACTGAAGGAAGGTATATATACTTCAAACCCGAGATAAGAATGGTCATTTTGCATGAAGGTTTAGTATACTGAAACAAATGTGTGGAAAATGTGGTAGGGTGGGGCACACTGCTAGGTTACTTTGATCTTTAAGACAAGGACCTGCTATGACCAACCAGCCTGGACTCAATGTGAATGGATGTGCCCAATTTTAAACAATTGGGAATAAGTACAAAGGAGTGGGAAAGGCTGACAGGCTGATTCCTGCGAGGTAGTCAGTGGATGAATAACAGGCAATGTATAGACAACCTGACTCAATGTTTAGGTATCTCATTCTCATACGCCCTATCATATCTGAGGACTAAGCAGAAGGCAATCCACATGCCATCCTATCCTGCAGCAGCCATGGAATCAAGAGGCTTTGGACAAAAAGTCGGAGTGAAATTAACACTTGGAGGCACTTGGTGGTAAATTGCAGACTATAGGCAAACTATATTCAGATAAGGCATGAACTGTAAACTTCCATACTGAGCAATGTATGGCTACTAGCTGGATAAGAGATAGATGCAGCACCAAAAAAGAAATGGCAAACTTAAAAAAAATTTAAAAGGTGGAGAAGGTGGTAAAGTCCAGACCACCCTGGATATATCAAAGGTATATAACTGAGGTAGCTAAGGGAGCAAGGGCAGAGGAGATGAGGATGAACAGGGAAGGGTAAACAAGGGAGCCAATAGGTCCACCTAAGAACCTAAAAGGCCACTCCTTACCTCACTGAAGGCCACACCAGGGACATAGAGTGCACAGACAAGGTGAACCCAACGCCCCATTTCTGTCTCCTTGAAGATAGTGTACCCTGCAAAGAAAGAAGACAACCTTACAACCTCCTAACTAGTAGCCACCAATGTGTGTGGTATTAACTCCACAAATTTGCATGTATACAAAGAAGGCAGGTGCACTTGAAGTACATTTGCTCCCATCCCTAATAAGAGTATTGGTTAGTTACTCTATCACCTGCATCCTCCTGAACTCCTTTGGTCAATATTAGACATTTTTTTCAGTGTTTTCCCTCACTGAGTTCATTATACCCATTAATCCTACCAGTTTGCTGTGGGATTTTAATCTCCCGCAAACCAAGAACTACTGGCACTTACCTAGGTTAGGACACAGCTCACACGGTGGATTGGTAACCCCAGCTTTGCAGGCATCACAAAACCAGGGCTCTGTTGAGGATGAGGAGACTGTAGATGAGACTGAGATGGTGTCGCTAATGCCATAGCAACCTTCATGGACAGACACATGACACCCATCACAGGTAACAATTTCATTAGTATCATCAGAATGCTCACCCAGGCAAATGGCACACACTAGAATCTTGGGAAGGATGATGCCCTGGTTCAAAGGATCACATGTTAATAATGTAATGGACAGTTGTTCAATATCACTTCACTCCCTCCAACTATATTATTTCTTATTCTTTACAATTACTTTTATTTTATTTTTTTAATTTGCAAGTCTCCTCTGGCACCCACCAACAGGGGTACAGCAGCTGAAAAGACAGTCCAGTGTATATCTACACTATGAAAGAAGCTCACAGAGTGCATGTGAGTCAAAGTTATGCAGATACACCCACAAAGGAAAAGTGAAAAATGATTCTGAGCACTTTCGTCTTTATGCTTAAAGACCTTTTCAAGGAATGAACAGGAGGTTGGGCATACAGCCTTAAATAGTGGAAGGGGGGATTAGACTACCCACCTCTGAACCCTAATTAAGGGGTACAGAATACTTAAACAACTTCATTTGAGATTTTATGTATGTAGTGATAATGGGGTCTAGGATGAACAAACCAGGGCTAAGGTTGAATTTGGAAACCCATTAATGGAGATACATTCTAATATATTTCTCGAAATATAATTACTGCATAAAGTTGGTTCAGGATTTTGTATCCCCTAATTAAGGTTCAGGCGGGTAGTCTAATCCCCCCTTTCACACTCTAAGGCAATGTATGTCCAGTCTCCTGTTCATTCCTTGAAAAAGTTAAGAATAAAGACGAAAGCGCTCAGAATCGTTTTTAGCTTTTCCTTTGTGGGTGTATCTACACTACATTTAAAAATGAGTATTAAAACTGACATAAATACAAGCTAAAGATCTCCCTTCACTCCCAAGAAGACAAAAAAAGCATGACTGAGTGCCAAAGGGAGGACAGCCTCCATCAGAGGCCTAAGCATGTGTCCTATACCCTTACAAAAAAAACATTTGATAATTGTGTGTGCATTAACCTCTTGCAAGTACAAGGGACAAGAAGTAGTGACCCCACTCATCCCAGTACCAGGGCAGGTAGCATGCATGAAGCTCCCACTGACTGGGGCATTCAACAAGAATGTGCAGGACAGTTTTGGGGCCATGCCAAGCAGTCATCAGAGCAAAGTTCAGGGAAGCGCCCCACCAAATGGGACTGTATCCACAAGTGTGCCTGATTAAGTGGCAACAAAAAATGACCTGAAGATATCAAGGCATGGGGGGGGGGACATAGGAAAAGGCATGATGCAATAGTACCTATATAACTTTTGATTCTCAATAGCTATCTCCCACATTGTTTGCCATACAAGCCCTAAGGGATAACCGGCTTCCTGCCATGTACAGTGGGGAAGAGCAGAAGGCCAGTCCAATCTCCCAGTCTATGCAAACTGTTTGGTGTCCTCAATTTCCACTTTTTTTACATTTGCAGGAACCCAGCAAAGGACAATCTCCATATCCTCCAGGCATGTAGCATCACAGATATTGCAAACAATTTTTTTTTTTTTTTATTTAAGGGGCTATCTGGCGACTGCCGACTTAGGCATAAGTCGACGTAAAAAACAGCCTAGTTCTAGGCTACTTTAAAAAATTAAACAGAAAACAATAAAAAGAAATAACAATAACAAAGCAATAACAAAAACAATTACAAAAACAACAACAACAATTAAATCGGGTTAAATAAAAGGGAGAAGGCCGGCCTCCCCCAAAAAGTCAATAAGTCCACCAGTCAAAGTACACGCACTCGTCCCGAGCACAAGGGACAGGCGGTAGCGACCCCGCCCATCCCGGTACCGGGACAGGTGTCGTGCGCGAAGATCACCCAGACTGGGACATTCGACAAGAATGTGCCGAACAGTCTGGGGGACGACGCAGTCGTTACAATAGGGCGCAGGCGAGCGCTCCATCAGATAGCGATGCGTCACACGAGTGTGCCCGATTCGGAGACGACAGAAACCAACTTGAAGCCGCCGCGGCATTGGGGGATAGGTCCATGGGAACAGTCGCGGCGCAATGGGTCGCAACTTTAAGTTCCCCTCGACTGTCTCCCATCTTCTTTGCCAAGCAGTCCGAAGAGCTGCCCGTATTCCTGCCATGTAGTCAGTGTGAGGAAGAGCAAAACGCTGGTCCGGTCGCAGAGTCCTCGCGGACTCTTTGGCGCCCTCATTCCCCGCAATTCCTACATGTCCAGGAACCCAGCAGAAGATAATCTCGACATCTGCCCGGCTCGCCAAAACCGTGGCGTCACGGATTTCGCGAACCAGGGGATGCGGAGATTCCAATGCCCCGAGAGCACTCAGGGCGCTTTGTAAGTCGCTATAGATTACAATCCGGTCTCCGAACCGGGCACGTCGCGTAATCTCCCGTACCGAGTGGTGTATTGCCAGCAGCTCGGCCGTGAAGACAGAGGCAGCGCCCGGTAGAGCCCCGCTGACTTCAAACAGAGGATATACGGCGTGGAAGCCGACCCCCTCTTGGGACTTGGAGCCATCCGTATACACTGGCACGGTACCAGCGTGACACGATGTGTGCTCCAAAAAGGTCGAACGCAATACTCCCGGCGCAGTACAAGCTTTGGGAGCAGAGGCGTGGCGACAAATAGCCAAATGTGGTACCCTCCAGGGTGGCGTCCTGGGCAGAACCAGGGGCGCCACCGGCCCGAGAGCTATATCTACCTCTCGAAGGAGTTTCCTGGCCCTAAACCCAAAGGGCTTAGGGTATGACTGGCGTCTCTCGGCGGCATAGGCACCATCAAGATCAGCTGCGGATGCAGTGAGCGCTGTTGGCGACTGAGGGAGGCACCGGGCTCGCGTGTACAGGCGAGTGATGCACTGAACGCGGCATCTCCCCAGCATCAACCAACAGGCTCTCAATGGGGGAAGTGCGGAAGGCACCGGTCGCAAGGCGAAGGCCAGTGTGGTGGATCGAATCCACCTTCCGCAATAAACGCTCGGCTGCGGATGCATAAAACTCGCATCCGTAGTCGAGCTTCGAGCGAACAAAGGATCGAAAAAAAAGTAAGGCAGTAGCCCTATCAGCGCCCCAAGCGCTGAACGTCACGGAACGGAGAATGTCCATGGCGCGGGTACAAGAGACCCTAAGGCTGCGAATATGAGCCTCCCAGGTGAGGCGTCGGTCGAATACAAGACCAAGGAAACGGTGCGACTCAACCACATCCAGGCGTTCCCCATTAAGAAACAAATCTGGGTCGGGGTGAAGCCGTGGATGGCGGCAGAAGTGCACCACCTTAGTCTTGGCCAAAGAAAACCGAAACCTGTGCGCTTCGGCATAGCGAGAGACGCGGTTCAATGCCTGTTGGAGTCGACGCTCCAGAGTTGGCATCTGGGCCGCGCCAAAAGAGATCGAAAGGTCGTCCACGTAGAGCGTAGCGAGAACATCTTTCGGCAGCACCGAGGTGATGCCGTTGATGCTCAGGGCAAAGAGTGTGACACTGAGGACACTTCCCTGCGGGACACCCTCTTCCTGCTCCTTTGGGCCGGAGAGGGCTCCCCCCACCCGTACGCGGAATCGACGATCTCGCAAAAATTCAGATATAAAGATTGGGAGGCGTCCCCTCGCCCCCATCGTGTGGAGAGTCTCCATGATACCGTATCGCCATGCGGTATCATAGGCCTTCTCCAGATCAAAAAACACCGTGGCGTAGTGCTGTCTACAAAGGAAAGCCTCGCAGACGGCATTTTCCAGTCGGAGCAGAGCATCCGACGTGGAGTGAAACTTACGGAAGCCGCACTGTGCAGAAGACAGATGGCCTCCGCTGTCCAGGAAATAGGCTAATCTAACATTTACCAATTTCTCCATCAACTTGCACACGCAAGAGGTTAGAGAGATTGGGCGGAAACCGGTCGGAGTAGAGTGATCTCTCCCCGGCTTGCGAAAGGCGAGCACAGTAGCGATTCGCCAGGAGTCTGGGAGAAGACCTTCCACCCAGATCCTGTTGAACAAATCTAACAGAAAGGCCATGCCTCGCTCACCCAGGTGTCGAAGCATGGCGTACGGGACATCGTCCGGACCATGGGCGGTGTCCGCGCACGAAGCGAGAGCGGAACGCAACTCACTCACAGTAAACTTGTCGTTGAAGGGTTCTCCGCCTCTGGAGGTAAAGTCCAGCCGGTGGCCTTCCGCGACATCACGACGTGCATTGAATGCTGGCGGAGCAGCATCACGGCTAGAGAATGCGGAAAAAACGGTCGCTAAGGATTCCGCCACGGACGCGGGGTCCGAGATTGCGGTCCCATTCTCCTGGAGAACAGGAGGGGGGTCCTGCGAGAACTTGCCCCGAATCCTTTTGACTCGCTTCCACACCTCAGCTAAAGGGGTCTTCCCGTTAAGTGAAGACACGTATGCCCGCCAAGAAGAGCGGCGGGCGTGCTTCGAATAATACCGGAACCTAGCCCTAGCCCGACGAAATTCAGCGACGGTGAAATCGTTGGGGCGGCGCTTATAGCGCAGGTAGGCATAACGATTCTGTTTGAGGGCCGTCTCACACTCGGCCGACCACCATGGGAGTGGTCGGTGTGCAAAACGGCCAGACGTCCTAGGAATAGTAGTCAGGCCCACGGCGATGAGGTTGCCGGAGAAGAACTCAACGGCCTCATCTACCGACCTAAACTCCTCGACTGAGATTGAGAATTCAGTCATTTCCTGAAATGCAGGCCACCGCGCCCGCGCCAAGCACCACCGAGGTGGTCTCTCAGGCGGCAGTTGCCCTGAAAATGATATTTGAATGGGAAAGTGATCACTACCATGGAGATCATCGACCACCCCCCAATCAAAATCAGGCTGTGCATCTGAAGAGCACAAAGATAGGTCAAGGCAAGAAAATGAAGCGGTTCTCGGACAGTGATGCGTAAACTCATCCACGTTTAGGACACCCATCTCAAGCTCTTCGATCAGATCGGCAAGGACTTGTCCCCTGGGATTTATGGAGTAATCTCCCCAGAGAGGATGCCTGCCGTTCAGATCTCCAAGCAAGAGATAGGGCCTCGGCAACCGTGCCACGACGCGGCGGAAGTCCCCCGCGTCGAAGTCAGCTGACGGTGGAATGTACGCAGAAATGATAGTATACCTCCTATCCAGGTGCAGCTGCACAGCCACTGCCTGAAAGGAGGTATCTAAAGAGAAAAGAAGAACGGAGACATCATGCCGGGTGTAAACCGCGCATCCCCCAGCCCGGCCATCCCGCGGTGGTGGGGTCGCAAGACCCTTATACCCCGGGAGGGCAGGCAGCGGGCACGCGCCTAGCATGGTCTCCTGCAAAAAAAATAGCTAACGGGGAACGGGATGAGACGAGCCTCCGCAGCTCCTCCCAGTTGGCCCGGAGTCCACGGCAATTCCATTGAAGGAATATGCCCTCCATGCCTAGCACGGAGGAGACGCGGGAACCCTCCTCGAATTGAAGACCCTCACGGGAATGGCCGTACGCTTCCCGGGGGCAGAACCCCGGGCGCTGTTGGCCGGACAAAGCGCTGAAGGCGCTGTCGCCTTCAAGGACTTATTGGGGGAGGTTGGGCTCGCCATGCGAGTCTTTTCCTCCCTCCACCTCGAAACCTTAGGCGGGCGTTGCGGCTTGGGAGGCGGGGGGCCCTCTTTTCGAGGAACCACCGTCTCCGAGCCACTCGCTCCACCTCGGGGCGTGGGCGAAGGGGCCGAAGCTCCTTTGTTGCTGTCCTCCTTTCGGGGAACAGCTTTAGGAACCCCGGAAGATGGCCTAGCGACCATCTTCAGGGGTGTTGCCTCCTGTGAGTCTAACGACTCTGTGGAGGCGCGTGGCCGTTTCGCCTTACGGGAAACGGTCACGCTGGGGGAAGAGGGGGGAGCCCTGGTTTTAGCCGGGGCTGGGTGTGAACCCTTTTTGCCGCCAGCTCTACCAGGGGGGCACCCGGGTGTAGTAGAGCCCGCAGAAGGGCTCCGAATGGACGCGGAAACAACCGTGCTCGTTGGCCTGGATGGGCCAGGAGCAGAGGGTGCTTTTCTAACTATTGAGGCATATGACGTCCCAGGCAGAGCCGGGCGCGCCAGGACCAAGTTCTTAGCCTCGCGGAATGAGAGTCGATCCTGGGCCTGAACGGCCAGGATTTCTTTCTCAAGGAGATATGCATCACATTGCTTCGAAGAAGCAGGGTGCGACTCTCCGCAATTGACACACTTGGCCACACACGATTTGGACTTATCGTGTGCGACCTTGGAGCAATTTACACAGACTTCGGGTGACCCCGATTTTGCACGTCTACATGATCGATTCGTGTGGCCGAAGCGGTGACAGTAATAGCACCGCCGCGGAAGTGGCACGAATGCCTTCACGCGGTATTTTTTATTTTTTTTTTAATTAAGGGGCTATCTAGCGACTGCCGACTAAGGCATAAGTTGCCGTAAACAAACAGCCTAATTTAGGCTACTTTAAAAAATTAAACAGAAAACAATAAAAAGAAATAACAATAACAATAACAAAGCAATAACAAAACAATTACAAAAACAACAAAAATTAAATCGGGTTAAATAAAAGGGAGAAGGCCGGCCTCCCCCAAAAAGTCAATAAGTCCACCAGTCAAAGTACACGCACTCGTCCCGAGAACAAGGGACAGGCGGTAGCGACCCCGCCCATCCCGGTACCGGGACAGGTGTCGTGCGCGAAGATCACAAAGACTGGGACATTCGACAAGAATGTGCCGAACAGTCTGGGGGACGACGCAGTCGTTGCAATAGGGCGCAGGCGAGCGCTCCATCAGATAGCGATGCGTCACACGAGTGTGTCCGATTCGGAGACGACAGAAAGCAACCTGAAGCCGCCGCGGCATTGAGGGATAGGTCCATGGGAACAGTCGCGGCGCAATGGCACGCAACTTTAAGTTCCCCTCGACCGTCTCCCATCTTCTTTGCCAAGCAGTCGGAAGAGCTGCCCGTATTCCTGCCATGTAGTCAGTGTGAGGAAGAGCGAAACGCTGGTCCGGTCGCAGAGTCCTCGCGGACTCTTTGGCGCCCTCATTCCCCGCAATTCCTACATGTCCAGGAACCCAGCAGAAGATAATCTCGACATCTGCCCGGCTCGCCAAAACCGTGGCGTCACGGATATCGCGAACCAGGGGATGCGGAGATTCCAATGCCCCGAGAGCACTCAGGGCGCTTTGTGAGTCACTATAGATCACAATCCGGTCTCCGAACCGGGCACGTCGCGTAATCTCCCGTACCGAGTGGTGTATTGCCACCAGCTCGGCCGTGAAGACAGACGCAGCGCCTGGTAGAGCCCCGCTGACTTCAAACAGAGGGGATACGGCGTGGAAGCCGACCCCCTCTTGGGACTTGGAGCCATCCGTATACACTGGCACGGTACCAGCGTGACACGATGTGTGCTCCAAAAAGGTCGAACGCAATACTCCCGGCGCAGTACAAGCTTTGGGAGCAGAGGCGTGGCGACAAATAGCCAAATGTGGTACCCTCCAGGGTGGCGTCCTGGGCAGAACCAGGGGCGCCACCGGCCCGAGAGCTATATCTACCTCTCGAAGGAGTTTCCTGGCCCTAAACCCAAAGGGCTTAGGGTATGACTGGCGTCTCTCGGCGGCATAGGCACCATCGAGATCAGCTGCGGATGCAGTGAGAGCTGTTGGCGACTGAGGGAGGCGCCGGGCTCGCGCATACAGGCGAGTGATGCACTGCACGCGGCGCAGAGCGAGTGGCATCTCCCCAGCATCGACCAACAGGCTCTCAATGGGGGAAGTGCGGAAGGCACCGGTCGCAAGGCGAAGGCCGGTGTGGTGGATTGAATCCACCTTCCGCAATAAACGCTCGGCTGCGGATGCATAAAACTCGCATCCGTAGTCGAGCTTCGAACGAACAAAGGATCGATAAAAAAGTAAGGCGGTAGCCCTATCGGCGCCCCAAGCGCTGAACGTCACGGAACGGAGAATGTCCATGGCGCGGGTACAAGAGACCCTAATGCTGCGAATATGAGCCTCCCAGGTGAGGCGTCGGTCGAATACAAGACCAAGGAAACGGTGCGACTCAACCACATCCAGGCGCATTCCATTAAGAAACAAATCTGGGTCAGGGTGAAGCCGTGGATGGCGGCAGAAGTGTACCACCTTAGTCTTGGCCAAAGAAAACCGAAACCTGTGCGCTTCGGCATAGCGAGAGACGCGGTTCAATGCCTGTTGGAGTCGACGCTCCAGAGTTGGCATCTGGGCCGCGCCAAAAGAGATCGAAAGGTCGTCCACGTAGAGCGTAGCGAGAACATCTTCTGGCAGCACCGAGGTGATGCCGTTGATGCTCAGGGCAAAGAGTGTGACACTGAGGACACTTCCCTGCGGGACACCCTCTTCCTGCTCCTTTGGGGCAGAGAGGGCTCCCCCGACCCGTACGCGGAATCGACGATCTCGCAAAAATTCAGATATAAACATTGGGAGGCGTCCCCTCGCCCCCATCGTGTGGAGAGTCTCCATGATACCGTATCGCCATGCGGTATCATAGGCCTTCTCCAGATCAAAAAACACCGTGGCGTAGTGCTGTCTACGAAGGAAAGCCTTGCAGACGGCATTTTCCAGTCGGAGCAGAGCATCCGACGTGGAGTGAAACTTACGGAAGCCGCACTGTGCAGAAGACAGATGGCCTCCGCTGTCCAGGAAATAGGCTAATCTAACATTTACCAATTTCTCCATCAACTTGCACACGCAAGAGGTTAGAGAGATTGGGCGGAAACCGGTCGGAGTAGAGTGATCTCTCCCCGGCTTGCGAAAGGCGAGCACAGTAGCGATTCGCCAGGAGTCTGGGAGAAGACCTTCCACCCAGATCCTGTTGAACAGATCTAACAGAAAGGCCATGCCTCGCTCACCCAGGTGTCGAAGCATGGCGTACGGGACATCGTCCGGACCATGGGCGGTGTCCGCGCACGAAGCGAGAGCGGAACGCAACTCACTCACAGTAAACTTGTCGTTGAAGGGTTCTCCGCCTCTGGAGGTAAAGTCCAGCCGGCGGCCTTCCGTGACAGCTTCACGCGGTAACGGTACCAACCGGCACGCACCGACTCAGGGAGCTTGTCACAGTCGAACGTGAAGAAGAGTGTAGGGGTGGGTCTCGAGGCCCCTCCCTGATTTCTCATCACACATTCGACCTTGACCGCCCCATGGTCGGCCAGCTCTAGGGTGATGTCTTCTATGGAGTAGTCAACGAGTTCCCTCGCATAAACTACTCCTTTCACAAAGTTCATGGTAGAGTGCGGCGTCACACTCACTGGGGTGCCATGAAGTGTCCGAAGAGCACTTATCTTGGCCGCCTCGGCGGGATTCGCCGCATTCGCCAGAAGGCTCCCGTCCGAGAAACGGGTTACCTTCGGCTCTCTACCAATTGCACTAGCTAATCCTCTCCTCTGATGGATCATGTTGCCTTTGGACAACATGCTGCCATCAGTGGAGCGAATAACGAGGAAGCGCTTGAAGCCAGCGGGCTCGAAAACGCCAGGTAACCTCTGAATGAGGGGCCCCGATGTCATCGAGGCTCCGCCCTGTGCACTCTTGGTCTTAGTCAGGGGCTCCGCACACGAGGGGGTAGAGGGGCCGGATGTGCCAATCTTGGCTTGGTCGCCTACCAAAGTGGTAGCAGACCCATCCGTCCCCGCAGCCCCCGCGGATGGAGAGGAGCCCCGAGTCTTCTTCGTCTTTTTAGTCTTTTTAGTATTTTTCTTTTTAGGAGAGGAGGGTGGGGAATGAACCCGCTTCTCACCTCCGCCGGCAGTAGCCCCCATGCCAGATGGGCCGGCCTCAGCCAGGTCCCTCTCCGAAATGGAGAAGGTCCTGGTCGTCGTAGGGGCACCTGTCAGAGGAGATCCCTCCCCTACTTTTACTGCCTCGGAGCCCTCGGCCGTTTGAGGGGGACCTTGCATAGGGGCGGATTCGGGTTCGGTGCTTGGCGCCGAGCCCGGATTCCCCCCCATGGAAGGCCCTACCATCTGAGGCTGGGTCTCCTCAAGGACCATGTCTTTTGCAAACAAGAGGCAGCAGAGATTCCAAGGCCTCAAGGATACTCTGTGAGTTGATAAATATCACAATTCAATCTCCAAACCAGGAGTGGAAAAACCTCCTGGTACTGAGCAGTATCGCAAAGAGATTGCCTGAAAAGACAGCTGCAGCACCCAGAAGAGCCACACCAGCATCAAACAGAGGGAGAAGATATGGAAGCCAACCCCTCTTCAGATTTTGAGCTATACATGGACACTGGCTTTGCTCTAGCGGAATGAACACTCAAAAGAATATGCGTGCAATACTCTAGTGATATATAAGCTTTGGAAGCAGATGTCTGGCAACAAACATTCAGAGGCAGTACACACAGGCTGGCATCCTGGGTAGAACCACCAGTGCATCTTGTTTGAGAGCTACATCAATCTCTCAAAGGACTTGGGCCTGGATGATGTGATACTTTGGGTAACAGAAACAACAGACTATGCATGGTTTCTCCCTGCAGTGGAGCCCAAGCACAAAAAATGAAATTACGAATATTGATTATTTTGTTGAAGCCCTTTATTGTTAAATACCAATTCATCCATCACAAACTCAAAAGATTGATGGGCTGCTTGCTGATAACCTCTTTACAATACACAAATTAGGGACAGCTGAAAACTAATCCCAGTGAGAATTCCAGAGCCATCCATCTAATGAGTGTTGGATTACAAAGGATATAGATAACATGTTCTCTAAAGCCCAGATACAATAGATGAGACCCCCCTCCCTTCCAGGTCTAGGGATCAGAACAATAATAGCAACAAACATCTAGTAGAGGGATCTTACAAGGTGAGAAATTAGAGGCAGTGATCCACAACCATCTTAAACTGTTGAACTAATTGTTTTACAAGTTTAAGGAGTGATCTAATTTATTATAAACAAAAATACTAAGCACTATTATCAGCACCTTGCTAGGGTTCTTGCCCTAAAGCACCTTTTTTAATTTCAAAATGAAAACTTACTCGAGCACCACTTGCATGAAGTTTGTTAGGATCTGTAAAGAAAGTGGTGAGGATGGAGGATGTGAAAATGAGTGAAAAATATATAGCAGCAGACCTTTCTGTAAGCATTGGAGTTAAGAGGGTATGCCTGTCCATACTTACCTGAAACCCCCTTGTATGGCCTGAAACACATGGGGGGACAACACATTTGATCCAAATGGGGGAAGCTCCCTTATGCAATCATAAAAAAAAGGAATCAACCAAATTGAGATACTATAATCAATAAATTATCTTCCAATAGAACAACAAAGGTGCCATGCTAGATGGAATTAAATTAAATGATATTTCTAGATCTCACCTGGATTTTTTTTTTTACACTATTTTGACTTAATAAATTTTCCCCAGAAAAAGCACTGCTTTTGAGGTCCTATCTGTCAAAACTCACCTGCCCATTGACAAGATCTTGTTTCTCCTTTGCCCGAGCAAGTAAGTGACTAATGCTTAAATTTTCCTTTTCACAATGCTGATTTTTATTGAGATTTACACCTTTTGACACAACTTCCTCCTCATCATTTATATCAGCCTCATCATCATCATCATCCTCGTCATCATCATCATCATTGTTATCATCATCTGGATCACTATTGATGGAAATATCATCATCTTCTTTCAACTTAGCTTCATCAACATTGAAGTCACTATCATCAGAACTCTCTCCAAGGTCAAGTTCAGCTAAATCGATGAGTGCCGCTTTGGAAGGCTTCACTTTTCTTTTGCCAGGTTCTCGATCCACTGAAAGTAGAGAGTTTAAAAAATAATCGTAAGTAAAATATAACAAATTGATCTAACTAAATAGTTTGGTAAAGAAGAGTGGAGAATGTTTTTTTTTTTGTGAGAGAAACAAATGTTACAATTCTCAAGTCTCATGTCACAAACATAAAAACCAAAGTCCACTAAGACAATGCCTTCAAATCACTCACACAACATTTGGGCAAAACAAAGAAACCACAACCACAATTTATACACTCAGTAATGGACTATGCAAGCAGTGGTATGGCTTGTAAACTCTCTCAAAGATTCATCAACTATCGCCGGGCCATACAAAATAAAGCCCGGGAAATAATCAGACATTATTACACACAGAAACAAAAGTCCTCAAGATTAAGGATCACCTTGACATGAGACACAAACAAATACTCACTTCCGCCTCCTCAAACCTAAAGCACCTACTACACTACATGGCAGAAAGCCCACTCTCACAAAGCAATATTAAAACAACACATAATTCATACTACATTATAAACTGTTAACTCTCCCACTTCAGACCAGCTTCCAAGAACTTATCCACACCCACTTCGCTCATCACTCTATTTAGTCACTATCCCAACAACACTGTTGCATTTATGGCCCCCTGCCATCCACTACTCTGAATTCTACATTCCTCATGAGGACAGAGCCCACCTGTACAGGCTGTGTTGTGGACATCACCCAGCCCTCCTGATCTACTAGAAAAGGCTTGATATCACCATCATGAATGCCTGTCCAGAAGGCAACACCAAACCCCACACAATTAAACAAAGGCTGCTTAGCCAGTTTGAAGATCATCAACACCAACTAACCTTTACTGTGACAAAAAAATGTAAAGAGTTTCAAGGAGGGTTAGGTTCGAGAGGGATTGGCAAACATTTACAATCTCTCAATTTATTTACAAATACAATGTTATTAAAAATGAATGCAATTTTAAGCTTGCATAATGTTCAAAATACTGGAAACACCAGCTCTTCTTAATGCCATAAAAAGTGTTTGTATGCATTTGTGACATTAGACATGTGATGTTGTGGAACTTGAGTACTTGACAGATTTTCAGAGGACAAATTTGTTGAAGAATGGATTAGCTGGAACCTAACAGAAAAATTTCAAGTTTTAACCACTTTGGGGCGAGTTTTTTTTGGCAATTATAGTCTAATTAAAGAGTATTTTAATTATTTAAAAAACAAAACCACAAAAAAAGCCAACAACAACAAAGCGAAACTACAAAGTAACATTCAGGCATTGGAGTGAAGCCCAGCTCCCTCAAGCCTGAGCATAACTGCCCCCTCCAAAACATGGCTGACTTCCATAACTTGGATCCAAGTTAATGGAGCATAGTCCTTGTTGATTTTAATCTGTCTGGCTGGATATCATGAATTCCCATGACACCACAGTTTATAATGAATTTGAAAAGGTGAGAAATACTGAATGAAGTTCTGCCAGGCATTCTACAGATTAAACCTGGAGCTCAGTGTGTTCTAGCTTTAAATTGCATCTACCATATACAACATCATCATAAAGACCAAAAGTTGGGTTGTGCCAGTTTTCTCCCTCTTAAATTTTTAGCTTCTGTTTCTGCCCCTGTTGATTAACCTTCTGGTTCAATGGATTCAAATCCTTCACTCCTGTCTTGGATCTCTAATTCTCTGGCTAGTAGTGCTCTTCATGAGGATGAAGCTGATTCGACTGATAGTCAGTCACAAGTCTACTCTTTTAGACCTTTTGCTTCAGTATCCAAAAATAATCAGTCATGGTGATTATAATATTGGAACTAAAATGGCCACAAGACATCACAAGGAAATTTGGTATCCAAAGGCTCAATCCCAGTCCATTAATTTGCCAATGAAGTCAATTGAGTTTGCCAAGAATTTGAGAATAGTAGGATAATATGGGAGAGCTTTTCATTGTATGCTGCTTCCATTGTCCCTATCAGGAAACACCATGGCAAGCTTAGAACACACTCCAATGACTATCACCAACTAAATAACATCAAGGGCGAGTTAGCCAAGCAGAAACACCACTTCTGTTTTGAACAAAGTTAAGCCACATCAGATGTAGTTAATTGCTGGATGGAGTTCAAATTTGAGTTGACTTCGCATTGGCTGCCATACACTGTAAATACCTGTAGTTTGGACCCATCATTAAACTATGACACCACTGAGAAATAAGAGGTATTTTAAATGATGGCAGATCAGTGGTAAACCTCTACCAATTTCTTTTCTTTCAATGACATCCCCAAGCAGAATAAATTTGCCCCATCAAATCTAGCTGACCTAATTTATAGGCTGCATAGAAGCAAGTACTTCTCTTCCATCAATTTGGTGAGAGGATATTTCAAAGTTCTGATGGAGCAGGGCAGTAAAGAGAAGACCGCCTTTTCTACCCATCAACCTCACTAAGTTTACACATCTTACTTTTGGGATTATCAATGGTCCCACCACCTTTCAAAGGAGTATAGCCATTGCTCTTTCTGGCATCCCCTCTTCCAGAGCCATTGTTTATTTGTATGACATATTGGTTATAGGAAAAGAATTCAAGGATTATCTAGTCATTTTAGAGATGGTTCTATTTGCTCTTGCTAGGAGTGGGTTTAAACTCAAATCTGTGCAAGAAAGTACAATTTCTAGGTCATCTGGTTTCAGCAATGGTATTCTGTATATACCAAAGAATTTGTCTGGTATTACAGAATTCCTAATTGTACCTATCTGCCAAGTCAGACAATTTCTGGAAATGGTAAACTTTTACTGGCAACACAGATGGACTGAAATTCCAAAGCCTCTCTATCCCAGATCAATGGACAGACTTTCAACCAACTCAAGACTTCCCATTTGTCTCTAATCCTACTAACTTAGCTGACTACTCTGATTCTGCAGCATGAATGAATTCCAAGTGTATGCTTACAATATCAGTGCTGATGCAGTTTTGTGTCACAGAATGGTGTAAACCACCCTATTGCTTTCATCTCCTGCTTCTCCAATGCCCATAAGGGATATTCAACTACAGAAGGTGTGAACTTGCAGCAGTGCATTGGGCTGTTAAATCTGAGTCTTGTTTGGGACCAAGTTTATTCTTTGCACACAGCACAGATCATATTTAGCTGCATAACATAGAAGTTGAATCACCTTGTCTGGTTCAAACAGTGGAAGATGAACAAATTTAAATAGCAGAGGTATACCCCAGGTATCACTAATATGCCAACTGATACTCTCTTGCAGAACTCTATTGGCCTTTCTGAAGATACTATGTTGAACCTGATGATTGGAAAGCTACCACTGCAGAGGTTCTGACTGATGAAAACCTCTGGTCAGCTATCTCCTAAGAAGATCTGTAATCAGTCAGTTATAGGATGTAGAGATTTATAGGTATCTATTATGGACTTAACAATCCCTTGATTTAAGACAAAGAGAAACCAACTGCTGCTATTATCTATTATTTATCTAGAGTTCATTACAATTTACTATTTTTCCCAGAGTCTAGAACTGTCTCTGATGTTCCTGCTTTTAGTTAAAAACTTGTTTCTGAAGTTCCTCATTACCTAGCGAATGATGGTGACTTACTATCTATCTACTGATATTATAGAATTTCTCCCTTCTGTTAATATCTGGTGGAGTAATAATGGTGCACAATTGTACGTCGTTGTGTGCTGTTCATTTGTTCATGGCATGGTGTGACATCATAGCCATGCACTGGTGGTGCAATGGCGGATGGGTGCTCCCTCTACACCAGTCATTCAAAGGTAAGCGTGCGCAAATGTTCTTAATAGTGGTAGCAGATCTCTTATGCCTGTTATGGAAAGCGTTAATACTGGTGCCTGTTCATTAAAATGGCTGCCTAAACTTGCCAATGATGGGTGCTATGACAGTTGCAAAAATGATATTCATATATATTCATCTTCAGTCACATAATATAGTATCACTTAATACTATATAATGTATAATATAATAACCCTATAAAAAATAAGCTAAAATAATAACATTTTTAATAAAATGTTATTTTAGTTTTCAAAATTTTTGAAAAATAATGCTAACATCACCATAACCTAATGCTCTCTGGATCTATATAACTATTGATTTATTATTCTATTACCCATATTATTTTATAATTAGTAAAATTACAAACATGTGAAAATTATATTAAAAATTAATAAATATCAATTAAGCTCTTCTATCACAAGTACGATACATATCAATAATACATAATCATATCAAAGAAAAAAACACACTGCGATAGTTAAAATCTTATTTCTCTGAAAGCCTAAGTGGCAGTGAAAATAAAACCGCTAAAGCCAAAGAGAGCCCATTTGAGATCTACCGTATTGCAAACTCATTTTGCACTAATTTCAAATTATCACAACCAAACAACACTTACAAGAAAATGAGGGCCAACAACCCCTCAAATATGTAAAGTAATGATAAACTTACCTCCATTGGTATTGGCATAAGAAGATCGAATGTAGGAACAATTTACATAAAATGTTAGCCCTTTCAGCATTTGCCAAACACTAGTAAATTCTGCAGTCTAGTGCTGCAACCTGATTTTAAAAATGGTGCAATTAAGTATCCCATTTGGGATATTGAGGCACTAAAGGGTTAATAATAGTTTGTTTGATGAGCTCTGAGTGGTGGATCTAAAAAGGAATGACAGTTCTGAGACAAGGGATCAGTGTCAACCTTTATTGCCGCCATTCTCAATGGAGATGAAAGTTTGGTTGAAGGGAGGATAAATCAGCGCTTCATAAACTGACTGCACAATGTTCACCACAATCCACATTGCGCATTAGAATGTGAGTTAGCATGTCAGAAGAAGTATCTAAATGAATGTTTAGAATATTCTTTTTTACATCTTTTACCTCACCCTCTTAGATATTTCAATATAGAATATAGATAAACATCTATCTCTACTTTTGATAAAGTTATAAAGTACCTTCAATGACCATTATATAGCTAGGCTGGCACAATCTCAATCTATTACTTGAGAAGTAAGTATCTCATTACACAACTATTTCTCATTGGCTTTAAACATGGTAGCAAGCAGCATCTCCTATGACTCATTGACCATGAAGCTTGTTAAAATCTGGCAACACTCTTGTAGTATTTGAACTACAACTGTAGCAATTAGTTGGTGCTTAATTTAATGATGAATATTGTTAGCTAGTATGCAAATCTGAAATTTAATGGTTTTAATATTGACAATAGATTTACAAAATTCCTTTTCAGTGTTGTAATAATTTTAGGAGGGAAGATATTGGCATTAGTTGTGCTGATTCCAAAATTTCTGCCGATGCCGATTCTTATTTATACTTGCTTGCCGATGCCGATTCTGCCTAATATTTTTTTTTAGTGTATTATGCTTAATTTATTAGATACTTTATAATTAGTTTCCATAACTATATTACTCAACTGTTAGACTGTTGGAAGCTTGGAACTTGGAAGCCAATAAACAAAGCAATGGAGTATTTTTTAGGTTTTTTTTAAACTTTTCAATAGCCATTGTGTTTATGGAATTTTATAGCTTTTGATGGAAGGTTTTAGGATATAAAATGAATATGAATCTTTACAGAATTTATTTCATTTCATTCAATATTAGGAATAGCCTATATACCTGTATAAGTCTAAATACCTCCATGCATTAGTACATAGATAAATACACCGACAAATCCCTTTCACCCCCTTTTCATGCCTTTGAGATAACCAAATTTGCGGCCGGCCACACAGGAAAATGTCTGCCTCGAAAGACACCTGCCAGCTGACAAAGGCCCAAGTTTCTTCGCACCGTCATAAACCTGCAGCTTGAGATGAGGAAAGCTCAGATGGCGCTGAGGTGTGAATGTTTGGCATGTCCTGGTGGCAGATGAAAGATCTTTTTGCACGCGAATAAGAATTTTATGAGAATCCGGTGCTCTCTCTTGATTTTAGCTCTTGAGGGAAATAAAAGCGGAAATTTTCCCTGGAGTCGGACAGAAGATCTTGGACCTACGTTGTATGTGGAGCTAGTCCCACAAAGTTGCAAGGAAGAAACTTCGGGGAATTTGTTGTTGCCATCAGGGTACTTGTAGGTGCTAAACTTTTCGCAGACCCCTCCCCCCTTCCCCCTTCAGAGTCAGAGGTTACACAGGACCTCCCTCTGCGGATTACCCTAGACGCAGCTAGGTGATCATTTTTGGCTACCCACTCCAGGTGCCAATAATCGGAACAGACACTTGGAGAAGAATTCCAATTTGAGTCACAGTTTGACTCACCTTCGTGGCCTGGCCTAGGATCATTATATCAGGATTACCCCCCACATTCGATAACCTCAAACGACCGGGCTAAGTGCTAACATCGTCAGAAGAAGAAACATTCACCGTCATTCTCCAAATACTTACAAACTCAAAGGTATCATAAAGTGAATTATCCCTCCCCTAACTTCACCAGTTTAATCGTTAACTAGAATTTCCATCCCGAGCTCATAACCTCGGGTATTACAAGTGATTAATTCAATGATATTATTCAATTCATTCTGTCGGGTGCAATTAAGACGCAAGCATCCTAGGTATTGGGCACACGGTTTGTTCTTGACTCGCTCGCAACATAAGGGCCTGTTACGAGTACGAGGAGTGGTCAATAAGTTTTGCAATTAGGATATAAGGAAACGAGATATGAGGAAAAGTGTTTTATTATTTTTCAATAAGCTACCCTCGACTTCAATGCACTTGCGCTACTTGTCCCTGAGGTTTCAAATTCCCGACTGCTGTTCAATCCACTCCTGGACGGCAAGCTGGACATCTTCATCCTCCCCCAACCGGCGTCCACGCAGCGCAGCCTTGAGCTGACAGAATAAAAAGTAGTCGCTAGGGGCCAGATCTGGTCTGTAGGGGGAAGGGTTGAGCTCCTCGAATCCACATTCCTGCAGGGAAGCTTGTGCAACTCTGGCCGTGTGGACAGAGGCATTGTTATGGAGGAGCAGGACACCGTGTGTCAACTTTACGCACGCTTCTGACGGGTGCACTTCTTCAACCCAGCCAGTTCCTCTGCATAATATTGGCCTGTGATGGTCCTTCCACAAGGCGCATAGTCCACCATCAACACTCCCTCAGAATCCCAGAAGATGGTGGCCATGATCTTCCCAGCAGAGGGTTGGGTCCGGAACTTGATGGGGGTCGGAGAGCCCCTGTGCTTTCAGGCCATGCTTTCAAGCTTGGTCTCGGGATCCCAGTGATGGACCCATGTTTCATCACCTGTCACTATGTGTGATCGAATCCCGCTAGGTCTTGGTTGTACAGGAGCAGCAGCTCCTCTGAACTTTGACGACGTTGAAGTCGATCATGGGGCAGCGTGAGGTTTCTAGGGACCCAATGGGCAGAGACCTTGGTCATGGCCAAATTGTCGTGAATGATGTTGATAACACTTCCCTGTGATATTCCAAGTTCTCGCTCGATTTCTTCGACCTTCACCCATCGATTTTTGAGGATCATCCTCTCCACGCAGGCCACATTGTCGTCATTGGTCACCTCTGATGGGTGTCCTGGACAGGGGTCATGTTCAAGGGACTCACAACCATGGTAGAACTCCTTATTCCAGTGAGCAATAGTTGCGTAGGAAGGGGTGGTGTTGGTGTACACTGCAACCATGCGTTCATGGATCTCTTTTGCATTCTTGACTTCGTTGGTCAAAAATTTGATCACTGTGCGGTGCTCAACTTTTTCCATTGTTGAAAAATTTGTGACTGACGATCTGCGATCAGCTACTGCTTCTTAGATAGACGAGGTAGGAGCGTGCAGCTGCAGGTCCTGACTTGTCATAACTTGTCCTAACACCCTCACAAATGTCAATCCCCCTTCCTCTGTTTTCCCTACTGATTAAGAGCGCATAAGCCGAGAATTACAAAAAAATTTATTCCCATCGACATTTGATAATGTTGTTACTAACATTTTGACATAGCATCGTTCATCTCTCATAGGCAAGGAAATCTTTTTAATAATTACAATTAATATTTTTTGGCATTAGACCAGGTAAGAGTGCTTCAAGGGATGACCATTTAGCACCCCAGACTTGAATTTTACTCTTCCAGGTGATCTCATATCTATTATGCAATTCACCAGGCACTCTGGTGGATCTGAGGGGAATGCATAAGGCACTGACAAAGGGGATGTTTCCTATGGGAGGGGCGCAGTAACATTTTCAACTAATTGATAAGGGGCCTACTTAAGTGAACGGAACTTATACTACCACTAAACACTTAGCGCTCTGCTTAACCTAACCTACCCTAACCTCTCTCTTTAAATAAACTAGGTTAGCAATCGGCACCAAAACAAAACTTCCTTTTTCACCCCCTGATGGGTTGAATACCTTCAATTAGCCACACACAAAAATTCTAACCCAAATTTATCTTGCTATTGTGTTTATCTATCCTTGGAGGATTTGGCGATAATTTGTTCTTATTCAACAAGGGGCAAAATGACTAACTAATTTTTGGGGGGAGGGGGGGTCATTTCTAAACCTCCAAAACCTGACACCAATTTATTATGTAGTAGTTTTATATATATTTTTGACCAATGCTGAGGTTAAAAGATGGTGCCTTGCACCTTGTATGTACTCGATTAAGGCAGTTATTAGCGCTTCAAGGGATTAATATCACAAACTAAGGTAGAATCTCGAATTATGACTACTAATATTGCCAAAACTTTCGTTCAAGCGATAGATGGAAACATTAACCAAAAATAGTAGTTTATTTTACAACAAACTAATCAAGCAAAACAAAAACTAGTTTTAAAAAATTAACTCGCTATTTAATATAAGGCTTGACTCATAAAATAATTAATTTACACTCCCTTAAATACGTAAATGTTAATCTTAAAAAAAAAATTCAATTCACCGACTTACTAAAGGAATATTACAACGGGCTACCCAGATAAATTTGGGCAAATGTTCATTTTAACGATATTCAGTAATCACCCAACAATACAAACTGTGGATAGATTCCACAAAATACTAAAAAAATGTTTTGAGTTACCGCTATTTTTTTCAAGGGTTAGCTGGCTGTGCGTGACATCACTGTCTCGGTGTGCTTTGGGGCTTATGGTATGCAGAAGATCCCAGCTGACTGGCGTAGATTCTCTCCAGCCAAAAAGGTAGGCGTTGGTTAGTTGCACATTCGTAGGTGGAAATTTTGAGGTTTCGGGTCAATTCACTTATCTACGGCTCCCGATAGGTATTCCTTTAGATTAAGGAATCTTTCTTATGGTTGAATAATACTCTCAGCGAGAACGAGAAATTGTCTTCCTTGCTCGGTAGAACTTTGTAGAATTTATTGTTTTACTAGTCTCTTCTGGGTACTCTTGGGAACGATCGGCTTCGAAAATGGCTATCTTTTCGGGTTCGTAACTGGGTTATAATGAACGTGGGAACACAATGTTTCTCTGGGGCTAACTCTGTCTGAATTCCTACTTTTCGCTTAGCCTTTCTATATATATAGCCATTAATGTGGAAGGAAGTTGAGGGATCGCTGCTGTGGGGTGTGCGTGTGGAGGTCAACCTTATTTCAAGACAAATGACTTGCCTGGCTTTTTGTTTTTACTTCGCCGTTAGCTCGAGGAGGAACTTTTCGCTGACTTGGTTTTTCGTACTAACAACTTTAGAGGTGAAATTTAAGCCTCTTCAAATCTCTAACGTAAACTATGTAAATTAAAAATATCATCTGTACTCATTTTAATTAGCGAATTGGGCATCTCGGGTTGTCAATACTGCTTATGCAGTGGCGGGATTAACTTTGTTCTTGGTTAAAACAGGCATCTCTTCGCTGCTGGCTTTGCAAACATAGTGCTCAACCCAATTACGGTAAATTGAGGGTTGGTTGTTAATTACATGCATGTGCGCTTTCATTCTCGCACCACCATTAGGGTAGAGCCAGGGGGAAAGGGAAGGAGGAGGCGTGGCTGCCTTCCGGTAAGTCAGTCGTACACACACAAAAACAAGTTGTTAGTATAGCATTCATATTTTATATATATATATATATATATATATATATATATATATATATATATATATTATATTAACTATTGCAATAACGGCACCTACCGAACGCCATTTGCTCAATTTTAATTTTTTACCCCTCTGATTATTATTATTTCTTTTTTTTCACATTTCTTATATATGAGATATTTGATAAGGATATTGGCCAAAGTTTTTTTATTTTAGTGGGGTTTTTTAACTTTCTTTAGCATTTTGGTTTTTATTTTTCTCAACTCACTGCTTTCCTTTTACTTTTTATTTCATTTTTTTTTTAAACATTTTGTTAGTATATTTACACTTTTCTTTTTATTAGTTAGTACTTTATCTTGTTTCAGATTGAAGCCATTCGGATCCACTGTTTTCATCTCTTTTAGTTTCTTTATACATTTTGACACAGGGGCAGTAGATCATGAGAAATGGACAATGTCCATGGATAAGGAGCACCATAAAATGGCCCTGAGTAGGTGAACCGCTATATATGACTTAAAATTCCAAAGACAAAATACTAATCATTGAAACCACATTTATTAGAAAAATCATATGGTTGAGTATTTTTTTTAACTTTTTAGTAATTATATCACTGAAGCTTGCGACTTTCGTTCAAGCATCCCTGAAAGCATATACTATAATCTGACCAGAATTAAACAATAAAGGTGTTATTTAATAAAGCTGTAGTAACTAGTAACACAAAGTATGTTGTCTGACCCAATTCAGCCACCAAAACTGTATAAAAAGCTAAAATTTTGACGAAGAATCTGCAAAATTTTGCTGATGCTAATTCTCACAAATTTGGATGATTCTAGCCGATGCCAAGTACTCGGCACATCTCTAATTGGCATTTATTATATTTTCAGACCCATTCCTCAAAAATTATGTCAGCCAAAGAAGTGTAGATAGTATGTTGAGTATTATTTGGCTTATGGTTTTGTAGAAAGATTGTATGATCAAAAGCAACTTATGTGCCTGATGTACAAGAACTTGTTTTCAAATGAAGCTATGAGCCATCAAGGCTTATACAACATTTAAACATTTTAAAAAGTGCAGAAACAAGTCAAAGTGGATTGATTGCTAAAAATATTTCAGTACACACTCGGCCCTCTATTTAACTGACCACAAAATCTCAACAGACAAATACCCAGCAATGAACATTCTGTCCATTGCTGGGTAGATTTGGTGTCAAGTGTTGGATTGTTCATTCATAGAAAGGGAACATGAGCCGGGTCTAGAACATCATAGAGACAGGTTAGTTTTAGCCTACATTGTTTAATAACTAACCAGCGAATGGTAACCCTACTGAGTACAAGAAGAACCAAGGGTTAGGACCAATGATGTAGTAGTCAATTGACAAATCATATGCCGCAAAGCTTGAATGCCTCTCAGAGCTGATCCCTTACCAGACACTGGGAACCTATTTCCGAATGGAAATTGCGATAAGAGACCCAAGTTCAACTCTTTCCTCTTGTTTTATTCCAAAGGTTAAAGTAATGAAATAAGTATATATAAATAACCGTTGTTTTTTTTATGTGCAAAAGTGTTAAAAATAAAAATAGTTAGCATACAGCGATTCTTTATTAATATTACAAGCCAAATGCAAAAATTTAAAACTTTGTTAACACGAGCATAGGAAAGTTTTAGTCATAAGGTCGTAATCAGCTGGGGAAAACAGCATCAATTCTTTTTTTTATTATTTTTCAAAACGATGAATTGTTAGGTATCCTGATACCCTAGTAAGTGAAAAGCCTTGTGGCGTGTTCCGGCAACTACTTAAACGTAAAATAAAGTCACAAAATAATAAAACCTTAGTTGGTGAGGTTAATATAGCCAGTGGCGCATGGCTTAAAAATATTAAAGGTGAGTTATAAAGATGGTATAACAAAAACAAATTGCTCTAGCATAAGTTTTACTTAGCGCTGAAATAATATTGAAAGGGCAAAGTTAATACTAAATGACTAAAAAAGTAAGTGACAAACGCGTTTCTTGAGGCCGATCTCAGTTCATTAGCCCTCTGCTAGTAGTGCCTGGGCTTTCATAATTATAATTCCTGGTCCTCATGTATATGACTGATATCGATCCATAGAGAGGCCATAAGGTACGAGGGACAATTATAAAATGTCAATCTCTTAAAATTCTCTACCTTCTGTGGTGGAATTTTATTATATACTGGTATTTATCGTATGTAAGTATTTTCAAGGAATTGACCCCCCCCCCCTTTTAATCCATTAAATTGAGGGACAAGTGTACTGCGTTTGTTTGAAATCCTTATGAAAACTGTGTTGTATCAAGATTCAGGAAACATGTTAAAAGCATTACTGCTGAGCAATGATCAATTCAGAGAATTGATGAAATATCATCTAATGCAAAAAAAATAGCTTGTTGAAAAACTAAAAAATAATCAATTTTCACTTCCAATTGATGAACCTACCAATAAGTAATAACAGAGCAGTTCTTATGGATACTACATAATATTTCATAGATGTCTGTAAACTTTGTGAAATGTTCTTTGTAAAACCTTTAGAAAATGACACTACTGAATTATCTATTTCTGTAGTGGAAAATTTGGTATTTTGTGCAACAGATGGTGGAATTTATTGCTCACTTAAAAAAGTTATGCCCTTCTATTCTTACAGTGCATTGTATTCTACATCACCTTTAATTAGTCACAAAAAGTATTAGTCCAGATCTTCAGCAGTCACTGCCCATCATTATTAACACAGTTAAAAAAATTAAATCTCATAGCAAATATGACCAACTTTTTCAAAAGTTTCGCATTTATAATCCTATTTGATACAATAGTTAATTTCCAGGAAAATGAAAGGGATGGAGATTTGGCACAGAAAGAAAAAAATGCAAAGGTAGCATCCTTTTTTTTTGCAAGCTTCAAGGTAAAATATGCACATTACTAGATTGCAAGGGTTCTGAAAGTTTTACTGAAAATTAAGTGTGTTTTGAATCAATATAAAGAAGAATTTCAATAGCATGCCTGAGTTAACAGAAGTAATTGGATATCTTTCAGAGATAACTAATAAAAAATACGCAGAATATTAATGGAAATTGAAGGAACAACTAAGTATCCAAAAACAAATGGCTGTATCTAAACATGAGGTCTAAAATGACCAAAATACTGTTATGGTTTCCAATATTGTACTCAGTTGAATGTGGATTTAGTGCAATCAATAAAATATTGACAAAAGAAAGTAGAATTGATATATACCTGCAAGGAGACATAAGGCTAACTTAATAATTTAACTCCAGATAGTAGAAATCTAGCAACAAAGTACCAATGACAAGGATCACATCAAGATTAAATAAATGTATGAAAATTATGCTTTTAATAATTTTAGAAAAAATATAACTTCATAGAGCAGTTTTTTATTCTGAAACCACTTGTTATTTTTGCATATGGGTACAATATTGGGCAATTGCATTAAAAAAAATAGTGAAAAGGAGGTGATAGTAAGAAAAAGGTTAAGAAACTGCTCTGATGCTTCCATCAGTTAGCACTAACATAACATAACATAATTTCACGGATGACAAAAGCCACAAGGGCCTATCAAAGGTCAGCCGCATCTGTCAAAACCCACCCACAAAAAGCACCAGCGCCAGGGGAAGACAAAATCAAAGTCCCCCACAATATAATATAACAGATGACAAAAGCCACAAGGGCCCATCATAGGTCAAACGGCCTCTTTTTTAAGGCACCCAAACTCAAAAAAAAACTACATCCAGAGGATTGCATCTAGAAACAAGGGTATCACCAATCAAGGCTTGTCAAGAACTAAATCATGCAGCTATAGATATATACAAACAATATTAATATATACAAAACTTAGGAACCATCACAACCTTCCCTCCCCATAAACTCATCCAACCTACTCTTAAATACATTTAAATTTGGACTACCTACTACCCTCCGCGGCAATTTGTTCCAGAAGTCTACCACTCTATTGGTGAAAAAATATTTTCTTAAATCCAACCTACACCCTTGCTTTTTAATTTTCAAGTGGTGACCTCTAGTCTGATTTCCATCATCTAACTCAAAAAACTTGTTAACATCCAATTTATCTATCCGAGAAAAAATTTTAAAGAGCTCAATCATATCCCCTCTCACACACCTCCTTTCGAACGAGAACATATTTAATACCCTCAGTCTATCTATATATTCAAGGTGCCTCAGGAAAGGAATAATCTTTGTTGCCCTCTGTTGCACTGACTCGAGAAGGCTAATATCGTGTCTAAAATGTGGGGACCATGCCTGTATACAGTACTCTAGATGTGGCCTAACATAAGAGTCATGGAGTTTAAGAATAACCTCCTTACTTTTGTAACTGACATTTCTCTTAATGAAACCCAGCACTCTATTTGCCCTATTTCTTGCTTCAATACACTGCTTAGAAAACCTTGACTTATCTATTACTACTCCTAGATCTTTCTCATCCTCTACTGGGATCAGCCAATGCCCATCCATTTCATAGTTAAATTCTCTATTATCTTTTCCCATGTTAATAACTTTGCACTTATCAAGGTTGAAAGTCATTTGCCACTTATGTGCCCAGGATAACAATTTATTTAAATCCCCCTGCACTTTAAAATTATCATCAATATCTTTAACTACAGCTGCTAATTTGGTATCATCCGCAAATATTGACACTTTATTATTAACTGCCTCCCCAAGATCGTTTATATAATGACAAATAATAATGGACCAAGAACTGATCCCTGAGGAACCCCACTGATAACATCCCTCCACTTTGACTTTATACCATTTAGCACTGGTATTTCTCCATATTCCAGTGACCTAGTATATAACTTCTCCAGAGCTATTCAGATACTTTCTACCCCTTCTTTAAGTATCCTAGAATGAATATTATCAGGGCCGGAGGCCCTTGTTAGCATCTAACTCACCTATTAGTCCTTTTATCGTCCTCCAATCCACACTAATGGTAGTAAACACCTCTTTCCCTGACCCCTGAGTACTATACATAAGACTACTTAGTTTCTCCTTTGTAAATACTGATGCAAAATGACCATTTAGTACCTCAAATATTTCCTCATCAGTTTCTCTCACAACCCCTTCATATTTGATAGGTCCTATTTTAACTCTACCAGACTTGTTATTAATTTTATAGTAACTAAAGAACTTTCTAGGATCTTTGTTGCTATCCTGAGCTAATTTAATTTCTGACACCCTTTTGTTCTTCTTTATAATCTTATTTAACTCATTCCTAGCCATTCTATAATCACTTAAATTTTGAATATTATTTTCTACCTGTAATTTTTTCTATGCCCTTTTCTTCTCTGAAATGATTTTTGTAATTGTAATAAAATCAATGTATTATTGAAATCAAGGAAAATTATTGAAATAAAGATTTTAGAAAAGTAATGGGTTCTATCATCAGGCTCCTTATGCTGGTGGAACCTGGTCCTAAACTAAAATGTTGGATAACACTCAAAAAACCTTTCAGTCAGACTACATCTATCTACATAAATGTTGGATAACACAAAACATAAACTTTCAGTGGACCAAATCTACATAAATGTTGGATAACACTCAAACATATAACCTTTCACAGCCGGACATCTACATCAATCATTAATAGTGGACAGAAATAATAGAAGATATTGCCAATAGGGTCAAACACATTTAGTTGGCAATGCTTAAAAAAGTGGGGTTTGTGATTTACCCGCAAATCCCTTGTGGAGGTTTATGAGAGAGAAGAAGAAGGGTGGAAGTATTTTTGAGGTTGTCTATATAAATTCAAAGTCCTAAGAAATCAGCAGCTGTATGAATGTTTTAGAGAGGGAAATTTAAGATTGCCTCAACTTTTAACTTCAGCCCAAATGAGATAGCCTAAGTAATTTAGTTGTGACTGTGAATAGACATTTCTCTGGGTTTATTTTTAAATGTATTTGGAAAGTCACTCAAAGACAATTTTAAGGTGAATGGTATGCTCATTGTGGGATTTGGAGAATATCAAACTATTGTCAACCAAAGAAAATACAAAGGGGAGATCTTTAAGCATCTCACCAAGGAAAGGGCAAAGGACTGAATAGATGAATGGAGGCCAAAAGGCATAAATTAAATGGGGTATCAAATGCAGTCTTTGAGATATTTCACTCCTACATTTGAATTTGGTGAAATTCCTGCTTAAGATCAATTTTAGAAAATATATTAAAACCATAGATTTGTAAGTGAAATCATATAGGTGAGGCAAGGAAAAGCAATTTGATTTTGTAACCCTATTTAGCCCTTTGAAATCACAGCCTGGAATATAGGTGCCATCTTTCCTGCTATTTAAATAAGACAATCTAATTATCCAACCCCTTCTTTATCCTGGCAAAAGCTTTTTTTTGCAGCTTTTTGCTTATTTGATGGTAGGTAACAAGATTTAAATTGTATCCATAAGAATTCAGTAATTAAGGTCAAGCTTGAGAGAAATCTAGCATAAACTTTGGAGCTGAGAATTGAGAAATGAACATCAGACAAAGAGAACATACTAAATGAATAAGGAAAAAGTAAAAGGTTTAGACACCATTTAGAAGAATTGTGTATATGCTCATTGAAGGCTGACTTGAGAAAAGATAGGCAGGGTATTTTTGTCCTGGCCAAGTCTACTAAAAAGATTGTACCTTCCTTAATATCACTGACAAACAGACTATGCCGGTGCAAAACAATGTAAGTGGCAGGTTCAACTGTTTGTTGGTAAGAGCACAGTGGCATGCACTTATAAGCCATCCCAAAAATTTACTGTGATACCACCATTTTTGCTGCTGATTTGGGTAGTTGCTTGTACTTTGGACGCTATATCAGGGAGACGAATCCTGTGAATGGAAGTGCCAGCAGGTGCTTCTTCCTCTCAAACTCAAGGTGCAGCCAAGCTATTTGACTACATCAATGAGGTCCTCCATTTTGCCTTCCAGTCTTTTAATATCCCAAGATGATGTGAGGGTTACTTCTTGGACTTCTCTTGATGGAATGTATAAACATGAACTGCGGCCAATATTGCACTAACAAAGGGGAGGCTAGAGGAGGCAGAGTTCCTCACTGCCAGATGATCTGCTGTGTTTGCCAGTACTTAAAAGGGATTGCACATCCACAACAGCCTCTAATCTGCATGTGGTTTGCAATAGCAGGCACCTGAGAAAGGCTTGTCTGAGTTAAGTGTGGGGAAAGTCAGTTCCTGCTGCCTCACAAAGTTGATACAATAGGGTACAGTTTTTTTGTTCAGATAAGAGTATGTTGCTAGTTAAATTTTCTACCATTGCTGATGGGGTGCAGCGATGTTTTAGAATAAGGGATTTGACAGCTTATCCAAGTGGAAACAATGATTCTGATTTTAGCATAGTTATCAATATCAGGTGTGGTTAGTCACCGGATCAAGTCCTGATTCAGGTTGAATTCTCAGTGGCTATCATATGCTGTACATAGATACCCATGGTTCAGATCCCACATTAATATGTCCCCATTAAGAAATAAAAGGCATCTTAAAGAGTGGTAAAAGATTTACCATAAAAAATACCTAAAAAATTACTGAAGAATAAATTTTAGTCCTGCAATCAAACAAGGAATGAATAAATTTACCAATTGATAGCACAAAGTAGTAGTGTGTGTAAATTCTTGGCTCAGATTGATTTTTTTAGCTTTAAAACTACAACAAAACTGTTATGCAAATTTTTCCTCTACAAATAATATTAAACTATACTAAAAGTATAATAAATTTACCCATAGCTCGAAGAAATAATCCAACAGTATCATTCTTCTGATTATTACTTTCTTCTGCCATTATCTTCGATTTTCAAATAATTCTTGTTATCTTGCAAACAAGAAGACAAAATTTTACCCTATTAAATTTTATCATCTAAATGCACATAATTTGTACTGCTAGAAGGCAATTTGTAAGATCTGTGGGAAGAAAAATTGGAAGTTTAATTTGAATTTGGGTTGCACCTACATAAATATCACTGCTTCCACACAGTAAAAATATCAGGAATGTCATTTTCTCCACATTCAAATCTTAATACCACACTGAGTGCAAAAGCCTCTTTTCTCCTCCTTAACTCTTCAATCAGCCTCTCTCTAGATCGTTTCCATTGCATTCTACAATCAAATGCCCTTATTGTCTCTGTCCCATTTGTTTTTTTGCACATTCAAATATAACTTGATTTATTTATTTTAAGGTGTAATAAACCATGAATGTTATTGGTACCTGATCAATAATATGTCAGGTCGGAATGAAAGTACTGTCCAATTTTCTAAAATACTCATGCTACTATGAGTAATTACCTTTTTCTTTCAGATTATAAAAATATTGTTGATAATCTTCTTCAGTATTTACTATGTGATCCCATCTAAAGATCACATTAGACATGTTTTACTCTACGAGTTTCATAAAGGTGTCAATTCAGGTACAGCAGAAAAATCCATTGAGAGCACTTATGAGAATGATGTGGTAAATGAAGGAAGTTGCAGGAGGTGGTTTTTCCAGTTCCTAAGTAGGGATTTCAGTCTAAACGAGAGATTTTTTTTTTAATTTTTTTTTTTTAAGAGATCATCTGGCGACTGCCTACTTGGGCATTAGTCGCTACTTTAAAATAAAATTAAAGAGAGAAAAAAAAAACACCCCAAAAGGGGAAAAGGAAGCAAGCTGGTGCGTCGGGGAGAGGTCCCCCCGGCGCAGGAGCGTGCAACTAAAGGAAAAAACAAACAAAAAACAAAACAAATGCAAAAAAACAACAAAACAAAACAAAAAAACAAACAAACCTTGCTTAAATAATAGGGAGAAGACCGGCCTCCCCCAAGAAGTCAACAAGTCCACAAGTCAATGTGCACGAATCTGTCCCGAGCACAAGGGACAGGCGGTAGCGACCCCGCCCATCCCGGTACTGGGACAGGTATCGTGCGCGAAGATCACCCAGACTAGGACATTCGACAAGAATGTGCCGAACAGTCTGGGGGACGACGCAGTCGTTGCAATAGGGCGCAGGCGAGCGCTCCATCAGATAGCGATGCGTCACACGAGTGTGTCCGATTCGGAGACGACAGAAAGCAACCTGAAGCCGCCGCGGCATTGGGGGATAGGTCCATGGGAACAGTCGCGGCGCAATGGCACGCAACTTTAAGTTCCCTTCGACCGTCTCCCATCTTCTTTGCCAAGCAGTCCGAAGAGCTGCCCGTATTCCTGCCATGTAGTCGGTGTGAGGAAGAGCGAAACGCTGGTCCGGTCGCAGAGTCCTCGCGGACTCTTTGGCGCCCTCATCGGCGCGCTCATTCCCCGCAATTCCTACATGTCCAGGAACCCAGCAGAAGATAATCTCGACATCTGCCCGGCTCGCCAAAACCGTGGCGTCACGGATATCGCGAACCAGGGGATGCGGAGATTCCAATGCCCCGAGAGCACTCAGGGCGCTTTGTGAGTCGCTATAGATCACAATCCGGTCTCCGAACCGGGCACGTCGCGTAATCTCCCGTACCGAGTGGTGTATTGCCACCAGCTCGGCCGTGAAGACAGACGCAGCGCCTGGTAGAGCCCCGCTGACTTCAAACAGAGGGGATACGGCGTGGAAGCCGACCCCCTCTTGGGACTTGGAGCCATCCGTATACACTGGCACGGTACCAGCGTGACACGATGTGTGCTCCAAAAAGGTCGAACGCAATACTCCCGGCGCAGTACAAGCTTTGGGAGCAGAGGCGTGGCGACAAATAGCCAAATGTGGTACCCTCCAGGGTGGCGTCCTGGGCAGAACCAGGGGCGCCACCAGCCCGAGAGCTATATCTACCTCTCGAAGGAGTTTCCTGGCCCTAAACCCAAAGGGCTTAGGGTATGACTGGCGTCTCTCGGCGGCATAGGCACCATTGAGATCAGCTGCGGATGCAGTGAGAGCTGTTGGCGACTGAGGGAGGCGCCGGGCTCGCGCGTACAGGCGAGTGATGCACTGCACGCGGCGCAGAGCGAGTGGCATCTCCCCAGCATCGACCAACAGGCTCTCAATGGGGGAAGTGCGGAAGGCACCGGTCGCAAGGCGAAGGCCGGTGTGGTGGATCGAATCCACCTTCCGCAATAAACGCTCGGCTGCGGATGGAAAAAACTCGCATCCGTAGTCGAGCTTCGAACGAACAAAGGATCGATAAAAAAGTAAGGCGGTAGCCCTATCGGCGCCCCAAGCGCTGAACGTCACGGAACGGAGAATGTCCATGGCGCGGGTACAGGAGACCCTAAGGCTGCGAATATGAGCCTCCCAGGTGAGGCGTCGGTCGAATACAAGACCAAGGAAACTGTGCGACTTAACCACATCCAGGCGCACCCCATTAAGAAACAAATCTGGGTCGGGGTGAAGCCGTGGATGGCGGCAGAAGTGCATCACCTTAGTCTTGGCCAAAGAAAACCTAAACCTGTGCGCTTCGGCATAGTGAGAGACGCGGTTCAATGCCTGTTGGAGTCGACGCTCCAGAGTTGGCATCTGGGCCACGCCAAAAGAGATCGAAAGGTCGTCCACGTAGAGCGTAGCGAGAACATCTTCCGGCAGCACCAAGGTGATGCCGTTGATGCTCAGGGCAAAGAGTGTCAGACCCACGGCGATGAGGTTGCCGGAGAAGAACTCAACGGCTTCATCTACCGACCTAAACTCCTCGACTGAGATAGAGAATTCAGTCATTTCCTGAAATGCAGGCCACCGCGCCCGCGCCAAGCACCACCGAGGTGGTCTCTCAGGCGGCAGTTGCCCTGAAAATGATATTTGAATGGGAAAGTGATCACTACCATGGAGGTCATCGACCACCCCCCAATCAAAATCAGGCTGTGCATCCGAAGAGCACAAAGATAGGTCAAGGCAAGAAAATGAAGCGGTTCTCGGACAGTGATGCGTAAACTCATCCACGTTTAGGACACCCATCTCAAGCTGTTCGATCAGATCGGCAAGGACTTGTCCCATGGGATTTATGGAGTAATCTCCCCAGAGAGGATGCCTGCCGTTCAGATCTCCAAGCAAGAGATAGGGCCTCGGCAACCGTGCCACGACGCGGCGGAAGTCCCCCGCGTCGAAGTCAGCTGACGGTGGAATGTACGCAGAAATGATAGTATACCTCCTATCCAGGTGCAGCTGCACAGCCACTGCCTGAAAGGGGGTATCTAAAGAGAAAGGAAGAACGGAGACATCATGCCGGGTGTAAACCGCGCATCCCCCAGCCCGGCCATCCCGCGGTGGTGGGGTCGCAAGACCCTTATACCCCGGGAGGGCAGGCAGCGGGCACGCGCCTAGCATGGTCTCCTGCAAAAAAATAGCTAACGGGGAACGGGATGAGACGAGCCTCCGCAGCTCCTCCCAGTTGGCCCGGAGTCCACGGCAATTCCATTGAAGGAATATGCCCTCCAGGCCTAGCTCGGAGACGCGGGGGCCCTCCTCGAATTGAAGACCCTGAAGGGAATGGCCGTACGCTTCCCGGGGGCAGAACCCCGGGCGCTGTTGGCCGGACAAAGCGCTGGAGGCGCTGTCGCCTTCGAGGACTTATTGGGGGAGGTTGGGCTCGCCATGCGAGTCTTTTCCTCCCTCCGCCTCGAAACCTTAGGCGGGCGCTGCTGCTTCGGAGGCGGGGGGGCCTCTTTTCGAGGAACCACCGTCTCCGAGCCACTCGCTCCACCTCGGGGCGTGGGCGAAGGAGCCGAAGCTTGTTTGTTGCTGTCCTCCTTTCGGGGGACAGCTTTAGGAACCCCTGAAGATGGCCTAGCGACCATCTTCAGGGGTGTTGCCTCCTGTGAGTCTAACGACTCGGTGGAGGCGCGTGGCCGTTTCGCCTTGCGGGAAACGGTCACGCTGGGGGAAGCCCTGGTTTTAGCCGGGGCTGGGTATGAACCCTTTTTGCCGCCAGCTTTACCAGGGGAGCGCCCGGGTTGGGTAGAGCCCGGAGAAGGGCTCCGAATGGACGCGGAAACAACCGTGCTCGTTGGCCTGGATGGGCCAGGAGCAGAGGGTGCCTTTCGAACTACTGAGGCATATGACGTCCCAGGCAGAGCTGGGCGCGCCAGGACCAAGTCCTTAGCCTCGCGGACTGAGAGTCTATCCTGGGCCTGAACGGCCAGGATTTCTTTCTCCAGGAGATATGCTGCACATTGCCTCGAAGAAGCAGGGTGCGGCTCTCCGCAATTGACACACTTGGCCACACACGATTTGGACTTATCGTGTGCCCTTGGAGCAATTTACACAGACTTCGGGTGACCCCGACTTTGCACGTCTACATGAGCGATTCGTATGGCCAAAGCGGTGACAGTAATAGCAGTGGCACGAATGCCTTCACGCGGTAGCGGTACCAACCGGCACGCACCGACTCAGGGAGCTTGTCACAGTCGAACGTGACGAAGAGTGTAGGGGTGGGTCTCGAAGCCCCTCCCTGTTTTCTCCTCACACGTTCGACCTTGACCGCCCCATGGTCGGCCAGCTCTAGGGTGATGTCCTCAATGGAGTAGTCAATGAGTTCCCTCGCATAAACTACTCCTTTCACAAAGTTCATGGTAGAGTGCGGCGTCACACTCACCGGGGTGCCATGAAGTGTCCGAAGAGCACTTATCTTGGCCGCCTCAGCGGGATTCGCCGCATTCGCCAGAAGGCTGCCATCCGAGAAACGGGTCACCTTCGGCTCTCTACCAATTGCACTAGCTAATCCTCTCCTCTGATGGATCATGTTGCCCTTGGACAACATGGTGCCATCAGTGGAGCGAATAACGAGGAAGCGTTTGAAGCCAGCGGGCTCGAAAACGCCAGGTAACCTCTGAATGAGGGGCCCCGATGTCATTGAGGCTCCGCCCTGTGCACTCTTGGTGTTAGTCTTGGTCAGGGGCTCCGCACACGACGGGGTAGAGGGGCCGGATGTGCCGATCTTGGCTTGGTCGCCTACCAAAGTGGTAGCAGACCCATCCGTCCCCGCAGCCCCCGCGGATGGAGAGGAGCCCCGAGTCTTTTTCGTCTTTTTAGTCTTCTTTGTCTTTTTCTTTTTTGGAGAGGAGGGCGGGGAATGAACCCGCTTTTCACCTCCGCCAGCAGAAGCCCCTAGGCCAGATGGACCGGCCTCAGCCAGGTCCCTCTCCAAAATGGAGAAGGTCCTGGTTGTCGTAGGGGCACCTGTCGGAGGAGATCCCTTCCCTCTTTTTACTGCCTCGGAGCCCTCAGCCATTTGAGGAGGACCTTGCATAGAGGCGGATTCGGGTTCGGTGCTTGGCGCCGAGCCCGAATTCTCCCCCATGGAAGGCCCTACCGTCTGAGGCTGGGTCTCCTCAAGGACCATGTTTATCACAGGAGGGGCCTCCAGTTGGCCATCCCCTCCCAGGACATCGCAGGTCCCCTTGGCAGTGTCACCAGTATTGTGTGGGGAGGCACAGGCCTTGACCCCAGCAAGGTTTAAAATTCTTGCCAGCAGGTCTTTTGAGGGAAGCGACCGAAGGGGCCTGGCTTCCCTCTCCCCCCTAAGGGGGTTTGCCCTACCGAGCCGCTTTGATGGGGAGCGGCTGGCTAAGGGCTGCCTGCTGGCTTTCTTGGCAGTCCCCTTGGAAAGAAAAGAGGGGACTGCCGCTGGGAAAAGGGAGGTGCCCGAAAGCACCTCCAGAGAAGGGGGTGAGGGGGAGTCCCCTGCACCCGTAGGCGAAGGAGAGGAGTAAGCCTCCTCTCCGGTTAGAGAAATATGGAGGGTCCCCTGTGCCCTGAGAGAGGAAGAATTTGAAAGAGATTTGTCTGGTGTGGCCGTGCCTGAAAGTAGAATAGGAGGTCAAGTGAGTGAGAGCAGGAGGGAGGGTAATACTAGAGAGAATAGGAGAATGACTGAGGTGATTGTGATGGGTGACTCTCAGATTAGGTATTTAGATAGGAAGTTGAAAGTAAATGGAAGGGAGTGAGAGTTTGTCTGGCAGGTGCTGGTGTAAATGATGTGTGTGAGAGGTATGATAGGTTGGTGTCTGGGTGTGAGAGGGAAGCCGTTGTGATTACACATGTCGGAGTAAACGATGTAAAGAAGGTGAGTTACAATAGCGGTATAAAAGGCTGATTGAAAGGATGTGTGAAAGTAGAGTAAAAGGCGTTGTTTCAGGTGTGCTTCCGAGAATGGATGTGGGGATGGAATGGTTGTCTCGTGCAATGGGGTTGAATGAATATGTGAAAGGTTTGTGCGAGGAGTCAGAATTGGTGTTTGTAGATGTTTGGAGTGGGTTTTATGGGAATAAGGGTTTGTATGTGATGGATGGACTCCATCTGAGCCGAGATGGGGTTGAGGTTTTGTGGCGGGAATTAGATAGTGTTATTAGGTCTTTAGAGGCGGGAAACTAGGTTTTTATAGTGGTCAGGGAAATTTAATGGCTCAAAGTGAGGCAGGGAAAGGAAGCAAACACAGATTTGTAGAAGGTAGGCAGGCTAATGGAAGTGCTTTAGGGTTAAATTACTTGAGTAGTGATAGTGGTCAGGGAAATACAAGAGTACAGGGTCGGAGAAGGAGAGAAAGGAGATGCAGAGGAGATAGGCCCTCAGGTGCTTCAGGGATAGGTGGGCTGAGTTGTCTTTACACAAATGCTCGTAGTCTTAGAAATAAGGGGAATGAATTATTTAGTTATATCATTTAAGAAGATATAGATATAATATGTATAGTTGAATCATGGGTTAATGAAAATATATTTAATGATAATGTGAGTGAATTTGAACTAGAGGGTTATACTATGTACATTAGTCAAAGGAGAGATAGGACTGGTGGTGGGTTGATTATTTATATCAGAAATAGCATTTCTTCAAATCTAAATAACTCTATAAAGTAAGGAGAAGGTGAATTATTATAGATAGATATTAAGGTTGGTAAAAATAGGAAAATACACTGGGGAGCTTTTTTATAGACCACCAGGACAGACTGATTCTATCGATGAGTTAATGATCAAGGAAATAAGTAAAGGATGCAAAGAAGATAGTTATTCTTGGTGACTTTAATTTAACTTCTGTAGACTGGGAAAATATGATAGGAAGAGATAGAGCAAGTTATAAGTTTATGGAGTGTTTTGAGGATAACTTTTTGGCCCAATTTGTTAATAAGCCAACAAGGGGTGCCAATATATTAGATCTGATTCTTTCAAATGATGATCACTTAGTTCAAGGAGTGAGTGTAGGGGAATCATTGGGAAACAGTGATCATCAGATGGTTCGGTTTAATTTGCAAATAGTTAAGGGTAGAACAACGACAAACTCAACAAAAATTCCAAATTTTTATAGGGGAGATTACGATAAATTACGCAGCATGCTAAATCAGATTAGGTGGGATATAGAATTCCATGGAAAGAATACTTATGAGATGTGGGGTATTTTTAAGACTATATTAAACATGGTTCAGGAACAGTGTATTCCAATGAAGTCTATTAGGAAGAAATGTAGGAAACCATTATGGTGGAATCAAGAAATAGCTAATAAAGTTTCAGAGAAAAAAAGGGCATACCAGAGATTACAAAGTGAGAGTAGTTTAGATAATTTAAACCATTATAGGTCAACCAGAAATGAACTAAATAAGATTATTAAGAAGACCAAAAGGACAGCAGAAATTAATTTAGCTAAAAATAATAATAAAGATCCTAAAAAATTCTTTAGCTATTATAGAATCAATAATAAATCTAACAGTGATAAAATAGGGCCTATTAAATATGAAGGGGTTTTGAAAGAATCTGATGAGGAAATAGTAGAGGTCCTTAATGATCATTTTGCTTCAGTATTCCCAGAAGAGAAACCAGTTAGATTAATTGATGATAATTCTAGGTCAAGGGAAGTTGTGATAAATTCTATTAATATAGACAGAGAAGAAATTAAAGGGCTTAAAATGCAGTTAAATACTAGTAAGGCATCTGGTCCTGACAACATTCACCCTAGGATACTCAAAGAATGTGTAGAAAGTATTGCAGTAGCTCTTGAGAAGATATTTACTAGATCACTAGAGTCTGGAGAAATACCAAATGATTAGAAATTGGCAAATGTAGTGCCAATTTTTAAAAAGGGAAGCAAAGAGGACCCAAATAACTTTAGACCGGTAAGCTTAACTTCTATAGTCTGTAAAATTCTTGAGAAGATGGTTAAGACGGTCATTTATAATCATCTAGAGAGTAGCAGGTTAATTAATGATGCTCAGCATGGTTTTAGAAAAGGTTGATCGTGTTTAACTAATTTACTGGATTTTATGGATTACGTAACTAAAGAATTAGATAGGGGTGAGAAAGTTGATGTAATCTACTTAGATTTCAGCAAAGCTTTTAATAAGGTTCCACATAGAAGACTAGTTCATAAATTAAAGCTGCATGGGATATGTGGGAACGTTTTAAATTGGATAACTGAATGGCTGAAAAATAGGAAACAGAGAGTTGTACTGAATGGAGTGAGGTCAGAGTGGAGGAATGTTATTAGTGGTGTACCTCAGGGATCAGTTTTAGGCCCTTTATTATTTATAATCTATGTAAATGATCTTGGGCAAGGTGTAAATAGCAAAGTGTCAATTTTTGCTGATGACACTAAATTGGCAGCTCTAGTCAAAGAGGTTGAGGGTAGCTTTAAAGTGCAGGGTGACTTAAATAAGTTGTTAGCTTGGGCTCAAAAGTGGCAGATGACTTTTAACCTTAATAAATGCAAAGTTATTAACATGGGGAGAGATAATAGGGAATTTAGCTATGAGATGGATGGATATTGGCTTAATTCAGTTGAAGATGAGAAGGACTTAGGAGTGGTAGTAGATAGGTCACTGAAATTTTCAAAGCAGTGAATTGAGGCAAAAAATAGCTACACGAGTAAGGAGGTCATCATTAAACTATACAACTCTTATGTCAGGCCACATTTAGAGTACTGTATACAGGCATGGTCACCACATTTTAGACATGATAGAAACTTATTAGAGTCAGTACAAAGGAGGGCAACAAAAATAATACCATCCCTGAAGCACCTTGAATATGAAGATAGACTGAGGGTATTAAATATGTTTTCATTTGAAAGAAGGTGTGTGAGGATAGATATGATTGAGCTTTTTAAAATCTTTTCTGGGATGGATAAATTAGATTTCAGCAAGTTATTTGAGTTAGACGGTAGTAATAGAACTAGAGGCCACCACTTAAAGATTAAAAAACAGAGGTGCAGACTGGATGTTAGAAAATATTTTTTCACTAACAGAGTGGTGGATTATTGGAATAGTTTGCCACCCGAGACTGTAGACAGCCCAAACTTGAATGTTTTCAAGCGCAGATTGGATGATTATATGGGGATGGAGGATTAATTTCTTACTTTTTGGTATGTGGATATGTTTCTTGACTCATTCCTGTGGATGCAGTTTCTTTTTATTGTATATTTTGGGGACTTTGATTTTGTTTTTGACACACTCCTATGGAGGCTTTAAATTATATATTGTAGATGCATGGTTGGACATTCCTATGGATTGTTAAATTGTATATTGTAGATGCATGATCTGACAAAATCCTATGGATGCATTATATGGGTGGGATTTGATGGATACGGATGACCTTTGATAGGCCCTTGTGGCTTTTGTCATCCGTTAAATTATGTTATGTTATGACTTACCTGGAGGCAGTTGTACAGAAACCAGGCAATGAAATCAAATCAGGAATAGATTCAATGATATCAGTTAGTGGAGACAATAATCACCAAGAGGAAGAGATGACAATTGAAGAGGAGTATGAAAGAATAATTGAGCAATTAATTACAGGTCAGATGATTAACATTCCATATAAGGAGATTAGGACTAAAAATAATGACCCAAAATGGATGACAGATAAAATTAAGCATTATATTGGCATTAAAAAGGGCATTTATAGGAAAATAAAAAATGGAGAGGATCACTTAAGGCAGAGATATAATGAACTAGCAAGAGATGTTAAAAAGTTAATTAGAGTAGCAAGGAGAAATTATGAAATTAAAGTGGTAAATAGGGCAAAGGAAGATCCTAAAAGTTTTTATCAATTATACAAAACTAAGGTTGGGGATAAAATAGGCCCACTTATAGATTCCAATGGAGAATTAGTGAGTGATAGGGACTCAATGGCTGGAATGCTAAATGACTTTTTTCTCTCAGTATTTACACAGGAGGAAACTCTAAATATACCCGAGGTGTCAATGATCTTTTGGGGTAATGATGAAGAGAAATTAAAGGATATCTTGATCACAAAGGAGATAGTGACAAAGGAAATTGATAAAATCGAAAATAGTAAAGCACCCGGCCCTGATGAGTTCTTTCCTAGAATTTTGAAAGAATGTAAGGATGTGTTAAGTGAGCCCCTAGCATGCATCTTTAGAAAATCATTGGAGTGGCATTATGACAGTGGCATGGAAGAAAGCCAATGTGATACCTATATTTAAGAAAGGGGATAAAACAAATATGTCTAATTACAGACCAGTAAGTTTGACATCAGTGGTAGGGAAAATGATGGAATCTATTATAGCAAGGAATATTAGAGATCACTTGGATAAGCATAAGTTGATAAAAGAATCACAGCATGGCTTTAGTAAGGGTAAATCCTGTCTGAATAATTTGCTGTCTTTTTATAGTAAGGTGTATGAAGCAGTAGATAATGATGAAAACTATGATATTTTATACTTGGACTTTAGTAAGGCTTTTGATCGAGTGCCACACTTACGGCTTCTGAGCAAAGTTAAAGCACACAGGATCGATGGCAGTATATTTAGGTGGATTCAGTCATGGCTTGGTGACAGACAGCAAAGAGTTAGTATAGATGGAGTTAAATCTGAGTGGGGGTGTGTTAGCAGTGGAGTTCCGCAAGGATCTGTTTTGGGTCCCTTGCTATTCTTAATTTATATTAATGATCTTGACATAGGTATAAGTAGTGACCTGAGTAAATTTGCTGATGATACTAAGCTAGGTAGGGCCATTAGGGCTGATTCTGATGCTGTTGTAATGCAGGAGGAATTGACCATTCTGTCCAATTGGGCCGAGAAATGGCAAATGAAGTTTAACATAGACAAATGTAGTGTACTTAGTATAGGTAGAAATAATCCATTGAATAGTTATAAATTAAATGGGAGAATTTTAGGGAGGACCAATTGTGAGAGGGACTTGGGTATTTTGGTAAGTTCAGACCTTCGTCCTAGAAAGCAATGCCTAAATGCTAAGAATAAAGCTAATAGGATATTGGGATTCATTAGGAGGTGTGTAAGCAATAAGAGTGCTGAAGTCATTCTAAAACTGTATCTGGCGCTAGTTAGGCCTCATCTAGACTATGCAGTACAATTTTGGTCACCATATTATAGGAAGGATATTTATTTGCTTGAGTCTGTGCAGTAATAGTAATAGAACTAGAGGCCACCACCTAAAGATTAAAAAGCAGAGGTGCAGACAGGATGTTAGACAATATTTTTTCACTAACAGAGTGGTGGATTATTGGAATGGTTTGCCACCTGAGACTGTAGACAGCCCAAACTTGAATGTTTTCAAGCGCAGATTGGATGATTATATGGGGATGGAGGGTTAATTTCTTACTTTTTGGTATGTGGATATGTTTCTTGACATATTCCTGTGGATGCAGTTTCTTTTTATTGTATATTTTGGGGGACTTTGATTTTGTTTTTGACAGACTCCTATGGAGGCTTTAAATTATATATTGTAGATGCATGGTTGGACATTCCTATGGATTGTTAAATTGTATATTGTAACATAACATAACATAACATAATTACACGGATGACAAAAGCCACAAGGGCCTATCAAAGGTCATCCGACTCCGTCAAAACCCACCCACAAAAAGCACCATCACCAGGGGAAGACAAAATCAAAGTCCCCCACAATATAATATAACGGATGACAAAAGCCACAAGGGCTCATCATAGGTCATCCGAGTCAAGCGGCCTCTTTTTCAAGGCACCCAAACTCCCAGGAAAACTACATCCAGAGGATTGCATCCAGAAACAAGGGTATCACCAATCAAGGCTTGTCAAGAACTAAATCATGCAGCTATAGATATATACAAACAATATTAATATATACAAAACTTAGGAACCATCACAACCTTCCCTTCCCATAAACTCATCCAACCTACTCTTAAATACATTTAGATTTGGACTACCTACTACCCTCTGCGGCAATTTGTTCCAGAAGTCTACCACTCTATTGGTGAAAAAATATTTTCTTAAATCCAACCTACACCCTTGCTTTTTAATTTTCAAGTGGTGACCTCTAGTCCGATTTCCATCATCTAACTCAAAAAACTTGCTAACATCCAATTTATCTATCCCGGAAAAAATTTTAAAGAGCTCAATCATATCCCCTCTCACACACCTCCTTTTGAACGAGAACATATTTAATACCCTCAGTCTATCTTCATATTCAAGGTGCCTCAGGGAAGGAATAATCTTTGTTGCCCTCCGTTGCACTGACTCAAGAAGGTTAATATCGTGTCTAAAATGTGGGGACCATGCCTGTATACATGCCTGCATGATCTGACAAAATCCTATGGATGCATTATGTGGGTGGGATTTGATGGATACGGATGACCTTTGATAGGCCCTTGTGGCTTTTGTCATCCGTGAAATTATGTTATGTTATGTTATGACAAAGATGATTGGTGGGCTAAGGAACTTACCTTATGGTGAAAGGCTCAGAAAACTAAATCTACATACATTGGAAAGGAGAAGAGTCAGAGGGGAATTGATTGAAGTCTTCAAATGGGTAAAAGGATATAATAAAGGGGATCTGGGTAAGGTTCTTATACTTAGTGAACATGACAGGACACGTAGCAATGGGTTTAAGCTTGATAACTATAGGTTTAGGAAGGAGATTGGGAGGAATTGGTTTACAAATCGTGTGGTAGATGAATAGAATAGGCTCACTAGACATGTGATAGAAGCCTCCTCTCTGGGTAGTTTTAAGAATAGATTAGATAAATATATGGATGAAGCTGCTAGATGGGAGTGACTTTTTTTATGTACATATGTATATATTTTTCTAAGGAGTGGGAAGATTATATTTTGCGGGTGCATGAATGGACATAATCCTCTGGATGCATTTTATGTATATTCTAGATTAGATCTGACAAACTCCTGTAAAGGGTGACAATGTTGATGACTTTTCTCTGGTAAGAAATCTTTTGTGTTGACTGGAACAGGAGCTGCCAAGTGTAGGCCATGAATGGTCTTTTGCAGTCTCCTTCTTTAGAGTACTGTATACAGGCATGATCACCACATTTTAGAAATGATATAAACTTATTAGAGTCAGTACAAAGGATGGCAACAAAAATACCATCCCTGAAGCACCTTGAATATGAAGATAGACTGAGGGTATTAAATATGTTTTCATTTGAAAGGTGTGTGAGGGGAGATATGATTGAGCTTTTTAAAATCTTTTCTGGGATGGATAAATTAGATTTCAGCAAGTTATTTGAGTTAGAAAGTAGTAATAGAACTAGAGGCCACCACTTAAAGATTAAAAAACAGAGGTGCAGACTAGATGTTAGAAAATATTTTTTCACTAACAGAGTGGTGGATTATTGGAATAGTTTGCCACCTGAGACTGTAGACAGCCCAAACTTGAATGTTTTCAAGCGCAGATTGGATGATTATATGGGGATGGAGGGTTAATTTCTTACTTTTTGGTATGGGGATATGTTTCTTGACTCATTCCTGTGGATGCAGTTTCTTTTTTATTGTATATTTTGGGGGACTTTGATTTTGTTTTTGACAAACTCCTATCAAGGCTTTATATTATATATTGTAGAGGCATGATCTGACAAAATCCTATGGATGCATTATGTGGATGGGATTTGATGGATACAGATGACCTTTGATAGGCCCTTGTGGCTTTTGTCATCCGTAAAATTATGTTATATGTTATGTTATGACTTAAATAAGTTATTAGCTTGGGCTCAGAAGTGGCAGATGAGTTTTAACCTTAAAAAATGGAAAGTTATTAACATGTGAAGGGATAATAGAGAATTGAGCTATGAAATGGATGAGCATTGGCTTAATTCAGTTGAAGATGAGAAGGACTTAGTCATAGTAGTAGATAGGTCACTTAAATTTTCAAAGCAGCGTAATGAGGCAAAGAATAGAGCAAATAGGGTGCTAGGATACATTAACAGGAATGTTAGCTATGAGTAAAGAGGTTATCCTTAAACTCTACAACTTGTATATCAGGCTACATTTAGAGTACTGTATACAAGCATGGTCACCATATTTTAGAGATGACATCAACCTGCTAGAGTCAGTAAAAATGAGGGCAACAAAAATAATACCTTCCCTAAAGCACCTTGAATATGAAGATGGACTGAGGATACTAAATATGTTTTCATTGAAAGAAGATGTATAAGGGGAGATAGGATTGAGCTTTTGAAAATCTGTTCTGGATGGATAAGTTGGATTTTAGCAAGTTATTTGAGTTGGAAGGTAGTAATAGGACTAGGGGTTGGTAAACCTGAAGATCCATACCCTGCGAAGCGTACTATGGGTTGCTATATGGGGGGGCATAGCCCCCCCTATACCCACATGCTCGCTACGCTCACCCTCAGGAACAAGTAATAAAACAAGTTAATCACACAGTTGGGTGAAAACATGTTGGGAGGTGGAATAAATATTATGGGAATGTAAGCGGGAAAGCTCATGGGGTATGGATCGTCAGAATTACCTTTTTCGAAATTTGCTTAGTTTTTCTAAGTCTGGAGAGTTCTTTCCCATCTTTTCAATGTCTCGCTTCCTCTTATGTCTGATAGTGCGGCAAAGAACCACCGACGCATGCATGGCCTGATGGCCTGGCAGCAACACACCAACACATGCGTGACCTGTAAAGGTTCAAGGTTCCAGCATAGCCTTTGCAACGGCGCTGGATTTGTTCAGTTTCTTATTATCCAATGTGTCTTCTTAGCCAAATATTCTTCTCTAATTAGTTGGTTTTGTCATATTGTCCAGATATATTCAATATACTTCTTCACTTTGCTCACTTTCATTTCATTCCTAGTCTGGAACAAAAGCATATCATTTATGCTTAGGTCATTAAATCTATTTGTACCTGAAGGTTTCAAGACATGGGCACCTCAAGAGAAAGTGTTCCAATGTCTCTTTTGTTCTCTGCACATGGGACAGGGTGTTGTAGTGGCATCTAAACAGCAGAACTGAGCTAAAATCATTGTTGTATATGTCTGATTCTTCCTGATTCTTATTGTTGTGATAGAGAGTCGCTGTAGTTCTTTTACAAAGTTCTTCTTTCCACTTTTCTGTTTGTAGATTGTTTATTCTCTCTTTGATAGTTGCAATTCTGATGTTCTTGATATCTTTAAACTGTCTAATGTTGATTTCTCTATTATATTCTTTAACAGTGTTTATCCATTTGTTGTGTAGATGCCTGTATTCCATCTCGCGTACTATTGCTCTTAATAGATCATTTTCTCCTTCCATTATATGTTTCATATAAGTAGTCTTTGATTTCATATCTCTCGATACTACTGTTGATGTCCCACAGTGACAAAACCCCCATGAGCAGTCCCCTTGAATGTACTCCAAAAAGGTAAAACATATTGGAAGAGGGACGAAATATTTTGGGTAAATATGTAGATTAGCGGTCCGGCCGGAAAAAAAAATTTGTGTGTAAATATTATCATTCACTTGTGTCGGAATATTCATGCGCATTTGAGTCCTTTTTGAATTATTATTCTATAAACAATTAGGATTATATACGGGGGGGGGGCTGTGCCCCCCCCCCCAATTTAATGAAACTCAGGATCATCGTAGTGTAGTCCCCCTATTGTGTTTACCCCCACACGGGCCGTCAACTTAAATGTACTCCAAAAACGTGAAACATTTTTGAATACAGACGAAATAGTACGTCCCATCATTCACGCCGATAATCTAAATATTTACCATATTTTGCGTCTCATAGTTCGGGCCGCCGATCTTCATGTTTACCTGATTCTCTTATCGGTAATACTTCCGATTCGTGGCGCACGGTAGATGGCGCTGTTAGTCAGCTACAATTTTGGGCTACAGCATATCTCTTATGACGGCAGACGGTAGCCTCAGATATGAACAATCACGGCGTTATATTGTTTTGTTGTTTTGGGGATTTGTAACTTTTATTTTGTATTATTTACTAAATATCTGTGCCTCTGCTTGTTTATAGTTTTTTCTAAGTTAGGTAAGGTTTCTTGATGTCTTTTATTGTTGTTTTTTTTGTTTTCATATATTTTGTATTGTTACGAACGATAACAGCTTCTTACTGGCAACGTCGTAGCTTATAACTATGACCCGTTTTGCAAAAAAAAAATTGTAGTTATGTCGTCTGGGTGCTCTACTTGTGCCTCGTCATTATTCGAATTTGGCTTTATTTTGCATAACCGCGAAAAACTTTTAGATTATCTAGAGGCTCATAAATTAATTAAGAAAACTATAAAATGCCCAAAATACAGTGCGAATTTACATTTTTCGGAAAATTTACTGTTTCGTTGTGATAAGTTCTATTTAAACGAAAACGGTAAACATTTTGCTGGCTATCTCGCAACCGTTCTTTCCGTGAAGAAATTTTCCAGTATCAAAGAGCGATTCCACGAATTTCTGTTAGCCATAGCAGAATTATACCCGCCCGCTTAAAGTTAGTATTGTTTGTCTTTAGGTTACGTTTTTTCTGCCAGTAAAAAGCTGCTCGTGGGGGAGTAAGCACTGCAGGGAGACCACCCTACGATGACCCTGAGTTTCAATCAATTGGGGGGTCTGGGGGGCGCAGCCCCCCAGTATATACTCATATACCAAAAAATATTACGCCGATATTGTTCACATCTGACGCTACCGTCTGACGTCATAAGAGATATGCTGTAGCCCAAAATTGTAGCCGACTAACAGCGCCATCTACCGTGCGCCACGAATCTGAAGTGTTACCCTCTTATCATCTATATCTTTTTTTTTTCCACTTAAATCCTAGCACAGCACTCGGTCCATAATCCTCCCTTCTCTCCACCTCCTCCCACTTTTCTGTTCCCAGGTCTATCACCAAGTCTTCTTTCAATTTCTCCCTCTCGAGACTGCGGCCCAGATAATCCACAATCAAATGTTCTCTAGATTTTTGGTAATTTGGTAAATTGAGGGCCAGAGAGTGCGTGGGTCAGCACTATGGGCCCTGGAGAAGGTCAATGCCGTTTATATTTCTCTGTACTTTGGCTTAGGAAAGATTTAGCGGACTTTGCTTGCTGGGCTGACTTAGCAATCTAACAGGAGATAAGCCATGTTAGTACAGGAGGGAGGGGATGATCTATGATTTATATTCTATGTAACTGTCCAGTTTTAGTCAGAAAGAACTGGAGATAATTGGAAATTGCTTGGCGGATAGGGATGGGGTAACCGATTCCGTTGAGGATGACTGGGATTGTGAGTTGCATTACTCCAATTTCTCTGAGTTTTTCACGGAGTAGTACTCGATGGGAGTGATGGTGCAGGCATTCTAGTAGGAAGTGCTGGATGGTTTTTGGTTGATTGGGGCACCAGGGGCAGTCTGGAGAGGGAGAGAGACCCAGGCGGAAGAGATGAGCAGACAGACCAGAATGTCCAATTCTCAATCGGACGAGGGCAGAGTCAAGACGACGATTGATTGACCTTGACCAAAGTATAGGGCCAGAGTCCTCATAAAGGATGGATCTGAAGGATCCATGGAGCTGTTGGCGGAGGTCTTCTTCCCATGTAGCTCTGGTGTGTGCCTTCCAGAGGGAGGTTCGTGTGGCTGGAGAGATGGGAAGTGTTCCCAAAATGGGAGTGGAGTGAGCTTGGTTTGCTGCTCTGTCCGCTTTTTCATTGCCGATGATACCAGAGTGGGCTGGGATCCATTGCAGCTTCACATGCCATAGAGGGTGGATGAGGAAGTCAAGTAGCAATGCCTGAATTTCATAGCAGAGTTGTGGGTGGGTGTGTTCTATAGATGTCATCCGTGAAATTATGTTTTGTTGATGAAATATCAAAATGTTAAAAAATCAAGCGGCTAGAGCCCTTGTCGGAAGAAGCGGCACTTTAAGGTTGGTTTGCGCATTATTTGTTGGGTGTTGCCGTTTTCCTATGAAGGGTTTAAAACAAATCCCCTTCCACCACCACTCCCCGAGCAAATTTAATATTTTTTTTTCAGATAAGCGTAAATAAATTTAAAATGAGATTGAAAAAATTAACTTATTGTCTCAATGTGTTTTTTTTATAAAAAAAATGCCAATATTATACTAAAATAAGAATACGAACCATATTAGGTTCTAAGAGCCTATTTTTATCAAGAAAAATCTATTTACTTCCAAAACTAGTTTCTGAATAAATCTCTTCCAACGTACTATGTTCCTACGTATTTTGTTTCTTTTCAGTGGTGACAATAGTGGTCTCGTGACTAGCATTTTTTTCATAATACCACTACAGATATGAAATATTTTACAATTCCTTTATTTCCATAAGTAACGGCGAAAAATTCTTTAAAATGCAAACGGTCGCAATACTCTGTTATGTTATGTATTTTTCTGAAGGAGGTTTACTGCAGGACCCACATAGCCTCAAGGTTAAGCTTACTGTTTTATTAATGCAAACTCCTCACAAGGCCTTGCACAAATCAACGACTAGAATATAAGGCTAGACATTACACAACATATTTATCTAAGTATATTCAAGATATTTAAGGGAATTCTTCTAAAAAATGAAAGGCATGGCGCGGGGGGGGTGCTGATAGTCCTGCATCAGTCCTAAAATTGTTCGCAGGCACAGTCGCACGTGATTTTGCCAACTAATGGCTTCAGGGCAGGCATATCAGGGTCCCTCTTGCGTCGGAGTTGGATGCTGTCCTGGAGGGGATGTAAAAAGACATCGGTAACCTGAAATTATGGCAAGGGGAGATACGGAATCACATTCACGAGCATGGTTGGCTAAGCGAAAGGTGGCGCTCGCCATTAACTTCTCAATATTCTCTTCATTTTTCTCATGCTTCTCATTCTCATCTAACGGACTGGTGCTGGAAACACGCTAAATATAGTACACAACCTGTAAGATGTTTACAGCCATGCATATATTCAAACCAGTTTTCTTTCCTCCTCCTCCTGGTTTCTCGTTTTGATTTCCCTTCCACAATCATAACCGACTGTGGGAGCCAATTTGAATCCCATCAATGGCAAACACTTTTAAGGTCCTTCACCAAAAGGCCCCAACCTTTCTTTCCTCTGCCCTTTCCCAACGTCTCGCCCCTCGGGCCTTTCGGTCATCTCATGTTCCTCTCCTGAACACTCTTGCTCGTCCCTCTGCTCAATGGGCGACCACTCCTTCTCAGTCTGTGCCCCAAAGCTTTGTAATACTCTTCCAGCCGTAATTAAATCTGCTGCCTCACTTACCACTTTCAAGCGACTACTGAAAACGCACCCACCTGTTCTTATTTCACAGCCAAACGTGCGCTCTGTGAAGGCCTCCGGCCTTGAAGAGCGCATTATAAGAAATTTAATATTATTATTATTATTATTATCGGAACACACTAAAGATACTGAGAATCGACACCAACGGATGGACGACTAAAAGGACACTCTATGGAAGCGTTTTTAGAGAGATTGATGCAGACATCATACTGATTTTAGAAAACAGGATTGACACTCGTAATTCCGAAATGAAGATCTGAATTACGACGTGCTGGTCACAAACTATAGGCAAGAACGGTATGACGGTGTCGCTATTGCGATAAAAATGGATTAAATACAAGCAAATAAGAAACCTAGAAGAATCTTATCTCGCGATTGAGGTCTAGCTCGACTTAGGAAAGTTGGTTCTTGCCGCCGGGTACCAGCCTCCAAGGAGAGATGTTTTACCTATACACTCTCTCACTGTCCTATTTGGCAAGAGAGCTCCTACTACATTAATGGGGAACCTAAACGCTAGATGCCAGGCGTCCGGCTACAGGAGACACAATGGAATAAGAAGAATCCTGGAGCTCCTGCTGGACAGATATATTGTTCATCAGGTAGGCCCCGACTTCCCTACCTTCGTCAGAAGAAGGTGTGCCACAAAGCCGGACATATGTTTGGCTAATCGGCAGCTACCGTTTAACTAATACATGAAACCAATCCAGATTCCATGTAGTGAACATATAGGGATCCTGCCTGGTATCAACAAGAACCCTATCTAAGTCCCAGCTGTAGTCAGAAAGGACTACAGAAAGCAGACTGGGAAAGGTACGCGCGACTCCTCGAGGGATATCATCCGCCTAACTTGCAGGAGGAAATCCTCGAGGAGATCGACGAGGCACTCGAAGACCTCAATAACCATCTTATCAACGTAGATAATCCTTGTATCCCTAAAACCCGGTATAAGTCCATCTCATTTTACAGAGGGACTGAATACATGAAGGAACTCTACAGTGAGCTGAGAACACTATGAAATTAACACCAGGAATGCATTATTCGACTCAATTCAAAGAAGCAAGGAAATCAAGTCAGAACTGAGCCAGTTGATCCTTGAACAACAATGGAGGTGATGGGGCGATGCGATCGATAGTTTCGATCATGAAACATCGCCCAAAGAATTCTGGAATAAAATCAAACGCCTCAAGGATCGATTAGTAAGAATAAGAAGATTGAGCATTAAAAGAAGAAGGAAACATAGAGACAGAAGAAGAAAACATCGAATACATATTCCGAAGTTATTGGGAAAGAGTCTTCAGTATAACTGAAGAAGAAAACGAAGACTACGACATAGACTTAGAAAGCAACATAATAGACGAGCAAAACTAACAAATATATAGGACGCACCCTCACCACCAGGTGGACAGACAGCGCGACGGAGACGCCAAGATTACCAAAGAGGAACTACTTGGCGCATTCCGCTGATTCTGACTGAAATCACCAGAACAATCGGGGCTTACAAAATTGAACTTCGAAAAGGCACCAGCTAATATCGTCGAAGGAAAAAAAAATATCCAACGCCTGTCTGAACACGGGATACTTCCCAGATGCCTACAAACCGGCAAAAATGATCTTCTTGCCGAAGGATGGGAAAGACCCGAAGTTGAAGGAGAACTACCGACCGATTTCACTCCTGGAATTTGGGGGGAAGCTCTTCGAGAAGCTCTTCAACCGAAGGCTGGTGTCCTACCTGGAAGAAAAAGCGAAGTACAGAGATGGTAATAAATGTCATCATTGAGAAGCTAGCCCAAGACAAACGGGAAAGGAGTTACGTGGACATTGTTTGTCGGGATGTGTTAAAGGCGTTTGATAAGGTGTGGCAACGAGAAATGAAGTATAGGATCATACGGCTGACCCTGAGTATAAACTTAGAAAGAACTCTATGTGAATATGTCATGGAGAGAGAGGCTTTCGTCAGTATAGAGTCTACGGACGGGCTGAAGGTTCAGTTCACTGCGGGCGCCCGCACGAGGGGTTGTATGTCCCCCACTCTCTGTTTGATTTACACCGCAGATGTCCCAGCCCCTGTGAACCCATCTTGCCTCAACGTTCAATTCGCCGATGATTTCAGCCAGATAATCACTTGCCCATTGAGAAACGCACCTATGCAAGCTCGTATTACAGCAGCAGAAATTGAAAGACTAAATATCTTCGAGGCACAATGGAAGATTCGAACGAACTTCGAAAAGTTCAAAGTAGTCCACATCGGTAAGAGGCTACTAGCTATGTCAGGGTGGGAGGATAGACGCTATCCATACACCACGGAGTGTAATGTACTCGGAATAAGGATTACCTTAACCGGGTACCCGAAACACGTCGAAGATAGAATCTCCAAGCCATTAGCTGCAGTCAGAACTCTGTATATGTTCAGAAATCTCCGTGAAAGAAACAATAGAAAGATCAACAATGTACTTTTAAAATCTACGTTGCTGTACCCGGCTTCAGCCCTCTCTTGTGTCTCGAAGACACAAAAGAGGAAACTGCAAGGGTGCAGAACAAATGCGTGTACTTAATCACGGGTACACACAGGCGAGAAAGAAGATGCCAAGTAGAACTGCACTGGGAGGCGGGTCATCGAAGATCGGACAAGAAATATATAGGGGCTGGTTAGTCAGGAATTGAATGACGAAATCATTCAAATGATTAACCGTAACAGAAGAGCTTGAAGTCGTGCCAGATTTCCGAGTTCCACTAGCCTATTAGCTGGCGGAAACGAAATGACGTTGTACGCATGAAAAGGATTGTTTTTTGACCCAAATTATGACAAAATCAAACCGACAGAGACTACGATACCAAGAATAAGGAAACTCATCGATTACTGCCTATGAAAGAACCGAAAGAGACCTAATAACCATGATCAAATCTTCAGAAAAAAAGAAGAAACAAAAGGAAAAAAATTACGCACTATATAGAAACAATAACAAAGAAACTAAGCACAACACTTAAAGTAAAAATAATTTATAAAAACAACAGCAAATGCACACTTCATACCAAAGAACATTAATTATATATAAGACAAATGGTTTAAACGCCATAATAATATAAATTCTAACGAAAACAACAGAGGAAACATAAACAAAATAAACAATTCGAAAGCGATAGGCTTGATCACCAGGCTCTAGCATATCTTTGCAAATCTTCCACACTGCTTTCTCTTTTCACCACTTGCCTATTTTCCCTATTTATCCACACACCCTTTTGTCCCTTACACACAACTACACTTAAACAATTAGCGAAAGGAGAGTTATTGGCAGTTATTTTCCCCGTAAATACTTCAGGACCAACCCACGCGCTTACCAGAATAAAGCCTTAGTGAATCCAGCTCAAAATTTTCTTTCACCTTTAAAGAAAGCAAAGATCACCTGATTACCCAGCCTACCGAACGACAAGAGAGAGAAATCGTCTCGCTCCGTAGCTTAACTCCTCTATTAGCAATGTCATTAACAACTTTTAGATCATTTATAGGTATGGGTATTCGTACATTATATGCCCCTTTTATGTAAAGTGCGAAAATGGGAGCTCTTCTCGTGTAGCAGGCTGGGTTAAGTGATCAAACGAACTTCCTTAAGATAAGGAAAATATTCAGCTGGATTCTATATTCTGTCGTAAATTGCGGGAATAGGTCTCGAAAAGGCGAACGATATGGATAACTTCTTGCTTGTTGAATAATGACTGCTATTACTATCTTTAAACTACAGAATACAGCTATATAAATAATCATTCCATCTAGTCCTAATTATACAAAATTCAATCAATTAGGATTAAGCAGATTTTTAATGGCAGCTTTAAAACAAATTTAATGTTTTACATATAAGCGCTGCCAAAATTGACCAACCAGCATAAAATAGATTTTTAGAAACAATTTACGTTCAAACACAAACAAACATAAGAGGCGCTGAAACTGGATAAAGATTTTTTTGGTTTTGAATTATTAGATGAAATAAATTTGCTATTGGCATGTTGCTATCGGGTAAAGGAGGTAATGGTTAAGGAGGGCACAAAAATGCCTTCGTTCAGTAAAGAACTATGAGGACCGATTTACTGTAAACCAATTATAGAACGACATAAGACTTCAAAATGCTCGTCTTTAAGGCGGTGGTTTCGAGTCAGATGCGATTCCATAATGTGGTTCCAGCACTATACATTAACAACATTTTTAGCAATCCAAAACCTTTCTACTTGAGGCCAGTCTCCATCCGATTTTGTTAAAAAAATTGACGAACGTGAAAGTGTTTTGAAGAAAGAGACTGTTGTCACAAAGTCCCATGGTGTATATTGGCATAATTTTCATCGTCATTTTTTTGTTTTCTTCGGTGGATCTGAATTTACTGGATTCTTCAAGGTATCTTTCATTTTTCCTTTGACACGAATGAGACACAATGAAAAAAAGGACATCACAATTAACTCTTCTGAAAGATACCAGAGATAGTTTTAAAATCTATTCTAGGCTGCATTGGCAATCTTTTCATCTATTTTGTAGCAATGAAATTCTTCAAGAAGCAACAAATCATTCTGTTTTGCACTGGCGGCTTTTGGTGCAGAAAACTGCCCAACATAGATTGAAATGGAAAAGTGACATATCTCTTCCAAATTTTTTGCTTCCTTGGGTGAAATTTCGAATTGACTTTTGAACATGAAAATTTTCATGAAGCATATAAGTCTTACCATACATCTAGCTCTGTGGTATACTCCAGTTTTTTTTTTCTCATATCACGCCACTAGGAGGAGTACCTCCCTTTATTAATATCGTTAACTCCATGAGTTCCTTGCAATCGTCTCAAATTTCTTTTTCTTTGATGAGTTCTGTAGAAAATTTCATCTTGTAGCACTGCCTCTAGTGTAGCACTCTAAAATCAAATCAAATCATTTATATTATGTAATTCTGCAGTACTCAAAAGTAATTAAAATCAATTTATGTTATCATGTAATTCCACAATACTTCAAAGTAATTTGTATATTAATGTAAATCCAACTTAAGGGGGAGTGATGAGAGATACACCATATATTATATAACTTAATTTAGAATTCCTCTATATTAAACAATTTCCCTAGAATTACGGCAAACACTCTTAAATTGGTGAGCAATATTGGAACTGCCTTGCTTAAAATATGTTTCAACCAACTTTGCATTTCCTCGTTGTGCTTTCGCTCTCGCCTCACAAGGTTTGTTCAATGTTAGAAAAGATTGAATTGGATAAGAGGGAAATTAGAACAAAATCAAACATTTTTTACTAACTTATAGCATAATGTATTTAAAAACAAAATACATTCTTCTTGTTTTAATTTGCGCGAAAAGATTGATTATTTTCTCCTTGATCTCTGGATGACTACTGAGGAATTTTTTCTCCATTGAAAGCACTACAAGTGCATTTAATCTTTCAGAATTCCTAGTGCTCCTTAGAAAAGTTTTTATTATTTTCAGTGTTGAAAAGCAGCGTTCTGCTTCTGATGTAGTCATGGGAATTGTCAAGAGGATTTTATCTCAGTTTCGTCATTTCACTAAGAACTTCATCTAGATTATTTTTCATGATAAATTTCAGCAGCTCAATTATTTTGCAATATTAATGAATATCAGACCTACAATAGAATACTTTTAGTTTAGATTCAAGCTTTTCTTTTCAATCGTGGGATATGCTTAATTGGCCAGTACAATCACTTCTGTAGGCTGTTTATTGTTAAAACTAGTGAAGCTTTGCTTGTCGAACAATTTATCAGCTACTAAGTGTTTAGTTAAAGAATATCTGTCCATTATATCAACATAATATACAGTCACACACTTTCTTAGCTTCTGCCATGAGTGCCTTTGAAGGATTCTCACATTACTTTGAGTTCCTTATTTCTAAAATAGCAGGTTTGAAATTTATTGTATATTCATTGACTTTAAGCAGACCAATTTTTCTAGATTGTATTTGGTTGTAAATTACTTCAACATGAGGCATAATCTGATGGAAAGCTCTAACCAAAACATAAAATTATCATCATTCAGTTATTTTGAAGTTCTTGTTGCTTCTGCAATACATAACATAATTTCACCGATGACTAATGACACAAGGCCCTATTAAAGGTCATCCGCATCTGTCGAAACCCACCTATAAAATGCATCCATAGATTGTGACAGATCATGCATCTACAATATTAAATTTTAACCATCCAGGGAAATATTTCAAAGACAAAATCATTATCATCAAGACTCGTCAAAATCCAAATCAATCATAATATACAATAATAAAAAACTGCATTCACAGGAATGAGTCTAGAATGCCCCCACCCCCTGAAAAAATGTTAACCCTCCCTCCCCATGTAATCATCTAATCTGTGTTTAAAAACATTCAAGTTTGGACTGTCTCAGGTGGCAAGTTATTTCAGTAATCTACCATTCTATTGGTGAAAAAATATTTTCTAACATCCAACCTGCACCTGTTTTTTATTTTTTAAGTGGTGATTCCTACTCCTCTTACTACCTTCCAATTCAAATAACTTGCTAAAATCCAAATTATTCATCCCAGAACAGATTTTAAATACCTCAATCATATCTCCCCTCACACATCTTCTTTCAAATGAGAACATATTTAATACCCTCAGTCTATCTTCATATTCAAGTTGCTTCAGGGAAGTTATTATTTTTGTTGCCCTCCTTTGTACTGACTCTAGTAGGTTGATATCATGTTTAAATTGTGGTGATCATGCTTGTATATAGTATTCTTAATTTGGCCTGTCATACGAGTTGTAGAGTTTAAGAATAACCAATTTACTCTTGTAGCTAACATTCCTGTTAATGTATTCTGGCACCCTATTTGCTCTATTTTTTGCCTCAATACATTGCTTTGAAAACTTCAGTAACCTATCTATTATTACGCAAAAGTCCTTCTCATCATCAACTGTATTCACTCAATGCCCATTCTTTTTACAACTAATTCTCTATTATCCCTTCCCATGTTAATAACTTTGCATTTTTTAAGGTTAAAAGTCATCTGCCGCTTCTAAGCCCAAGCTGCATTTGTTGTTGAATGAATTTCAATAAGGCTGTTTTTTAAAGGTTGCAACTTTTCATGAACTCTGAAGTGCCAACTTGTTGAGGATGGATGTGGTATGGTGACGTCCATATGCTTATTGAGAATGGACACGCGTTGCAGTGATCTTGAGAAGAATGTTGGAATAGCCAAAATGTTTGCGAAAAATATTCTTGCGTTTCATGCATCATTTCTAAATATTAAATTAAGTTTATGTGCATAACAGTGAATGAAATGTGCATTGGGTACTATAAACTGCTTTTATTTTTGCTTGAATTCCTGCTTTTTTGCCTTTCATGACATTTGCACCATTAAATGTCTGAGCTATCAGTTTTTGCCAATTTCCTTTAAGGATTATCTCTAATTGTTCTAGAATACGTTTTGATATGCCATTTGCAGTTTGATTTTCTGGAATAAAGAATCCCCCAAAATGCTCAAATATCTCTCCATTCAATACGTACCGTTTGAGCGTTGCGTCATCAGCCATGAAACTTTAAAACGCTAAGGGGGTTTTAAAGTTTCCACAAAAGAAAATACAGTCTATTATTTTGGATAAAATTTCACGGTTCTTTTTAACTTTTATGCTCTTCTCATTGATTGAAAGTCTATATGCCTCAATAAGTCTCCATAATATTTACGGTTCCAAAAAGTAACAGTGAAACCACATTATCAACGTGCTGCTTTTACTTCTCATGCTTTTCAGTTTTTTCTTTCATTTTGTTTATATTTCTAAAAAACATCTTTTGTCTACCTTACATCCCCGCCAAACAGGAAACACGGAAGCAAAACAGTGCATTTTTTACTTCACATCCGCAAAGCCAACTTCTTCGTTGGTACCATTCAGAATTAAAACTACGAATATATTTCTTCTTGTTCCTTGTGCGTGAAAAAGTAAGCTGTTGAAATTCAGTTTCAGTCACAGAACATATTTCTTGGAGATGCAAGGAGGCCATGGTTAAATTTTCTGCAAAATAAAAGAACTGAAAAAAATATGCATTAAATTCTACACTTTATCATATTCAAGAATATAAACACGTTTTTAAGCACAACACATGCAAAGTAAAAAGGAAACGCTACCTTCCACCAGCACACCAGGGTCGGTACTGCGTGAGTTTCCCTGCTCTCTCTCTCTCTCTCTCTCTCTCTCTCTCTCTCTCTCTCTCTCTCTCTCTCTCTCTCTCTCTCTCTCTAGCGTGCAGCTCCCTATCTCGGACATGTGACCATGCGCACAACAGCCAAACACCGCATCGCTGGAACTGTGAAGCACAGTTCTATACAATGATTTTTTTTTCATGAACTAGGGATGTCTACTGACATTAACCTTAAGGATTATATAATGTACAAGAATAAAGAAAGAATAAAAAAAGGCCTAATTATATTGATTGTTATCAATAATATCGAGTGGAAATAGGGAGTACTGCAGTTACACAGTGCCTATACACGAGCCGCCACTGGTTGGTAGACTTAAGCTTAAATTCTGAAGAGGTAAGCCTTTTAGAATATACAGTTAAACAAATATTTAGAGAATGGTTTATTTTCCTATATAAATAAGTGTCCCAACATTGTTTTTATATTCATCTCATAACGTGTGAGTACTTGTCTTATTTATATTTTCATAACCATTGTGAATCATAAAACACAGTGAATCCTAAAGGATTGTAAAACTCCTAAATTCATTTTGATTCCAAAAATCATAAATTCATTGTAATTACTCATTCTCTCTACACGACTCTCGCACTTACCGTCAATATTTATTCTACTGTATCACATTCAATGAGCCATCTTGTAAACTAATTACCTCGTCATTTTCACATAAATTCCCTGTAATCTAATCCATTTGTTAATTCTCCAATACATTTTTTTTTCGTTATCGTTGATTTTGTCCATCCCTCGAGTTCGCCGACGCGTTAACTTTTCACCTACTCGTTCCTCATTAGGTTTAAATTCAACAGTCAATCATTCCTCTCAAAAATTTATGTGTATTGATTTTTGTATTTGCTATCTAGGCTAAATAACACACTAATTAGGACATATTAATCATCACATCTTTCTTTTCTTGAGGATAATTTTTTAAGGTGTCAAATTGTTCTTGGTTTATGTTATTCTGTGATTTTTTAAAAATCTTTTGAATAATTGAATATCAGGACCAGAAGAAGCTTGAAGAGCAGGCGCTTCCACTGCCTCTAAAACAATTTCAAATATGTGAGGTCAGAATAGGAACCACAATATGTCTCTCCCTAATTTCTGTTTAATTATTGCGCAAGCTCTTTCTGTAGATGTATTTGAAGTGGTTGTGTCAAAACACGAACACTTCACTTTATGTGTGATTTTCCAGTCAAGCATGATTTGATGAACTGCTTCAGCCATACGTTTGCCAGTGCCTTGAGGAATTTTGGGCAGGCGATCTACGACTTCTTCTTCTGATATTTCTTCAAGAAGTTTTCAATCCTAATGAACTATCAGGGGCTTCTCAGTTTGAAAATATTTTTTCAAGTTCTCACTGAATGTCTTTCTTGATTTTTCTTAATCTCGACGAATAGTAAAGCAACAGAATATAGTATTCAGTTTTTTTTCCTACAGTCAAAGTTCTAGGAATATAACGAGAGAGGCTGATCGGTCACTAATCTTGGCAACATCTGTAGCGTACGAGAAGTGCAGGCGAGTGGCTTAAAAGCTTCGCTTGAATGATTCTTTTTTGAGACTCAGGATGGCCGAGTTGATTCGCCGCGGCTAAAATTGGTTCAGCGACGCGGGAAGTTGTTTGCAACTTGCCTACGCTATTATTTTTTCCTTGCCCCTTTTTATTACTCTCCTCTATCTACAATGGTGCCCAGACCAGGGAGAAGGAGTTTTAGGCCTTGGATACAATTCCAAACGGGTTCTCATTTCTTCAAAATATGCTCCGCTTCTAGGAGGGGGTTTGTGGAGCGTACGAGAAGTGCAGGCGAGCGGCTTAAAAGCTTCGTTTTAATGAGTCTTTTTTGAGACTCAGGATGGCGGAGTGGATTTGCCGCTGGCTAAAATTGGTTCAGCGACGCGGGAAGTTGTTTGCAACTTGCCTACGCTATTATTTTTTTTCTTTGCCCCTTTTCCTACTCTCCTCTATCTATACTGCCATGAAATTTACCTGGAAAAATGCTACATTTTAAAAAACCCCTAAGGATACATCTCAAAAATCGTCATGATATATTTTAAGCTTAACAATTATATAATGGACGTCACCTAAATGCATGTTAGTCAATTTAATGTGATAGTGAAAAACAAAAATGAGGGTGAGGGCGCATTTTCTCTTATAAAGATTGTTTTAGCACATTGCGAGGTGAAATAGGATTGACAATGAAGCCTCACAGATGAGTGTCTTATTAAAACTATGAAGGCTTGAAATGGGCAGGCACAAAATTATGCATATGCAAGTAATCTAAAAATGTATAACACTTTGTCATGCAAATAATAATTTATAGCAATTTTATCATGTAAATAATAATATATAACATTTTGTCATGAAGAAAATAACATGTAACGTTTGGTCAGATAAATATTAATATATATTGTTCTAGTAAGTGCTATAGGCAAAATGAATACGAGAATCTTTCACACGCGCACAGGCGGTCACACGAAGAAAAGCGCCTCTCGCCATATCTTTCCAGACCTTTTTTTTCGGCTAAACCAAGGTTCTGGTAGGTGCCAGAAACAGCTGTGTTAACATGTTTATCAAAACGCACCGAGCTGGAAAACGGGAAGAAATAGCTTTTGTCTTTTGTCACAGGGCCGTGAAACACGATAACTCATAATCGAAATTTGAGATAAAGTTTGTCTGGCGAAAGTTTGACTCCCCGCTTCCTTCTCTCTATCCCCGTATGCACACGAATAAACATCGAGTAGAGTAAGCTCCGCCCAAACTGCATCATTGGCTAACCGTAGACATGCCCACAATTTTCGACACATTAAATACGATGTTAAGTAGACTCTAATGGTCAGTTAGACAGAGACTAAATGACAGAAGGGACAGTAAGTCAGTAGCCGGTTTCGAGGAAGCGTAAGCCAAAGTAGACCCAAACATTAGTAAGCCTGCCTCAAATATCCGACATACGTTTAATCGAATTCATTGCGCCTAAGACTACTGAGTTATCTGCCAAATAAACAGTCCTTGATTCCGTCTTCCGAGATTTGCTTTTCCTACAGGTAATCAACCGGTCTTCTTACCCAGCCTGCATCGCTTAACTCAGTACCCTAAGCGCTACGTCGAAATTAAGCAACATTGTTCCTTGTTAACATTTGGATAGGAGACAACCAGGTTGACCTCTACCTGTGAACATTTAGCCAACCATTTCCTGGCCCTAATACACCCTATAACCAGTGACCCCTTTCGATCGAGCGAGGAGAGGCATCGGAAAATGTACTCACAGAACGAGCAACGAGCGGAGCTCAGAGGAACATAAATCGCCAACACGATCACCATCAAGCCTCCTGTTTTTCATGAAACAGCATAATCGGGATGGTTCAAGATTGTAGAAGCCCAATTTCACACTTCAAGAATAAGTGGAGGAAGAAACAAAATTCTTTGACATCCTGGATGCGCTACCTCCCGAAACTGTCGACTGTCTTCCAGCTACAGTTCTCGTTTCGCAGAATTATCAGCTTCTTAAGTCAGAAGTGGTTGAACTTTTCGAGAGGACCAAACAGGAATTATTCTAGACACTCATAACATCCTCTCCACTTACTGGTTAACCATCGATTAATCTAGAAGAATTAAGAAAAACGGCAATGCAGTCGGAGTTGGGGGAGAACTAGTGAGGCATAAGTTTATTCAGTCCTTGTTTCCGAACATCGCGCCATGATTGCCACCCAGAAAGATTTAACCCTTGCCCAACTAGGAAAACTCTCGGATGAACTAATATCATTTTACAAAGCACAGTGTTTCAGTGTAGATAGTGGTGTCAAAAACGAAAGTGGTGCTAGCCTGTTTCCTAATATAGGTGCGTTAAATGTGAATGATAGGAGTGATAATCAGGCCAACCATATACAATATTCAAACAGTGTCTATGTGGGAGTACCATGATGGCAGTCGTAAATATAGCGGTGATAGCGCGAGAAATATACGAGTGGGATTACGACTTTTTTGTAGTAATCAAAGGTCTGTAATATGTCGGTCACATTTCAATTTCTGTGCGAGTGCCAAATTTTGTAAACCATGGTGTAGGTGGCCATAGCGGAGTGGAGACATCCAAATGCATCCATCATCCAGGTCATCCTTGACGGCTGCCTCGGAAAACTAAAATGGCATACCGTTGCGAATGCGACTGCCGGCATGCCAACTTTGCTTACTGTTGCTGCAAAATTAAATATTAAGAAATGTGAATTCCTAATCGATACAGAGGCAAGTGTGTCTATATTTCTGATCAGTTTGGTATGGTCGTGCGAAATGCGAGAGTCCAGTGTTAACATTACAACTGCTAATGGAGGAAAAATAAAAGTTCACGGTGAAGTAAAGGTGGAAATAGTTATTCTTTGTCTGCATCGCTCATTTAGATGGAAATTCGTTGTGGCGGATACCACATCAACATTATTGGAGGCCAATTTTCTAGGGCACTTTAATCTTTTGGAGAATTATGCGCGCGGCAGCCTTATTGACAATCAGACGAGGCTTGTTTCCAAATAAAACAGTCCAAGGAACCGGTAATATCGCTAATAATAATAATAATAATAATAATAATAATGGGTATTTATAATGCGCTCTTCAGGACTGTTAGCCCTGAAGGGCAGTGTATGGCAGTGTTTAAAAAGTACGAGTCCTTGTACAACCCTATAGTTGTCGATGCCAGCTTTCCACTATTTAACTCTGTGGTACACACAATCGAAACCGCGAGTGTCCCACAAACCTTCGCGCGACAGAGGCCTTTTTTTTAATGGAGAAATTACAAGTTGTCAGAGCAACGTTCGAAGCTTTATTGAAGGAGGGAAAATGTCTTTTTGGTGTCTCGCGACTCTCCTTCTTTGGACCCCATATTTCGAGTGCCGGGATTAGCCCACTCGAATAAAAAAGTTACCATAATGCGCAACTTTGCCTAACCCACATCACACAAACAACTCCGACGTTTCTGTGGCATGTTCAATTTCTACCACAGATTCATTCCGAATTGTGCCCAGGTCATGCGACCTCTAAACTCCATGCTGTCTAAGACTAAAAAGAACTGTCCTCTGTAATAGTCTACTGAGGCGTGCGATGCATCTCTCGCACCAAAGAGGCTATTGCCAGCACTGTGGAATTGGATAATCCTTCACCAGGAACCCCATTAGCGTCTCCTCGGCGCATCTTTAACTCACGTAAGTGCAACCTTGCAGCATGCAGCATAAGATTGGTGACCAATGGCAACCTCTTGCTTTATTCTCTCGCTCTCTTTTTGAATTCCAAAAGAGGTATAGTACGTTCTCTCACGAGCTCCTTGGAATATACTTTGTAATCCGCCACTTCCGCCATCATTTGGAAGGGCATGACTTCACTATTTTTACTGACCATAATAAGCCTTTGGTCGGTGCCTGCTCGTCTCGTTCCACGTCCACGGTGCATACTGCAGTTGATAGTCATCACCTTGATTCTATACTGCATATAACACGATATTCGCTATGTTTCCTGGCTCTTCAAACATCGTACCAGAGGCACTTTTTCGCATTTCCTCGATTTCGGGCACGCACTCTCTCACACTGCGCCCATCGATCATACGACAATAACGCTGGCCAAGGAACAGGATGAAGACACGCAAACGCTGCGTCACTATTCTCAACTCGTTGTTTGCTAAGTCAACTTATGAGGTAGTCTTTCCAGGCGCATCCTGATCGACTATTCATTGCCTGGCTGTCCTCGTCCTCTCATTCCTCTCGCTTACCGTGGGCACATTTTCGACCAAATTCACGGTCTCTATTATCCTGGCGTCAATACCACACGCAAGCTCGTTGCACAACGCTTCTTGTGGCCAGGTATGAATGCCGACATGGTTAAATGGAATCGCTCATACCTGCCATGCCAGCGCGACAAAGTCCATCGTCCTACACAACCCCTCTGTTCCCTTTTTCTCTTTCTTCGTTGCGTTTTGACGCCGTTTACGTCGATCTAGTAGATCCTCTGCCTTACTCTCGTGGTTGCAATTATCTTCTCACCATGATCAATCGTTTTACTCGTTGGCCAGAGGCAGTTCCTATCTCGGACATCAGAGCTTCCACTGTTACTTGAGCCTTCGTCTCAGCATATGTTGTTCGATTTGGTGTTCCCTCAACGATTATGACTAATCGTGGCAGCCAATTTGAATCCCACCAATGGGATGCCTCAAGTCAGTGTTTGGATCCTTCCGTCTTCGTACCACTAGCTATCAGCCCCAAAGCGGAACGGTTGCACATGACCCTCAAAGCGAGCTTACGCTCCACAGATCCCAACATCACGTGGATGGACAAGCTACCTTTGATTCTCCTGGGTATTGGTTCATCCTTGAAAGATGACTTGGCCTTCTCTGTCTAGGGTACTCAATTTAGTTTCCATGGTCAATTCTTTTCTTCTTCTGACTGACCTCTACCTGCTCACCTCAATCCTGCTTCTTATGTACACGATTTTGTACGGGTAATGGATGAGGTTAAGCCTATCACCCCTAGAGTGCCTGCCAATTATAAAACCTTCGTACCGAAAGAGATGACAACATGTTTTCGTCCATCACGATTCAATTAGCACTTCCTTGCAATCTCTCTATGATTGACAATTTCCTCGTCCTTCAGGTTGGCACCAAACAGGATACGGTTTCCCTAGACCGCTGGAAACCCTCCTTTATTGAAAACGTTCGCTTCGAACATCCTCTTCCCACTATAATCCGTTATGGTCCAGGACGTTCCCAAAATAACCTCCAAACCACCCTCACCAACACACCTCATGCACAAACTTCACTTTCCGTTTTGCTGCCTCCGCCTCTTTTGTTGCAAGAACCCTCGTCGGCAGCGGTGGTTAGTCAGGAGCAAATATCTCCACCACTGGTCACTCTGTCAGCGGAAAATCGGACTCGAGACTCCCACGTCCCGCTTGACACTATCTCAGAAGGAACAAAGAAGCGGATCACCTTCGTTCCGTCAATCTCTGCTCGTGCCGGTGCTTCACTCAACGCAACTAGTACTGCCACAAGCGAATACGTGTTCCCGTGCTCGCAGCCAAACCACTAGCATTGTGACGCACTCCGGTCGCGTCATAAGGAGACCTCACCATTATCAGGACTAGAAAGACCATATTTGAAAATAAAGCGGGGAGTAACTTTCTTTGGTGGGGAGTATTTGTAATAAATTAGAATTTCCCTATATAACAAATTCTTCGAGAACCGCATTGTTTAAAATAAATCACAATCGTCTTAAATCTGCTTCATTGTGGTCGTATCTCCAGACTTGCATGGTTCGTAAAAAAGAGTTCCTCAATCTGGTTAATAAATTCATCTCAAGCGTGAGTACGTTATTAATAGATATTTTTAATTCATTGTTGACCCCAATTTACTATTACCACTGTGATAGCTAACATGCTATTATTGTACATCCTAATTTATATATCACTGTGATCCACTATTATATATTCCACTGTTATTAAATTAACACTACTGCTTACATCAAATTTAATATCGTATTGTGATCCTACTTTATTTAACATTATAATTAACTTCCAATTCAACGTCCTATTAATATTCATTGAACCATCACTAGTGTATACCTATTTGTCTAAAGTTATATTCAATCAATCCTGTTTTCATTTGTTAATTCTTAAATATTTTTTTTGCGTTTCCTTCATTTTTCCATTCCTTCTAATTTCCAATGCGTTAACTGTCAATTCTCCGGCTCATTAGGCCTAGTTAATTATTCAATTTTGATCTCAAAATTTATCATGTCATTAATTCTTGTTCGCTATGTAGGCTGAAGAAAACACTAATTAATTGCATAATAATGCCATAATCGGTGTGGAATCATTATTTACTAATGTTCCAGTACAAGAAACTATTAATATTATTTCAGATTCTCCTTTTCTAAATACGAGCGAAATATTGGGTTTATCTACACAACCTTTCCTTAAGCCTTTGAAGCTGGCTGTGGGAAATACCATTTTCCTTTTCAACCACGAGCTCTATTTTCAACATGAAGGCATGGCCAAAGGTTCTCCATTGGGTCCTTCCTTTGCCTCCAGCTTTTTGTGTCACCAAAAAGCACGGTGGCTAGAAAGCTGCCCTTCACAATTCAAACTAATTATCTTTAAAAGATAGATTGATGACTGTTTTCCTATTTTCAAGCACAAAAATCATGCTCCCTTATTTATTAATTTTATTAACCAACAACATCCAAACATAAAGTTTTCAATGGAAACAGAAAAGGAAAATAAAATCTCTTTCGTGGATGTTAACGTTGTTCGAGTGGATGCATTATCGTTTCTTGTGCTGTATAATTTTTAAATACAATAATATATTAAGAAATATATTAATAAAACACAGCCCAAGTAAAGATAATGTACTATATAGTTTACCCTGTTTAAATTGTAATTTATTCTATGTAATTCAAACTTCTAAAACTATCTCTGTAAGAACTAAGCAACATCAGAATGTAGTATCTAAGGGATCTCCCAATAGTTCTTTGGCCGTCCACAGGCTTAAGATGGGTTACCGATTAACTTGTCAAAATGCATATAAGTGATTTTATTAGCAGAAATATTTTTGAAACTTTCATAATTTCCAGCAAAAAGGAGAGAAAATGTAAATATTAGCCCCAGTTTGTTTTCCTTAGATCCAGTCCTATCTTTCCTGCTCAGAAAGAACAAGAATACGAAGATGGCTCTCAGCGTGATTACAGAAAAATAAACAAATTGAAAGGAGAGAAATGCAGTATGGATTTTGTATGCCGGAATGCATAGAAGCATTCGATAAAGTAAGCCAAAGAGGCATGCAGCATAAAATTATAAACCTGGAAAGGATTTTATGCGACGATTACGTCATGGAAAGATATGCATACATAGATACGGGGAATTACCAAGGTGAAAGATTCAAACTTAATGCGGCCTTCCCTTAGGGAAGGTGTTTGAGTCCTTCACTATACTCTGTGTATACTTCGGACATCCCCCCACCACAGGAACAAGGGTTTCTAGATAGAGGAGTGTAGAAAAAGGAGAAAATAAAAAAATAATAGCGTAGGCGAGTTGCGAACAACTTCCCGTTTCGCTGGACCACTGTTAGCCAGCGGCGAATCCACTCAGCCATCCTGAGTCTTAAGAGACTCATGTAAGCGAAGCTTTTAAGCTGCTCGCCTACACTTCTCGTACGCTACAGGCTGTGTGAACATGCACTACGCGGATGATTTCACTCAATTAATTCCATGTGTTTATCGGAACCCACAGATGCCAGCCAGAATAACGGCAAGAGAAATTGAAAATCTAAACGAGTGCGAACGTAAATGGAAAATTAAAACGAATGTATGGCAAAAAACTATCCGATGCTTATGTAGATAGAGAGCGATACAAGTATAAAAGAAAAGACAAGATTTTAGGCCAACTCCTACAAAAAGTGGTTATAAGAAACATTTAGCCGAAAGAATAGACAAAGCACGAGGCATGCTAACTTTACTGATTACAAAATTTAAACACGAAAAATAAGAAAAAGATCTAGTAGGCCATGATACAGCCAACCTTGATATATCCTACAATTGCCATGTATACGGTTTCAAGAAGCAATCTTATAAGAATGCAACGTATACAGAATAAGGCAGTAGATATCATTACGAACACGCCACGATTAGAGAGGAAAAAACAAAGAGACTTAAACTACAAAGCGAAAATAAAACCATGAAATAAAATAATTGAAAAAGATCCAAAAATCATTGAAAAGGCACAAGAAGAAATAGGAGAGAAATTAAATAATCAAATAGCACGATGAGCAGAATATGGAGACAACATATATTGTTTCCTAGTGCTAAAAACAAAGCGTATCAAAGAGAAGAGAAGGAGATTTACGTGGAAACCAAACAAGGACACCCGATTTTGACAAACAAGTCACGAATAATGACAAAACTCACCGGATTGGAATTAATACCCCAAAAGAATGACAAAAAAAACAAAAAGTGCAAATGAACGGACAAAGGGAAATACAACATTAAATGAAGAAGAGGAAAACAAACAAATAAATATATAAATAACCAAGGAACATGAACTCACACAACAGATACAGATACGAGAATTATGCTACAAAACTCAGAGAAACTCAAATTAATAACATAGCAGGAAATAAAACAATGGTAACAACGATTTGAATGCCTATCTCATACTCACATAGCATAAAAAACACAACAAACACAGAAATAAACATACTTTAACTCTTACTTACTTCGAACTTAACTCTAAAAAATAGTTTATACTACAGATATTAGCGTGACCTCCACGCAAACTCGCACCTCTCTGCGAAACTCCAACTTCCTTCCGCTTCACTCAACTTCCTCCTTTACCGCTATCCAAAGTTGGGCCAAACATTAACACCAGTGACAGGTACAGCAAATAGTAATGATTAAAAAGATAGGAAAACATAAAACACCGTGGTCCGGGTCCCATGTCAAACAGGCCCACAGACCAACTAGATAAACATTCAAGCCTTTGACTTTATTTCAGTATGTCCTATCCTTACTTTTTTCTTCTTTCCCTCCCTATATCCCCCTCTCCGGGGCTCTCTTCCCTCGGTGCCTTAAAGCCTCTAGGGAGGAGGGCGCTGGTAAAACTCGGGGGAACCGGGCCCCTCCTCCGGGAGGGACCGGTAGAGGCGAGGCACGGGGATCTATAACCTTTTCTCCCACTTTACCTTTTCATTTCATTTCATCATTCCATTTCTGTTTATTCCCTGAAGAGGACCTACCACGGTTGAAAGGGGCGCGCCTCAAAGACCCAGTCAAAAAACTTGTAAGAAAAATAAAGAGAATATAAGTTAAAATTAATACCGCTGCCATTTCTGTGGACTTCAACAGTGCATATTGTTATACGTTCCCCTTATTCATTTATATTTGTTCATATGTATTCATGTTACTAATATTTTGTTTTGTTTCTTTTTTAGATGTATTATAAATATAGTTGATGAAACCCTATAAAAAAGGGGTAGTACTCATTTCTATCAATCTAATAAAGCTTGCTCATCAACACTCATAACTATCATTACAAGTTAATCAACTGTTATGGATAAAGTCATATGACTTGAGAAGTTTGATGTACCTACCTCAAATCCTCACGCTGACAAATTATGGAAGCTTTGGAATAGAAATTTCTGCTACTTCCTTTCTACAATATCTGATCATTTTCCAGACAAGTTAGAAGTACTCTTCTTGTACATTGGTCCTCATGTAATAGAGGGCTGTGCTAATTATTCGAAGGCTATCGAATTGTTCCAAGCTGCCTATATTAAGACTCCCAGTGAAATTCGTGCCAGACATTTGCTTTCTTTCTACTCGAATATATATTAAGGGTCTTTCAATAAGGTCGCTTGGTTTTTAAGTGTAAATAAAACATGTTGTGTGTGATATATGCACTCAATTTATTTTAAATTTGAAAGTACATTTTATGGCATTAAGTGTAGAATATGACGTCGTTCAAATGTCCGCCGCGACTTCGCTTGGTGGAACGTATTCGAGAGGCCCAATTTTCGATGACTTTGTCGCATAAATCTGGCTGAATTTTCTGGATGGTGTTCGTTATGTTGACTTTGAGGACATCAACTGTTTTCGGATTATTCACATAGACCTGCGATTTAAGGTAGCCCCAAAGAAAGTAGTCTAATGGCGTTAAATCGCATGTTCTCGGGGGCCAGTTGACGTCGCAGCAGCGCGAGATGACCCTGCCCTGAAATCTCTGGTGAAAAATGTCTATCGTGGCGTGCTCAGTGTGGCACGTAGAAATTACGTAATGCACGGAACGTTTGTCGAACGGAACACTGATTTTGATAATAACATTTGATGATTTTCACACGCTGTTCAACGCTATAACCTTCGATCATGACTTGCCAAGTACTACTGAACAGTTCACAGTGAGTTGCCAGATGTCGCTTTAACAACATGGCCACTATCGCCTGACAAAGCTCGAGCGTCCTTGTTGAAAGACCCTTTATAACTAATATTTGATATCATTTTTCTTAAATATTATATATTTGTAAAAAGTTTTCAAAAACAATTGGCAACATTTTTGGCATCATTTTCACGCACGTATTAACGCTTCCAAATATTCCGAATGGAAGAAAAAATTTGCACTTGTTCTCTCGCCAGCACCAAGCATCAAGGCCAGTTGAATTCTTTTTCCATTTCATTCCCTTTTAACCATCATGATTTTATTAGTTACAATTACATTTAAATTAGCTACCTTGATACCATTACCTTGTTACCTATTTACCATTACATGTTACCTATTTACCATTATCTCGTTACCTAGTAACCATTACCTTTGCTACCTATTGACCATTACCTTGTTACCTATTTACCATTACATATATATCTTACACCAAGCTTAATCATGATGAAAATTCAGTATTAATCTCATGTTCAAATTAAACCAATATAATTCCAAATATGTTCCATTCTTGTTAATCTATAATAATATATATTTTATTATATCCTCGTTGTATTTCATCCATTCTTTAACGATTTCGTGTCCAATCATTAAGCCTAACTTTGCCATAAGCTTAGCCGCTCGAGCCTTTTTTACGATTCAATATTTCTCCTCAAAAACTTATATTTATAAATTGGTGCCCAGAATTTGTTTAATTATATCCCGTACGTTCATCCATTCTTAATTATAAAATCAAATATAAATTTCCAACCCAGTCACATGGTTTCATATTTTTCAAGTCAATTGCTCACTCATTCGTTATCCGAGCGTCAACTCTCAACACGTGTTAGTTTCTAATCCCAAGTTTCCAATTACATCCTTAATTGAAGTAATAATATCCTTATTAAATTAAATTTATTATATCTATATAAATACAACGTGTGAATAATATTTCTTTTTCCGATAATTTTTATTTTACGCTCATATCCCGTGACTGAGATTTACACACACACGCACACACACACACACACACACACACACACACACACACGATACACACACCTCATACTGGTTAAGAATCACGATAGTTACATCAACAGCTTCGTTGACAACTCACACCATTACGACATCGCAGGCTGGCCTAATCCTTCCACCAATACCAGTATATCTAATGTTACTTCCGCAAGCATTCTTCATAATTCGTTCCCCTTCTCGATTGTTCTCCCAAAATATAATTCGGGCAACCCCATTGCCTGTTTAGAAATGGTAGAGATTATAATGATGCATTACGCCATCTCTGAACAAAATCGGATTTACTGCATCACTCAAAATTTACCTTTAAGTATCTTTTCGCTTTTTAAAAACATCTTGCTAGAAATTGGTAGAATTGGGACTTGGGACAAATTAAAAGAGGCTTTTAGGGAGGAGTTTGGGAGATCGCAAGTCGAAGATCTAAGGATACTGTTAAATACTGAGAAGATGGGTGAACGGCGTCCCACGCGATTTCTGGAGCATCTAAAATACTTAATTCGAATTAAGGGAGCTCGGTTAGAATTTTTCGACTCTCTGCTCACAGAAATATTTATGCGTGGGATTCCTGAAAATATTAGGCCACTCATCCTAATGACATCGCCCACTAATGTGGAGCAAATGACAAAGGCACCCGATGAGTTGTTCAATAATCCATACGTAAGCTGGGGAACTATTTCAATCTCTCAAGAACCATGTTCAAATGTGTCTATTTCACAGGTTTGTTTACCGAGGAAGTCTTCAGACAACCGACCAGAACTAGCACGTAAGTCATCCCAACCGGCACAGGATCTTGCTGTGTGTTCGAGAGGATGGAGAGCGATCTTTGTGACCTAAAGGTGCGACAAGGGTACAGCAAGAGCACAGTCGTGAGCAGGGTATAGGGGGAGTCCAACGGCGTTCTTCCTCCCGAAAAAGAAACCACCGAGGGAACTCCAGCTCAAGAGGTGAGGCATAAAAAAATCATTTTCATTCTCGACCCAATCCACCTATCCTGACAATAATTCTCAGAGTCTCTGCTGGTATCATTCTAAATATGGTAACAACGCCGTACGTTGTGTACAGCCTTATAGCTTCTACCACGCATTTAATCCTTGTTCATCACTTAATCCTTATTCGCAAAATTTTCACCCTCTGACAAATCATGCTGCTCAAGTTTCTTTTCCCCAACTTTCAAATTGGTTCTGGTACCATTGCAGGTTTGGTGCAAAGTCAGAAAAATGTTTATACCCATGCACGTACCAACATCATGTGCGTTTTTCAACTCCAACTTCTTCACATACGCTAATTTCACTAACCTCAAACGCGCAAAATCGCAAAGCTATACGGGTTCTCTTACCCAAATTTCAAGCTCATCAGCACAGCATAATCCTTTAAACTAAAAACGAAAGTGATTCGTGGGTCTATCACGTCTGGAAGCTCAGTTTTTCCTCGGGTCGATCCTCCTTTTAGTATTTACGTCCCACTTTCTGGTTTTTCATTTATGGTTGACACAAGTGTTCAATGCAGTGTCATTCCAACCTCTCCTGACGACAAAGCTTGCCTGTCTGACCTTGTCCTTAAAGCCACTAACTCTTCGGATATAAGGACATATGGAAGGCGTAACTTCGAGCTCTCTCTTGGGTTACGTCGTGTTTTCCCATGGACTTTCATTGTCGTCGAGCTCGATATTCCAATTTTGGGCCTCGATTTGCTTTCGGCTCACGACCTTTTTGTCGATTCTCTCAATCGCAAGCTTGTCGACAGAGCCACTACTCTGACCGTTTCTGGTTCGTTTTTTTTTCCTTCTCAGAGTTCTCTCCTGTCTTTTCGTCTCCCTACAACTGCCCCACACTTCCAACAACTCCTGGGGGAATTTCCTGGCCTTAGTCTGCCACCTTCAAAGAACAGGCCTATCAAGCACGATGTTGTTCATAGGATAGAGACGACATGAGGGCCTGTATTCTCACGCCCCCGTCGACTGGCCCCGGATAGACTCGCTCTAATGAAGAGGGGGTTCAAGTTTATGGTGGAGGCCGGAATAGCTTGTCCATCTACCTCTCCCTGGGCTTCACCGCTTTACGTAGTGCGAAAGTCTACGCCGGGTGAGTTCAGGGCTGTGGGTGATTACAGGCGACTCAATGCTTGTATCATTCCAGATAGATATCCTCTTCCATACCTGTCTGATTTTAATTCTGCTCTTTTTGGTTGTTCAATCTTTCCTCGAATCAATTTGGTTCGTGCTTTCAACCAAATCCCTATTCACCCAGATGACGTCCAAAAGACAGCTATCACCACTCCATTCGGTTCCTTCGTCATGAAGCGAATGCCTTACGGTCTTCGTAACAGTGGTCAGACCTCCCAACGTTTTATGGATCAGGTTCTGAGAGGTCTCCCCTCCGTATTTTGCTACATAAACACCCTCCTGATAGCATCTTCGTTTTTTCAGGAACATCTCTCTCACCTTGGTCAGGTTTTCGCTCGTTTAGAAGAGTATGGTATCGTACTCAACACTTCTAAGTGTCTTTTTGGTGTCACGCAACTCTCTTTTTGAGACACCAAATTTCGCCTGGCGGAATTCGTCCTCTCGAGTATAAAGTTGCAATTATTCGGGATTTCCCCCGACCTTCTTCACTCAAGCAACTTTGTAGATTTTATGGTATGGTAAACTTTTACCACAAATTTATTCCCAACATTTCTAACATCATGCAACCTCTCTACAAACTGTTTTCAAAATCCAAGAAGAATCTTTCTCTATCCTGGACTTCCGAAGCGTGCGAGGCTTTGTCTTGCACGAAGGAGGCTATGGCTTCCGCTTTTTCCCTGGCCCATCCTTGCCCAGGAGCTTCCATAAGCATTGCTTCGGACACGTCCGCTACCCATGTTGGTGCGACGTTGCAGCAGAAGGTTGGTGACTCTTGGCAACGGCTCGCTTTCTTCTCCAAAGCACTTATTCCTTCTCAACAGAGGTACAGTACGTTTTCCCGCGAACTCCTCAGTGTTTACCTCGCCCTCTGCCACTTCCGCCAATACTTGGAAGGGCGTGAATTAACTGTTTTTACCGGCCATAAGACGTTGGTTGGTGCGCTTGCCGCTAGTAGCACCTCTGCTGTGCATTCTGCCGTTGATTCTGGTCATCTTGACTTCATCCTGCAGATGACAAACGATATTCTATACGTTCCTGGTTCATCAAACATCGTTCCGGACGCTCTCTCTCACATTTCATCGATTTCGGGCACGCACTCTCCCACACTGCGCCCATCGATCATGCGACAATAGCGCTCGCTCAGGAACAAGATGAAGACAGGCAAAAACTGCGTCACTCTTCTCAACTCGCCGTTCGCGAAATCAACTTGCCGGACAGTCCTTCCAGGCGCATCCTGGTTAACTTTTCATTGCCTGACTGTCTTCGTTCACTCATTCCTTTTGCTTACCGTCGGCACATTTTTGATCAAACTCACGGTCTCTCCCATCCTGACATTCGAGCAACTCGCAAGCTCATTACACAATGTTATGTGTGGCCAGGTATGAACGCCGACGTGGCCAAATGGACCCGCGCATGTTTGTCTTGTCAACGCGCAAAGGTTCAACGCCACACAAAGACCCCTCTGGCTGCTTTTCCTCTTCCATCGGCACATTTTGACGCCGTTCACATCGATCTGATAGTCCCTCTGCCCTTTTCGCGTGGTTGCATCTATGTTCTCACTATGATCGACCGTTTTACTCGTTGGCCAGAGGCAGTTCCTATCTCGGACATCAGAGCTTCCACTGTAACTCGAGCTTTCGTCTCAGCATGCGTTGCTCGTTTTAGTGTTCCCTCAACGATCATGACTGCTCGTGGTATCCAATTTGAATCCCACTAATGGGATGTACTAACGACAGTGCTTGGCTATTTTCGTCTTCGTATCACTAGCTATCATACCCAAAGCAACGCAAAGGTAGAACGGTTGCACAGACCCCTGAAGGCTAGCTTAGGCTCCACTGACCCCAACATCACTTGGGTGGGCAAGCAACCCTTAATTATCCTGGGTATTCGTGCATCCTTGAAAGAGGATTTGGCTTGCTCTGCGGCGGGACTTGTCTATGGTACTCAAATTCATCTTCACAGTCAATTTTTTATTCTTCTGACTGTCCTCTACCATCTTATGTTCATCCTGCTGCATACGTACGTAATTTAGTACGGGCGATGTCTGAAGTTAAGCCGACCGCCCCAAGAGTGACTGCTCATCAGAAACCTTTCGTGCCAAAGAAAATGACAACCTGTTCTCACGTTTTTGCCCTTCGCGACTCAACTCGCTCTTCTTTGCAACCAGTCTATGACGGACTCTTTCTCGTCATCTCCAGGAAGCCGAAATTCTTTGCACTACAGTTTGGCACGAAGCAGGATACTGTCTCCATCGATCGGTGAAACCCGCCTTTATAGAGGCAGTTCACCTTGAACAGCCAGTCTTCTCCTCCCAATATGACTGATAGTGATCCGGTGGTTTCTCATACTTTTCTTCAAAACCCTCCTACAAACCATTCTGCAAACCTAATTTTCCTTCCCGATTGCTGCTGCTTTCCCATTTGTTGCAGGAACCCTCGTCAGCAGCGGAGAGATAGTCTCACAATGGCCAGCCCCGGTCAGACGCCAGTTTGGGGGGAACAGAACCGATGTCCTTCGCCCCGCCTGCCCTCGCGCACGACAGTGTTTCGCCGCAAATGATTGGCACTGCCAGTCAATTGTGCCCCATGATCGAAATCAGCCACATGGCACTGTGACACGTTCTGGACTCGTTGTTAGGAGACCTCGTCGGAGTCTGGATTAAAAGTTATAGTCCATGTTTAGAATTTTTTTGATGGGCAAGTAACGCTCTTGGGAAGGGGCGAGTATTTGTAGCAGCTCCGCAGCTACAAATATATATATATATATATATATATATATATATATATATATACGAGTATATATAACTAAAATTTTATATCATTTTTCTTGAATATTATATAATATTTGTAAAAAAAGTATTCAAAAACAATTGGCAACATTTACACGCCTGTAATAACGCTTTCAAATATTCCGCATGGGAGACAAAATTTGCACTTGTTCTCCTGCCAGCACCAAGCACCAAGGTCAGTTGAATTCCTTCTACATTTCATCCTTAAGTTTTACAAACAAAAACGCTGTCTAATTCCTTATATTTCCTTTCCAGACTCTCATACATTTCCCCTTTTAACCATCGTGATTTTATTAGTTACAATTACATTTTAATTAGTTACCTTGACACCATTACCTTGTTACCTATTTACCATTACCGTTGTTACCTATTTACCATTATCTCGTTACCTATTTACCATTACCTTTGTTACCTATTGACCATTACCTTGTTACCTATTTACCATTACATATCTACCTTACACCAAGCTTAGTCACGAAGAAAATTCAGTATTAAACTCATGTTCATTTTGTATAATTAAATTCAAATTCAACCAATATAATTTCGAATATGTTCCATTCTGGTTAATCTATAATAATATATATTTTGTTCTATGCTCGTTGTATTTATCCATTCCTTAACGATTTCGTATCCAACCATTAAGCCTAACTTCGCCATAAGCTTAGTTGCTCGAGCCTTTTTTACGATTTAATAACTCTTCTCAAAAACTTATAGATATAGGTTTGTTGTGAAGTATCTATCTATGTTCATACCACGATGGCCCTATATCTATACAAACATGCTACAATTGTAGTGGTCGTCGCCATCCTGAGGATGACCGAATACTTTGTAGAGCTCGCGATGTAATTTCTCGTAAATATGGGAAGTTTGGGCATTTTTCAAAAGTTTGTAAGTCAAAATGCCTATCTCGACGACATAACAGTCTCCGGGAAAACGAAAGAGAAACATGGCAGTAATCTAAAGCGTTTCGTGAAAGCTGCTTCTAAATACAATCTCTCCTTGAATTCTTAGAAATCTAAGTTTTCTCTAACCTGCATTAATATTCTAGGTCACCAAGTTTCTGACGCAATCTGAAACCTGATGCTAAACGTATGAGACCTTTGTTAGAATTAGCTGTACCTTCTAGTAAAAAATCCTTGCAGCGTTGTTTTGGAATATTTGAATACTATGCTAAGTGGGTTCCCAACTATTCAGAGAAAGTATGGCCTCTTGTAGATTGCTGAAGATTTCCTTTATCTCTTCAGGCTATCCAAGCATTTGAAACCTTAAATAATGACATTGCCAAATCTTCAGTGAAAGTTATTGATAAAGACGCCCCCTTTACCATAGAAACGGATGCATCAGATAATGCAATCGGTGCCACCTTATCATAGTGTGGACGACCAGTGGCTTTCTTCTCGCGCACATTGAACCGATCAGAAAAGAGACACCACATCGTTGAAAAAGAATCGTATGCAGTGGTAGAGAGCATAGGTAAATGGAAACCCCCTTTGGCTGGTAGACACTGACGTAACAACTGATCAAAAAGCTGTGTCATTCATGTTTGATACCCCTGTAAAAGGTAAAATCAAGAATGATAAGATCATAAACGCTGGCATATGGAATTACTTCCATTTTCCTTCGATATTCATCTGTAGCATTCGTTCTATGAAATAGGTAGGCCTCTGGCACCCAAAATTACGGGATTTAATAGGCTCGGGTAATATATCAAAACTTAAAAGGTTATTTAGTATAATAAAGAAATAATAGGTCAAAAAAGAGAATTAGGAAATGAAACAATATATATATGCAAAAAATCCCACCGGAAAATGAAAGGCGGATTCCAATTCCAAGTACTTTCGAACTTGTTCAGTTCATTATCAAGGAATGACGTAAGATTTTACAAAGGTTGTATATATATGTGAAACAGAAGAGCAATGCCCCACCCATGTACAACGAATTGAGCCAAAAATAGAAAAATATTATCAAAGACGGATGTGAAGTATAAAACCAAATAGAGAAGGTCTACTTCCAGAAAATTCCAACCTGCGCGCAATGTAGATATTTATGTGACTACACTAAGTACATACATACCCGATTGTGAATACATAAAAATAAACAAGAGAGACATAACTAAATTAATAAATCAAAGCGCTAAGATTTAAAATGGACAATTTCGTTATAAATAAGCCTTTTAATAACAGGGTCTAGTTTAAAGAGAACAGGGAATATATTAAAATTAGGCGAGGAATTAATGAATGAGCATTCAACAATATTTCTTTGAATAAAGTCATTTGATTGGTAAATAAATTTAGCCGAATTCCAATTAATAGTGGGACTGTTTTTCGATAAATGGACAAAGAAAGAGCTGCTGCATTCCCCCCGCTTAATATTGTATTTATGTTGCGTCAAGCGTACACTTAATGATTTGCAGGTTTGCCCAAAGTATTGCAGAGGGCAAACTGAACAGTCAACAGAATACACCCCCCCCCCTCCCCAATATGTGACCCAAAGTAGTTTTGACTCTCTTACAAATCATTTTTCGTTATTTAGTCTAACCGCATATGTTCATTCAGACTGCAGCCTGTCATTCATTTCCAAGGAAGTGAAAGAATTTTTACTACCTCTTGGTGTAAACTGCCGCCACACCTCTCCATACAACCCCCGTGGAAATAGTCAATGTGAGTGCTATAATGACATTATTTGGAATACTGTGTGTCGTAGAATGGCCCTTTTTTCTGATCACTCCACACCAGATACCACTTTTATGTGGGAGAATGCCCCTATTTCATCTTTCTAGTGGTATTCTTTGTGGTCGTGATATACTTCTTTGATAAGGTAGGCTTTGTTCTAAGAGTGCTAAGAGCGCTAATATTGTTATTTTAAAGAAGAGCCGTTGGAAACACGTAAGGATATAGAGAAACGCGCAAGAATTCCCCAAATAAACTTATATTTTAACTTTAACAATTTAATACACAAAAATTAACCATTAACCACAGAAATACTTAGAATATTAATACACCCAATAATTAATTCAATTAGTTTGACCATCTAAAATTGGCTAAATTCGCTACGCACTTTAATATACAATATCTAGGCTTATTGACTCTTTGGAGTTTAAATACCTCAGAATGTTATTGACTCCACGACGCATGCTAACCGACCAGATGGAGGTGGTCACGAGGTTCTTTTGGCGAGGGTAGCAGATGATGGTCCACGCGGTATTCAGGGGGGTTTCTTCAAGGACGAGCACAATCACGGTGCTTTAGGCGGCACCAAGGTAGGCGGGGTCTCTAAGGCGAGAGTATGTAGAACTTGGTTCCTAAACCAAGTTAACTTAGAGTTCGGCGTGACCACCGAGTAACGAGCTCGATGGGAAGCTTTTCTCCTTCGTTACTTAATTCCTCATGGGCGAGGACTGTACTCTGTACTCGGGAAGGGTCTTCTTCAAGGGCGAAGATCGAGGAGGGGGGTTTCTCTGGTGAGAATAAGTTGAACTTGAATAATTTAACTTAAAGGTCGGTTTGGTAACCAGGAACTACCTCGAGGATGAGCTTCTTCTTAGTTCCAGTCTTCCTCAAGGGCGAGTATAACGGAGGGGGGTTTCTCTGACGAGAATAAGTTGAACTTGGTTGAGTAACCAAGTTCAACTTATGAGATTGGTGTGGCCACCGAGTAACGGGCTCGAGGGAAAGCCTTTTCCTTCTTCTTTTCTTAATTCCTCAAGGACGAGGAATACCCCTGGTGTTTAAAATGAACCAGGATATGATGAGTCTCTCTGACGAGAGTATGTTGAACTTGAGCAAGTTAACTTAACGTTCGGTTTGATAACTAGGGACTAGCTCGAGGATGAGCTTCTTCTTAGCCCCTTAAGGTAGCCCTGTCTCTCTTGCAGGTGACTTCGTAGTCTGGAGGCTGACGTATTCTACCAATCCAGTCTCCGTAGCCCGATCTTAATCCGGGGACTTCGTCACCTGGAGACTGACGTATTCTACCTCGAGTCTCGATAGCCCGATCTTAATCCAGGGACTTCGTCACCTGGTGACTGACGTATTCTACCAATCCAGTCTCGGTAGCCCGATCTTAATCCGGGGACTTCGTCACCTGGAGACTAACGTATTCTACCTCGATTTTCCTCAGTGTTTCTTATTTATACCTCACCACCCCACTGGAGGAGGGGTAAGAGGGGTGGGGGGGCTTGAGGACGGGCCCAGGAGGGTTCTTATTCCAAACGGCTTTTCTCACCAAGTCTTACATCGGCTCCTCGTTAGCCTTCAAACTTGGGAGAAACGCGCCTCCAATTTCTTCTTTAAAGTGAAATTCAATATCGCTCTCTTATGGAAGATCTTGCATTTTACAACCTTTCGACTTTACATAGCGACGAGTGGCGAGGCGCTAAGGTTACGCGCTTGACCCGACGGTTCCGGGACCGGATGTCTTTGCGGTAATCGCCTCGTGACTCCTCTGCGAGAGAACGGGGGAGTGACGAATCTCCTACACTGTGAACTTGGCTATTGAATCTCAAGCTTTGCCATAAAGTGCATGACAAGATGTGTTACCTGATGCCTTACATGTCATACGTTCACTACTTTGTACCTATACAAATACCACGCCTCCTGAACGACCTTTTGATTTTGAGAGACGTTCAGTTAGTGGTTAGGCCTTACCTACTTGGCGAATTGAACCTGGAGAAATCCTCCTCAAACGGTTTGGAAATCGCAGTAAATACGAACAAGCTGTGGACGTCGTTGATCTCATTGATGCTAACTCTACACATGCTCGTGTGAAATTCCACGATTGGAGAGAGAACACTGATGCGCTACGTAATTTAGCTCCATGTCCTAGGAATATCTGACCTAATGATTTTAAATCACGAAATCCAGGTGTCCTTTGCACTCCAGTTCCCATTCCAGTTACCCATCTACAACTACTAACTTTCCTCAAGCCAATGAGAAGATATTGAGAAATTAACAAGAAAAAATTATCCAGATACAAGAAGATTGTGTTCATGATGCTAATGTCAGTATGAATAGTTACGACAATCTGATAATACAGTTGCCTGGCCCTAGAAGACCTTTACGCGCTCATAAACCTGTACGTCATTTAGATTTGGAAATCTTTCGATTTCTAATTCACTTTGATGCCTTACATTAATTTTTTTTATCTAGTGTATTGTATATTTTGTAATTTTGAAACGGAATGAATTTTTTGGGGGGGTGGGAGTGACTGTTATATGTTCCCCTTATTCATTTATATTTGTTCATATGTATTCATGTTACTAATAATTTGTTGTTTCTTTTCTAGATGTATTATGAATAAAGTTGATTAAACCAAATAAAAAGGGGTAGTTTGAATATACCTTAATACTCATTTCTATCATTACAATAAACGCCTGTAAGACAGCTGTGCTTACCACTACTCATTTCATGCTCACCACTACTGATTTGATTAAAAAAAATTTAAAAATTAACATAGAAGGTATTTGCTAAGTTAGCTTTGATGTAGATAGCCTGTTCACCAATGTCCCAGTTAATAAAACCCTTGATGTTCTATCTAAGGTATTAAACAACCCGATATTAAACCTCCCACAAGCGAAAAAATATATAAATCTTGTAAAACTGTGTTAGTGACAATGTATTTATTAGCGAAATGGCTTTCTTCAGTCAGAAATACGGTCTTAGCATGGGCAATCTTTTATCGCCCATATTATGTTACCTTTTTATGGAACATTTTGAAGTTACTTTACTCCCTTCTGTTATTCCACATAAAAATTTTGTATGGTTTAGGTATGTAAATGATGTCATATCGATTTGGCCCATAAAAAGTTTAAATTCAATCGACAATTTCCTCAAAAATCTTAACGACCTCCATCCCACCATGAATTTTAAAGTAGAATGGGAAAAAGATAATTGTATAGCCTTTCTCGATGTTAAAATTGTAAGAGTCTTTCATCAAATTAGCCTCACTGTGTACCGTAAACCGACCCATTCTAACTCTTATATCCATTTCTTTTCACATCAAGATGTAAATAATAAAAAAAGCCGTTGCATCAGGTATGTTTTTGAAAGCACTTAGAATATATGTTTCTTGCTTTCTAGAAGACAAGATTACATATATAACCTGCAGATTCATTGAATTAAATTATCCACTCCACGTCATCAATGAGAGTTTATATAAAGCTAAATCTACTCATTACCGTCCCAAGGATAAAAACAAAGTGAGTAACACAAATTGTCTATCCCTCCCATTTTCTCCCCTCCTCCAAGGGAGTGCACATAGTTATTTCTCCAGTTCGATCCTTGTTTAAATACCCTTTTTTAATCCTTAAATCTTTCCCTTCGACTAAGCCCATGGATCAGCCAAATGAGGCGGGTGAATATGTAATCCATTGCGAATCTACTAACCGTCCCTCATTCTACCTAGGAAGAGACTGAAAGAACATTTATAAAAACGAATATATGAACATAAAGGTGATGTCATGCGAGGCAGTACTACATCCAGTATTTATAACCACATTAGTAATTATAACCACCAAATAGATTATTCAAAGGCCTAAATTATATATAATTGTAAAGATTTCCGTAAAAGTAAATTGTTGAATCAATAATAATAGGAGAAATTCCCAATTTTAATCTTTCGGATGGTCAATTTAAATGTAACTCCTATTCCCGGAACCCGATCGTAAACAGTATAGTTCGTGATCTTAGAATCACCACCCCTGATTAATGACCCCTTTTTCTCCTTTTTTTTTATTCTTTTGCCGGGATCTTGAAGTGTTTAGTAACTTGTGTTCTTCATTCCATTCTTAGTATACGAATGAAGAGGCTATGGTAAACTTCATAGCGAAACTAGTCTCATAAATCAATTCTCTATTTGTTGCGTGGAATGGCCAGACTCTAAATTTATATATACGTCGGTACTTTGGGGCTTGGGCCCAAAGTTGGATTGAAGACAGATAGTAAGGGGAAATTGTTAGGAGTCCAGTGGGGATGGTATATTATTACTTTGCGGGGTCCTTTTAAACAAATATTTCAGAGTGCAAGTTGGCCAAAGATTAACAGGTAACTGGTACGCGCTAGGGTTGCAAAAGAAAGACAATGACGAAAATATAACTTTACTAACAACAAAAGGCTATATATATATATTTACATAGAAATTTGGTTTAAATGGAATGGTCGCCCAGACGGGGTTAAAAATCTACACGCGATCAGGTAGGTTAATTAAGGGATTAAAGAGGCCAGATTCAGTTTGGTGATTTAAAGGAGGAATTTAAACTGGGGCGTTCACACAAATAAGGGAGCAATTGGATAAGCCAGATTTAAGATCAATCTGCAGGTGGCAACGGTTACGAATACCTTATGTGTTCGTTGCCGCAAAGAAGCCCGTTGGGGTAAGGTGAATGCGACGGAAGAAGTTGGTTTACCTCTGGCTTCATACGAGGGAGCACTAGTCGCTTTCGGAGTTGGGAATCCTTGTCAGTTCTTGCCGATTGATTGGGTCAGAGTTCACTGATGTCAAAGCTTGTCGATTGACTAAGGCAGAGTTCACGGATCGATTTAGCCTTCATTTGAATGGAAATTGCCGCTAGGGGGGTGTAGCGTCCTTTAGCTCGTTCGTCGGAGCAGGTGGAAGTCTAACAGTGCTGCTCTCTAAACTCAGTCGAAGCGTTGTATAGGTGCTTGGTAAGGACGGTCCAAACGCGCGCGCGATCTTGGGAAAAAAGTCGGCGACTCCTTCGGGAGAAGGGGGAAGCTTGATAACGATCGTTGGAATGTCCAACGGGTTCCGATCTTTGAGCGGAAAGCCCGAAAGCTTACTGAGAGGTGGCCTCGTGGGGGAGGGGGGGGGTCATCGGTCCCTAGGCAAATACAGCTAGAGCGAGTGATAACAGCGTCAGCCACCTCCTTGCCTAGGTTCCCATGCTTTCACCAGCTCCATGCGGTGATCTCCGGATCCACGTGGGTACAGAAGGGCACGTGGCCTACATTTGACATCATTCTGCTACACTCCTATACAGTGGCTTCACACACACACACACACACACACATATATATATATATATATATATATATATATATATATATATATATATATATATATATATATATATATATGTGTGTGTGTGTGTGTGTGTGTATGTGTGCATAGGTTCTATTGAAGTCCACCGCTGTGGCAGCGTTTTTAATTTTAACTTGTATTTTCTTAATATTTCTTACAAGTATTTAAAGGGGTCTTCGAGGCGTTAAAAAACATCCGCGAATGACATGCTTTACTACTAGACGTCTTTCGACCATGTTAGGTCATCCTCAGGGAATGGACAGAAATGGAATTATTTGGACATTGGACATTGGACATAACAAGTTAGGAAGTATATATTAGTAGAGCAAAAGTAAGAGAGTATAGTGGTTAAAAGGTTTTGATAAGGATAGTAAAGGTAAGTTTAGTATAAGTTTGAAGTGAGTATATTCCCCTGGTGAAAGGGTATCTCCAGCAAAAGTAGATAGTATAATAAAATAATGCACGCAGGAGCATAGATGTATAGATCCCTGGTCAAAGGGTAGATCTGGCAATGTTAATCTCGTGTTGAGTTGTTTTGGGTGTCGAAATTGAAATGGCATTCAAGACTTTGCAGTAACTAGTAGAACTCGTTACTATGGTTAGTCAAATTTCGGTGAAAAGTTGTCGTAAATTGGGTTGCCATAATCGGTAAGGGTTGATGTTACCGTTCAGGTACGGTATTCTTAAATTTTTGGCTAGCTTTTGATACTACGCTCGCAATGTAGCGTATATGTTATCGCAAGGAGTGTTCTATTCTCGGTCAACCTTTGCTTCTTGGGGGAAGGATGGAGGAGTCTTCCCCTTGCCGGATCTCTTCTTACGGAACTCTGTGTCCGTGAGAATAACGTAAGCGTCGGTTGAGAATTGGACAAGGTCGCGAAAGAAAACCTGCTTTACCAGATCTTCCGGTATGTCAGCCTCGTAGCCCCATTTGTATTGTCCGGCCGTAAGGCCATCGACAATATCTTCTGGGCCTTCGTCGTCAGAAAACTAGTTCCCTTCGGCAGCATATACTCTGAGGTTTATCATCCTCGAGTAATACATGTACCTGAGAGCCCCCCGATTCCTTGAAAACGACGTGACTGCGAGGCCTTTTTGGTGCGGGGCGAATAATCCACCTTCCTAGGCTTCACAGCAGCAGCTTCTTTCCGCTCAACTTGTGCATTTGTTTGGGTAGTTGGGGGGGGGGGAGTTTTGTACCTTCTGCCGGGCAGCCATAGCTTACACTCGAGGATCCCGTGAAAGGGCATTACTCGTGTCCAGAGCTTTTGGGCCGCTCTTCTCAGTCTGCGGTTGGAGGTCCACTCGAAAAACCTCGTTTGACGGAGGGTTTTCCGAAAACCACATTTTTTCCATGCTGTTATTCATGAGCAGGATGTTTAGCTCCTTCGCGAAGGGGCCAGGATTGGTCAGGTTAACAATGTCTGCATAATATATGCACACATTATTTTTGTTGATTTCTCATTCTCGATTTGCAGGTACGTAGGTGCAGAGGCAACACTACTATGTGCGACCTTTGCCTTGGCAACCTTCACGTAGGTGGCGTTAGCCTTTTTTTTTCCTCTTTTCTGACTTTGTCCTTTGCCTTTTGTATGTGTTCTTTCTTTACTGGACAGGTCATTGCCATGGTTCTGTGTGGGCCACCACAAGTGAGGTATTTCTGGAACGAACTTTTACCATCGCGCCAGAAATGGTCTTGGCCGGCGCATACAGAACAAACCGTGATTGTAGCATTGAGGCAAGTGGCACATTTGCAGGTCAACAACCTCCTCACGCTCAATCTGATTGGGGCAGATGCGGACATTAAAGAGAAGAAGACCGTTTTCTTTAGCTTCAATCGCCATTGTAGTTTCCGTGAATACTATTTTAAAAACGTGGGTGTAGTCTTTAAATTTGATTACTTCGGCTATTTTTGCCCACTGATGATTTCGAAGAATCTCTTCCGTGATTTGGTCGGTCGAGTGTCCTCCAGCCCAGGGGTTGAGGCATCGGCAGATAGCACTTCTATGTGTGCGTATTCGTGGCGGTGTTTGAGGTGCGAGATCGATTTTCCGGAGGGAGTCTGAGCACGCGGGGAGGAGACGGCTTCGATATCAGCCTCCCTCGCAAAGATAGCCACGTAGCCATTTGGCAAATCAATTAGCCGTATGAGGGCAATATTAAGCTCGCCGTAAATTCTCTCGAAGACCTTGCTCCTGTCCGGTTTTTGCCGGCCTGGCAAGGTCCTCATATCAATACTCCGTGTCTCCTTCGTCTCTCCGCCATTACACCCAAGGGCGTAATTTGGGAGGGAATCTGGGGGGGACCCGAGTTTGTAAGTGTGTGTAACTGGGTGTATATGTAGTTTTAGGGATGCGTTATGAAAAAATGAAAAGTGGTGTGGAGAAGGTGGAAAAGAATGTCTAATGAACAAAATGCAACTTTACCTTCAGCCTAAGCAGAGGAGTCCTTCTTCCTTTTCCTCAACTAGCCTCCATCAAAGCAAGTCAAAGAGAAAATAGCCACTTCCGAACGTATCACTGCTGGTGGAATATCCGGTCACGCACAACAAAACGCCGGTATACAATCACCCTCATTTGAACGAAAATCAGTCAAAATTTCAAAGAATTTGACTTTACCGTACAACGAGTATATCAAAGAACAATTCAAGTTACAAGCGCAGGCATGGAATTATTTTAAAATTGCTACATTATATATAGTATTTCTCCGCGAACATAAGTATTACAAGAATTGGCTAATCATGGCGCGAAAAATTATAAAGAAAAACTAAGTGCTACAAGAAACATATAAAATTAGAAGTCTCAGATCGTCTGACTATTTTCTCGCCTCGAAGGCCCCTTTAAATACTTGTAAGAAATATTAAGAAAATACAAGTTAAAATTAATAACACTACCACAGCTGTGGACTTCAATAGAACCTGCATACAACATGGCCTTTTACCTAATTATATATATATATATATATATATATATGTATATATATATATATATATTTATATATATATATATATATATATATATATATATATATATATATATATATATATATATATATATATATATATATATATATATAAATATATATATATATATATATATATATATATATATATATATATATATATATATATATATATATATATATATATATATATATATATGAGGAATTAAACCACATTCTCCGAAGACGGAATATTTTGCCATGTTAGAGACAAGAATCATACGATCGATTTCATTGGAAGTAAAATGTTATTTAAATCGGCTAACTATGTTAAGAGAAGAATCGTAGAATCAAGCTTGATATCGTCAGTTCCTAATTTAAATCTATCTGAGGGTCAATTTTCTTTTAATCCTGTAATAAGATCGCAAATAAACAAAATAGTAAAATGCCAGCCAGCCCTTCAATATGTTTAGGCCTACCCCCCCCCCCCAAGATTAGCCACAAGTAGGGGATTGGGGGAAAAAAGAGGGGATCATGTGTTATGCTTATATGCATTTCTCTTATATTTTCTGCCCAGTGTCAGTTGAAAAAGGGTGTGAGATACACCGAAACTGTTCTGAATTAAATTGTCTTCGGAGAATGTGGTTTAATTCCTCATCTTTTCTTGCGATATTGCATTAATTTCCATCATATATATATATATATATATATATATATATATATATATATATATATATATATATATATATATAATTGTTTGTTTTCACTACAGACAGTTATTTAAGCTTTCGATAAGTAATTTTCTTACTTTGAAATCTTTGGAATCGCTCTGTAGCGTGCCTAGATGTGCAAGATTGAAAAATATTTGGTTGATGGCCGTGGTAAGCCTTTTCGAGAGTGATGTAATTGCCAAGGGTGATTGTCACCGAGTTTTAGTACCACTCTTACGACAGCCAAATGGATTCCTTAATTCGGCTTGGCTGCTGCTTGTTTGGTTCTACTGTGAATGCCTTGTGTTCACAAGGCACTGAATCCAAAAGAGTAGAAAGCTCTCTTCTTGTTTGGTTGTAGGTTGGGTAAATGGTGATCGGAGATTTCCTCAAAGAAAAAAGGAATCTTGGAACTGTATTCAATATTCTTTATTCGGCGGGAACTTTCGAATCGTCTTCAGATGTCGTTTCTTGATTAAAGAATTCATCATTAAACATATTCATTTCCCTCTTTACATCAACGGCCTACATACATAAATGCAGTATTTTAACGGGGACTTTTACTTATTTTATATATTTGATTAGTTTCAATTACATGAAATTAATTATCTCTAGTTACATGACCTTATTTTAATAGTTGTCAAGTCTTACATTTGCTATATAATAATAAACAAGGAGTGAATATAATACTTTCTATAAATATCAGGACTAAAAAATGACTTGCTCCTTAGACCTTGCATTTTTTTCAAATGTCACCGTTTCTCCTATTTCAGCGACCTAAAACATATCCAAATCAGGAGTAGAGCCTCGAACGCGGACTAGTACGCTGTGCTCACTGACTCTGGCAGCCCCTGCAGCCACCTGGTGCCAAATGTAGTGTTCTGCATTCCTTTGGGTGACACCACCGAGGCCGAGAGGAGGATCTTGACGATTGAGTAACCCACGATCTCCATACATTTCGCCCAAGCTTGCGCCCTGGAGAGGTCATTGCAGTGCAAAAGCAGAGTCAGCGACCTTGGATGACACTGTTTTCACATGCAGCAACTGCAACAGAACTTGCCGATCAAGGATCGGGCTGTATAGTCACAACTGGCGCAACAGTTCCACCACAGTCTGATTTCCATGGCGCAATCTCCATTGTCTTCCAAGAGAGAAGGGTGCCAACATTGAGGGAATAAGATTGCAATTATGATCTATAGAATTTTAAACTGATTTTATATTTACCAACCAAAAATCACTATATTCCACTCTTTCGTTTCTTTTTTTTATTCTTTAAAGTTTCTTCATATAGTGGAAATAAAATTATATATTTAAGTGTAAAAATAAGCAAGTGATTGAGAGAATGACAATAATTTGGAGAAATATAACTATCCTGTTAAATTTTTATTATAATGCAAAAGAGAAACCATTTACAATTTGGGATCAGTGCTCCCGTTACAGCACTTATCATTTGTATTCCCTTTGCATTGTATGTTATTTTGGTTTACCGTGAACCCATTATATGATTTTATAAGACTCCGAATTGTTCATTTTTTAGGTTTCTTTGGATGTCTCATTCAATCTTCAATTTTAGTACTACATAGCACTCCCCTTCGAAAAAAAGGAGTTTTCAAAAGAAGAGTACGTATGTATTAGGAAATAATTCTTTGCACAATTTTTTTGGTACTCAGAGGTTCTTTAGGCGTCCAGACGCAAGAATTGCAATTTTTAAATGCAAACAAAAATTCGTTTACGTGTGTGTGCGCGCCACAACTTTATTATTGTTAATTTTATTTTGTAGTTCTTTACTTTTTATTATTGGCTGCAGAATAAAATTTATTTATTAAGCATTCCTGAGTAGTTTGTATCATTTTATATATTTTCTATGCATACAGCTCTGTGCGCGCCCACCACAACATTTTATTTACTTTCCTATTTCATTTTTTTAATTATTTATTGCAAAACATAGATTTCAGAGGGCTCAGTAATCTTGAGATTCTTTCTTTTTCTTATGTTATTGTAGTTAAATTAAAATAATTGAATATTTTGTACTCACCTTTTCTTACGAGGTATCCTCAGCAAAATGATGAAAGAAAGCCGAACCAAAGCAATTAATGGAAAAACCATTAATACGTTCACAACCTAAAATATACAGCCGGCTGATAACACTGACAGGCGACACATCAACAACAAAACTGTGATACAGCACAATAGGCCACCACTGACTGCTCTGAGGGAAATCACAACAATCTGGTCTCTCCTCCAATTGCCAAAACAAAGAAAATGCAAATTCAAATTTTCACTTATACGAATTTCACCTACTTTGTGCGTTGCTGGTATAGTATATAGTTATTCGTGGGATTTAATTTTGGTTAATAAATCAGCCTAAATGGCGTTTCGAAAACCATAACCATAAATTTGTTTGATCGAAGTTGTAGTCTGCTAATTTTTAGGCCTAAGACGAAAGAGAAATAAATTTTGAAATAATGAACTGGGCTTTAAGAAAGACAATTACACAAATATAAATATATTCATAGAATCAACGAATGTACAATGAGATAAGTTAGATTAGGTATACAATGTAAGATATGGTAAAATATGATTTACAGTAACGAGATGTGAAGGGAAATGAAGTACGTGAAATAAATATGAAATAATATGGTGACTACGATGGACTGAATTGGGGGCTGCAAATACGAGAAGTAAATAGAATTATGACCTACTCTCGTATGGTCGTTTGCAGAGAACTGTGAGAGGATGTGGAATTAAACTAAGTATGATTTGTTTGGAGGTAAATGACTAATTGTAGAAGGAATGATTAACGGCTTTTATACGGAGAATGGTGAGAGTCTCCTTTGTGACATATCGGACCATCTTCCTATATTCATGATCCAAAAGTATTTTTTTTCAACTCGAACAATATTCATCAAAACCGTACAATAACCTACCGCATAATTAACGAAAATTCCCTTATCAAACTTCTATAACTATGTTCTAAATCAGAATCTATATGAAATTTCCTATATAAATGACATCGATTCTGCTACCGAAGAGTTAATTTCAAGGGTAGACGATGCTTTTAAACTTAATTATCCTCTAAAATCTAAAACCATATCATATAAACACAAAACAAAACCTTGGATAACAAACGCAATTATAAATAACATCAAAAACGTCAAAAATACTTTTCTCTTTATAAGCTTAGTCAAATTCCAGAACACATATAAAAATTTTCGGAATCAAGTTACTAGCCAAATTAAAATAGCCAAGAAAAATTATTACCATGAACGATTTAATCAAACGAAAAACAATATAAAACAAACTTGGAAATTAATCAATTATGTGATAAAACCTGAAATTACTAAAGGAACAAACCAAATTAAACAAATTATCATTGACGGTAAACCAGTTGATGACAATAAGGAAAAAGCGAATGAATTCAATAAATTTTTTGTCAACGTAGGTAAAAAAATCTCAGACTCCTGCAAAATAGTCGATAAATCTTTTCTTTCGTATTTTAATGAGATTAATGTACCAAATTCCTTGTTCTTTTCTCCTGTAAGCGGAGCCTATATATAAAAAAAAATCATTAGTTCACTAAAAAAGAAAAAATCAGGTATTAATTCAATCTCCACTAAAATTTTAATATACATCTCCGATATAGTTGCTCCAATTTTAGCATCAATAATTAATCAATCATTTACGCAGGGTATATTCCCAAGTGTATTAAAAGTTGCTCGGGTAACACCGTTACCAAAGGCCGGAGACCTCACAAACGTCAGCAATTACCGCCTTATTTCATGTCCTACAATGTTCAGTGAAATATTTGAAAAAATAGCATTCAATAAACTTTATAAATTTCTGGAATCTAATTCACTGTTGTATAAACACCAATATGGTTTTAGACGTCAGAAATCAACGATTGACGCGATAATTAACCACCTTCAATATTTATATGATAACATTGAAAAGGGCCACATTGCATTCTCAATTTTTCTCGATTTTAAAAGAGCTTTCGATTGTGTCAACCATAATATTCTACTGTCAAAATTAGCTATGTACGGAATTAGAGGCAACTGTCAAGATTGGTTCAAATCATATTTAAGTGAAAGAAAGCAATTTGTCTCCGTCAATGGTCATGACTCATCTCACCTTAATATTACAACTGGGGTCCCACAAGGCTCCGTGCTAGGGCCACTGTTATTTTTAATCTATATTAATGATATTGTTAAATCATCTTCTCTATTTAAATTTATATTATTCGCGGATGATAGTGCCTTATCAACTCTCTTGCCATATGACAAACCGAGCAACATTGCATCTACAATAAATAAAGAACTCGAAAATGTCTTCAGGTGGCTTAATGTTAATAAACTATCAATAAATGTAGATAAAACCAAATATATTCTTTTCTCTCACAAAAAATCTATTGAATTGCCCCATATTAAAATGGGCGACGGAATAATCTATGAAACTACTCATATCAAATTCCTAGGCATCTATATTGACAAAAATCTGAGTTTTAAACAACATATTACGCATATCTCAACAAAACTATCGAAATCGATTGGAATATTATATAAATTAAATAAGTTTCTTCCTAAATCTATTCTCCACTCTTTATATATGCAATGGTGCAACCTTACTTGACATATGGCATAGAGAGATGGTATGGAAAATATCAAAATTATCTCAATAAATTATTCATATTACAGAAAAAAGCAATTCGAGCCATCCATCAACTTGACTACAATGAGCACACTAATCGTTATTTTAAGGAATCCAGAATTCTAAAATTAAATTATCTCTTTGTTTTTCAAACATCCTTATTCCTTTACAAAACAATAAAGTGTTCCTATAATAGCTATATATTTAATATGTTACAAACAGCTGATAATACCCATAATCACCAAACCCGCAATAGAACAAAATTTATTTCACCCTTGTATTCAAAATCAAAATCACAATGTAGCTTTCTGTACAAATCTATCGAAATATGGAATGGCTTAGACGACAATATCAAATCCCAAACCAATTTAGCTCAATTCAAAAATGCTCTTAAAAACAATATAATTTCGGCTTACTAAATTTCTATTCAGCTTTTGTTATTGTGTATTTATTTGTTACCGTACACTATTATACTGTGTACTACTACTTTGATTTATACATTATAAATATGTTATTATTTATATAAGACTGTTGACTATGTTAACTACATATCTCTTGAAATAATCGCTAGAAATAAAATAGTTTTTTTAATTTATCTCTAAATTTAAATTATATAATTATTCGTTATTTGCAATCATTACAATGGTTAGGTTCTCAAATGAATATTAAGTTGTTTATATTTGTATAAACATGAAGGGATTTTTAGTCTTGATAATTTTATGCTTAGTCTTAAGTTTCTGCCCTAAAAGTCACTGACTTATTTTGGGCCCATAACTAATCTTTGTATGTATAAGTATTTATAGTAACTTGTCATTAAAATTTAAAATGTAATATGTTTATACTGTACATTGGATTAGTATGGAATAAAAAAAATAAATTAAAAATAAATAAATAAATAATTAAGAGTCGAATGGGAAAGAATAGTGTTCCAGAAGGTCGAGCTGAAAGCGTGTGTTTGTTTGTTTGTGTGTGAAATTTTAAGAGATGATGTTCGAAACAGTAGTACGTTAAATGAATTGACAAGTAAGATAAATGAATTAATTAATTATTAAGTTGTTCATAAAATATGATTGAATTTACAAAAGTAAAAGAATTGCATGGTATTAATTTTACATAATAATTGCTGTATATATATATATATATATATATATATATATATATATATATATATATATATATATATATATATATATATATATATATATATATATATATATACATATATATATATATATATATATATATATATGATATATATATATATATATATATATATATATATATATATATATATATATATATATATATATATATATATATATATATATATATATATATATATATATATATATATATATATATAAGAGTTTCGCAGGAGGTTTTTATTATAGGAATGCCCAGAGGCGTTGTTATAACACCCCCCATCCCCGCTCCCTAAGAAGGTTACCCCCCCTTTTTACTATTTTGAGATTACAAATCCGACTACCGACGAGGCCTCCTGACGACGCGACCGGAGCGTGTGACAGTGCCATTGGTTTGGCTGCGGGTACTGGGACACAGATTTGCTGTGGCAGCGGCAGTGCCATTAGCGTTGAACGAGGCACTGGTACCAGAGAAGGTTGCTGGAGCGAAGGTGATCCGCTTGTTGGTTCCTTCCGAGATGGCGTCAAGCGGGATGTGGGAGTCTTGAGTCCCGTTGTCCGCTAACGGAGTGACCAGTGTGGGAGAGATTTGCTCCTGACTAACCACTTCTGCCCACGAGGGTTCCTGCAACAAAGGAGGAGGAGGCAGCAAAACGGAAGGTAGAGTTGGAGAGGCAGAAGTAGTTAAAAAGGTGGGGTTGGGGTTGTTTGGGGTGATTACTGTACCATAAAGGTGCATATTAGGAGGAGAATGAGGTGATTGGGGTTCTAGATGAACATTTTCGGTATAAGTGGGTTTCAGGCGTGTTGCCAGAGAACTATTTGACTGCGAGCGACTTTATGGCGTGTTGCCAGAGAACTATGTAAGTGCGAGAGAATTGATGACCTGTTGTCAGAGCTCTATGTGAGTGCGAGAACTGATGACGTGTTGTCAGAGCACTATGTGAGTGCGAGAGAATTAATGACGTATTGTCAGAGAACTATGTGAGTGCGATAACTGATGACGTGTTGTCAGAGCACTATGTGAGTGCGAGAGAATTAATGACGTTGCCAGAGCACTATATGAGTGCAAGAGAATTGATGGCGTGTTGCCAGAGCACTGTATAAGTGCTGAATGAAATGATGGCGATATGAAGTGAAGATTGAGTGTGCGTCAAAATACAAAGTGAGGACCTACCTGAATAAGTAAAGTGAAGTGAGGTGAGATGATATGTAGGTGATAGATTTTGACCCGTTTATCGTTTATTATTAATCCCTTGAGATGTTAGTTTAAAGGATGTGAGGCGTGTGTCGTTTGTTAATCCCTTGAGATGTTAGTTTAAAGGATGTGATTGAGAGACTGGAGTGAGAGGAGTGCAAGAATTTGAAGTTTGAGGATTTGGAGAAAGTGGTTGAGTTGGGTGAAATGAGAAAACTGGAGGGTTGAGATTTGAAGAAGGTACTGGGTCCAAATATGTGCATGGTTGCAAGCATTTTAGAGCTTGTGCACCATATTTGTTGTGGTACCAGCACCATTCAGTTGGATGAGAGGAAAAGGAAACGTATGCTTCGGGAGACTACTTGGCTCAGTATGTGAAGAAGCATAACGGTGGCTACACGGCTGTGTACAGTGTACAACGTTGTGCCCGTACCTTTGATGATACCAGCATAGGCCCTGATGGTGTGGAAGATGGTGAGAATAGTTGGAAGAATGAGGTTGAAAATTTTGCTGTCCCTCACCTCTTGCATCGGGATGCCCTCGTTGGTTTCTCTTTCGTGAACCAGAGCGGGACCTGCGCCTTTGATCGCCAAACCCGTGTCTGTGGTCGCTCTGTGATTCCCGCTGCAGCTTTAACCGCTGGATGTCGGCTTCCATCCTCCGTATTGAAGCCTCGAGGTCCAACGATAGATAAGATTGAACCCTTGAACGCTCGGCTCGTTCGTCAGAGGAGCTCGACGTGCCTCGAACCTGCGAAATTTAAGCATTGATAATTTGGCCGAGTTTGGCCGTGGCCCCAATTCACATAAAGACTTTTATACGATTTGTCTGCGGCTGCAGCAACCTCATCAATGCTCTTGGGGTTCGAGCTTAGGATTAATGGCCTGATTCTCTCGGGGACTCCTCTCATGAAAATCTCAGTGAGGAGAGGGCTAAAAAGTTCGATTTGAGCACCTTTTACCCTGATAAGGTCCTTCAGATGAGTTAAAAAAGAAGTAGGACTCTTATCCCCCATCTCCTGAGTATTCAGGAGCTCTCTCAGGTTGTCTATTTGGGACTTACCGTATTTATTGAAGAAAGCCTCCTTCAAGCGGTCTAGAACACCAGCCTGTTCCCCGTTAATTAGCACTCCCCTAAAATGAATAAAGGTACTTATGGGCAACCGCTGGATTATTGCTGCTATTTTCTCTTCCTCGGTGATTTTCTGTGGTTTAAGGAGGAGGGATGAGACTTCCAACCATGCAATTGGATTTGCAGGAAGAGAGAGGAACGCATGTGGTTGGCTATGCACGGACTGTGGGTTCGAGGCAGACGGTTGGTCATGATGATCGGGTTGGCCGCTAACAGATGTCCTTAGTTGGTGTGTTTGGTTCATCATAGTCACTGTGTTATATATACTTGTGCTGGTTGAAGGAATGTGTTGACGTGAGTGAAGTAGCTGTGGCTGTGTGCACGTGTGTGTGTGTGTAAATTATTTACGAGCACAGGAATGTGAAGAAATGAAAAATAATTGAGAAATAAAGGAAATTGTCCACTCGTTGAATATAGGGGATAGTATTAAATTAAAATGCCTTGAATTATGACAATTGGAAGAATGATGTTAAAGATAACACGCGATATAAAAAAATGAACATGTGAATCGAAAATGCTCAAGCGAGGCTTTGGGAAAATTGACGCATGGAGTTAAGAATTATTTTAACGTTTAAACTTATTTATTGAATGACGGGATATTATTAAACTTTAGGCACCACTCTATAGTATATGGTTATTCATGGGATTTATTTTTGGATAATAAATCAGCCTAAATAGCATTTCGAAAACCATAACCCTAATTTTTTTTTATCGAAGTTGCCGCCTGCTAGTTTTTAGGCCTAAGACGAAAGAAAAATAAATTTTGAAATAATGAAATGGGTTTTAAGAAAAACAATTAAACAAATATAAATATATTCATAAAATCAACGAATGGACAATGAGTTAAATTGGATTAGGTATACATTGTAAGATATGGTAAAATATGATTTACAGTAACGAGATGTGAAGAGAAATGAAGTACGTGAAATAAATATGAAATAATATGGTGACTACGATGGACTGAATTGGGGGCTGCAAATACGAGAAGTAAATAGAATTAGGACCTACTCTCGAATGGTCGTTTGCAGAGAATTGCGAGAGGATGTGGAATTAAATTAAGTATGATTTGTTTGGAGGTAAATGACTAATTGTAGAAGGAATGATTACCGACCTTTATACGGAGAATGGTGAGAGTCGAATGGGAAAGAATAGTGTTCCAGAAGGTAGAGCTGAAAGCGTGTGTTTGTTTGTTTGTGTGTGAAATAGGAGTACGTTAAATGAATTGACAAATAAGATAAATGAATTAATTAATTATTAAGTTGTACATAAAATATGATTTAGTTTACAAAAGTTAAGTAAAATAATACCGGCCTGTGTTTGAAAAAAAATTTATGTTCCCCAGGATTTCTTTGTGGTTTCTTAATGAATCCAACCTCCTGAGCTCAAAAATGAATGTATATTTGTTCAATCAGGTCAGATTTTCTCCGTACAGCATACACCATTTTCATTGAGATTACCTCATTTTTTCTGAATTTAAAAAAAAAAAACCCTTTCTCTATCCAATAATGCATTATTACTGTTATATCATATAAACAGGAATACACGTATGTAAACTATAATTCTTTTAATAAAAAAAAAATAAAAAATGCAACATAATAAAGAAAATAATTATAATTTCGAAGAACAGACGCCCTTGACGATTTTCGTTTGGGCCTGTCATCTGGTGCATCACGCTTCAAACACCAACAGTAGTCAGCCAGCATGTTTCCGTTCTATTTACACTGGTACCTGGATTCCATTGTTTTTATGTCCTGGTGGAATCTTTGCCCCTGTTCTTTACTGTAATCCCCGCAGTTGTCGGGAAAATAATCCAGATGGGACTGTAAAAAGTGTATCTTTATAGACATTCGAGCTCCCAAATGTTTGAGACTTGTTAAGAGCAGATTAACCAGGGCAACATATTCTTCTAGGCTTCTTTTATTGCCTAGAAAATTGTTAACTAGAGCTTTGAAAGCTTTCCAGGCATCTTTTTCTATGTCCTTCATTGATGCATCAAATTGCTGATCAAGTTCCTGATTTGAAGTCCATCAAAAATTTCCCCATGGAGCTTAGCGTCACTGATTTGTGGAAATTTTTGAAGAAGAAATTTAAAAGCTTGGCCTACTTTACTAAGGGTTTTGACATAATTTTTCATTATGCCAAGCTTTATATGCAGTGGAGGGAGGAGTATTTTTTGAGGAGGCACTAAAGGTTCAGCTATCACATTGTTTGATCTAATTCTAAATGCTTCTCGTGGAGGCCAAACCTTCTTCTCATAGTGCATACTATCTGCACGACTGTCCCATAAACATAGGAAACAGGGATGCTTCATGTAGCCTGTTTGCGTCCCAAGCGTAAGAGACACTACTTGAATAAAATTTAGCACGGTATGTAAATTCAGTGTAATATTTCTAAAAACAAATTCAAAGTAATATTTCTTAAAACAATAAGAATATGAATATGTACTGAAAAATCCTGTATGCCGATGCATTAAATCATCGTATTGGAACTAATTGGATATATGTACATCTTATTTTAATTTTATTGAGTTGTGTTGTATACCTTCTCAATTAGGATAAGTTCCCCATTAACCCAATAGGATGCATTAACCTATAGGGACACACTTCAACAAAAAATATAACTCAAAAATGACTCATGATTTCCATATTTGCATTCTTGTAAAATGTAAGTTGACCAAAAGGTGTATACAAGTATTAACAATTAAAAATGAAAATGTCAATATCAAAAAGCTTAGAAATGCCAAGTGTAAAATGATCTTACCTTTAAGTCACCACATATCCTCCACTTATAGCTAGAGTAATTTATTGCATCCAGCAATTTTTTCATATTTTCATAACTTTCAGTAAGTTGGATTGAATGGCCTATAGGAACGGAAGCTATCTTGTTACCAATATTCAGTAGCACAGCTTTTAAACTTCTACTGGAGGAATCTATGAACAGTCTCCATTCTAATGGGTTGTAGGGAATTCCAAGGGCCTCAACAAGTCCTTTAATATTGGCGCAGTATACTAAAGAGCTGGAAGAATGCTGTAAAAAATAGCTTCGAAACTCTTGTTCTGTATTTCTGTACCCCCCTAAATGTTGTTTCTTAAGCGAGAAGATTACTTTCACGAAGTCGAGAGCCAAGAAGTTGTGTATTCGCCTTTGAAACCCCCAGATCCCTGTTCAGGTCATTTAACTGAACTTGAGTGAATGGTCTTGCGACCATATCATGTGTGGAACCCTGATAAGACTCAGATGTGTCATAATCTTGGTCAACTTCCATATTAATCTCTTCATGTACCTCTATATGTTCAGGGGGAGAAGGTATAGGAATTCCTGGGCCCTGGGGCAGGGGTTTGATGGCAGAAGGAACATCCGGATATGCCACACTATGTTTATTTTTCTTATTTATACCTGTGGAAAATATAATTGCATATTACATAAAGGAATTGATTTGGAGTTGCAGATAGTACATAAATGTTTAGTAAAGGATATGTTCATGCTGAAGTGAACTATGTTAGTTTTTAATTTTATGCTAAGTCTTTGCATAATAGTGACATTTTCAGGAGCCAGTATAATACAGAAAGCTTAAATACTTGATACAATGCTCACCTTTAAGATTTGTCAAGCAAAAATAGCAGTCCGTAGTGTGGTCCTTGCCATCTCTCCACACCATGGGAACACCAAAAGAGAGGGACTTCTGTTCGCCCTGACTCCAGCGTCTTAAACTTATGTAGCATCCCTTGCAGCAGATATGTGGTGCAAAACTTTTATCTTGATCTCTTAGCCTGACTCCAAAATATGCATGATACAAAGATTTAATTACAGGAGGGATTGTACTTTGCTGCTCGGGAAAAGTCACTTTGCCGCAAACATAGCAAAATCTGTCGGAGCTATTCTTACATTTTCTGTTCATTTTTAACTCAACCACTATTATTATTATTCTTATTATTATAATGCTAAGCAATTTTTAACCTGCAAAATATAAACCTATTTGCATAATTACTTAAAATGTACACAAAATTTACTGCGAATAGAGCAGTGCAAAAACTATTGAAATTTGATGTAATATAGGAGATGTATAAACTATAAAATTATTATCACCTCCTGTATCGCAAAAACTGGAGGTGATAGAGAAAAACGGATGACAGATTCGGATTTAGGAGGTCAATTTTATTAAAAAACACTATAGAAAACCTAAGGTACATTTTTTACGCAGACCAGTGTAATTGAACGATTTAATTGACAAAAGTAAAAGAATTGCATGATATGAATTTTACATAATAATTGATGTATATATATATATATATATATATATATATATATATATATATATATATATATATATATATATATATATATATATATATATATAGATATATATATATATATATATATATATATATATATATATATATATATATATATATATATATATATATATATATATATATATATATATATATATATATATATATATATATATATATATACATATATATATATATATATATATATATATATATATATATATATATATATATATATATATATATATATATATATATATATATTTAAGTTTCCCAGGAGGTTTTTATTATAGGAATGCCCAGAGGAATTGCTATACTGGTGCTGGATCAATCATTTGACATCTTTCACCTAATCGCACCACCCTATGTACCTTCTATCGTTTGACATTTGGATAAATTTTCTTAGCTATGTAGAATGATCGTTCAATGCCACAATGATGCATATCACGAGCTTCTTTCAAGCTAAGACTAGTAGCACATGGATGATAAACATCACTATTTGTGTCACCATTATTTAATAGCCACTTCTTTGGCACTCTGGTTAAAATATCTGCTTTATTCTTTGGCGTGGATACAAGCACAACAGTTAAATTCACTTCAAATTCCTCTAAAATTACCTTCAGTATTTCCAGTCTACGTTTTATAAGAAGCTCTGCTGCCGCCTTAGTCCTTCTTCTATTCTCCTCACTCAAAATACAAGTCAGGCAATTGTAGACAATTATTGAATCAGTAGCCAATGTAATACATATTCTTATAGCTTCAATTCAGAGCAAGGCTTATATCTTTCAAAATTCCATTCAGCTCTGCTGCATTAATATGCTCATAATCATCCTTTTCCTCAACCACATTGCATCCTCAATACAAACTCCATTTTCTTCAAGTAATGCAGTATTTGCATTACTGCTTGCATCGCACCGCACCATCGGTTTTCCCAGAGCTGGGCGTTGTGGCAACGAGTTGTGACTTTGCCGCACTATGAATTTTGAAGTCGCAAAGTCGAAAGTCGCAAACATTTTGAAAAAGTCGGACTAAGCAAAGTCGCACCGGCAATTTTCCGCGACTTTTGCCGCGAATTTGAATAGGAACATAGACGACTTTTTTTAAAGAAATTGCCGGGGCTCTATTTAAACCAGTTTTAAAGACCGATTTGGTTAAAAATGTCAAATTTAGCTCTCTTTCCGTACGTTTCATCTTTCCTTTCTTGATAAATGAATTCATTATTAAACATGCTATCTCCCCCTTTAACTCAACGGCCTGCATACATGAATGCGGTATTTTAAGAGGGATATTTACTCAATTTATGTGATTAGTTTCCATTACATTAAATTTATTCTGTATATTTACGCTCCACTTATTTATTTTAATAATTCTCACACAATTATAAAGTCTTACAATTGATATATAATAATAAACCAGGAATTAATATGATAGTTTCTTTAAATATGAGGACTAAAGAATGACTTGGTCCTTAGGCCTTGTATTGTTGTCATTTATCACCGTTTCTACTATTTCAGTGCCCTAAAATATATCCTCTTTTTTGTCAATTAAACTCAATTCATATTAAATCCATTGAAGAAATAAGATTGAAATTATTACTATAGAATTTTACACTGAGTTTATATTTACCAACCCAAAATTACTATATTCCATTCTTTCCTTTCCTTTGTTATTCGTTTAAAGTTTCTTCATATAATGGAAATAAAATTATTTTGTTAGGTGTATAAATAAGCAAGTGATTGATAGAATGACAATAATTTGGAGAAATATAACTAGGCTGTTTAATTTTGATTATAATGCAAAAGAGAAGTATTTACAATTTGGGAACAGTGCTCCCTTTACAATACTTATCATTTGAATTCCTTTTACATGGAATGTTATGTTGGTTTACTGTAAACCCATTATAAGATTTTACAAGACTCAGAAGTGTTCATTCAAAGTTTCACTTGACTTAGTTTTTCTGAGACTCTTGATGGTGGAGTCGCCTCACCGCTCGTCAACGGTGATTCAGAGAAGCAGAAGTCCGTGTCATTCTACTTTCATTTTTTTATATTTCCGTCGTCCTTTTGCCTACACCCTTTAATGAGCAATGGTGTCCTGGCCAGGGAGTGAAACTTTACACTTTGGATAACATTTCTGTCGAGGTTTGGTGAGTGGGTAATCCCAGTCCCACTTCCTGGACATATATTTTATTACTGCACCAAGGTGAAGCGGAGGTGAAGCGTATCCAATACAACTACCGTAGCCACTTCCGGGGAATAGGAATAACCCCGGTGCTTCCCTTTTGATCAAAATTAAGATAATGATCCCCTGAGTGTGTCCTCACTCAGTAAAAGCCAGTCATGGGTGGACCTGTGTAATATTGAGATTTAAGCCGAGTGGATTGCTTATTAATTGCCAAAGGATCGTCCAAAATAGTTAAACACACAGATACAAAAATAATCTTTAATATACATGAATTAGAAATATGAAACAGCGTATATAGGTATAAATAGGATTAATCTTTGCCCTGAATAAGTAAGTCTATCTAATTTCGTGGGAATTACACTTGAGGATTACTCACTAGGATGTTTGCGTCTTAATGGCACCCGACCGAATGAATGGAATAATATTATTGAATTAAGCACTGAATTAATCACTTCTAATACTCGAGGTTATCGGCCCAGGATAGGAATTCTAGTTAACGAATAAACTGGTGAAGTTAGGGGAGGGGATAATTCACTTTAACGATACCATTGAGTTCGTAAGTATTTTTAAGAATGACGGTAAAGATCTTCTTCTGGTGACGATGATCGCACTTAGTCTGGCCGTCTGAGGTTACCAAATGAGAAGGTAATCCTAGACCGGTGATATAATGATCATATGCCGGATCACGAAGGCGAGCCAAACTCTGGCTCAAATCGGACTTCTTCCTCGAAGTGCCTGTCCGATTATTTGGCTGCTGGAGTGGGTAGCCAAAACCGATTACCTAGCTACGTCTAGGATAATCCGCAGAGGGAGATCTGTGTAACCTCTGACTCTGAAGGGTGGGGGGTCTGCGAGAAGTTTGGCACCTACAAGTACCGTGACGGCAGCACACAAATTACCCGAAGTTTCTTTCTTACAACGGGCGGACTGTTTCCTTTGTGGGACTAGCTCTCCACACTCAACGTAGGTCCAAGATCTTCTGCCGGACTCCAGGGAGAATTTTCTCTTTTATTTCATTCACGAGCATTCTCATAAAATCCGTATCGCTGCGCGAAAGACCTTTTCATCTGCTACCAGACAGAGTAAATCCGCCACACCTTCGAGCTATCCTTGCTCCACGTCGCGGTTTACGACGGCGTGAAAACTCGGCCCTTCGTCGGCTCGGGTATCTTTTAGCGGCAGACATTTTCCTGAGCGGCCGGATGCAAATTTGATCGTCTCTTTGGTGCGAAAAGGGGCGGAGGAAATTCGAGGCGAAGGCGAATTTGGAATACGGGAAGGATAGGCAGCTTGTGTCGGGGTATTTCTGCATACACTAATGTACGTGGTATTTAGACTTCTACAATTTCTAAGTGGCGTTCGTCTTAATTTCTTTAAAATACAGACCGCTTCTCTGGTTATTTTTAACGTGCCTAAATTGCAAGCGAGCGGGTTAAAAGTGTCATCCTGACACGCAGGATGGCGCTGTCCATATGCCGCTCGCCAACGGTAATCAGAAGATGCAAAAAGAACGTTCGCAACGCGGCTCACACTACTTTCGTTCTTTTTTTCGTCGCACCTCTCCCTACACCTCTCATTCATCTATTGTGCACTGATCTGGGGTGGAGCGTGACCACTTGGAAGGCGTTTATAAGGCTCATTCGTCTTCATTTCTTTAAAATACAGTCCACTCCTGGGGGAGGGGGTATTTTTAACGTGTCGAAAAGTGCAAGCGAGCGGTTTAAAAGTTTCGCATGAATGAGTCTTTCTGACACACAGGATGGTGCAATCCTTACGCTACTCGTCAACAGTGATCCGTCAATGCAAGAAGCCGCTCGCAACTTATCTCACTCTACTTTCGTTCTTTCTTTCTCGATGCAACTTTTCCTAAACCCTTAAATCAACAGTCCTATATAACATAATTTTTTAACTATTCATTTTCTTCACCGAATTATTACCCACGCTAAGTGTTCCAGATGAAATAAAAATATAAATGTGTTAAAAAGTGTGCTAAGATCAGTGAACTTGCCTATGTGCAGGCCCAAGGGCTTAGTAGTACCCAAATTAGTTCCGATAATTGACCTGAAAATTGCTCAAGAAATTTCGCTCATTAATTCAATTATCCTAATTAGTTGAGTGTAAATTTAATCCTGTCCACCAAATACTCATTTTACATTGTTCCCTTTAATTCTAGTATTGACTCACGTGTTAAATAAACATCATTGGTATTTACTGTCACTTCATTCGAAATTCTTTCTTTAGTTACCGTAGTCGTTAGCCCTAATCGTGTTGCTATTATTATATTTTGTATATTTTGATTTCCCATTTATGCCCGACAATCAAATCATGTTTTAGGGCTAAAAATATCCCAGACCCGGGATATTACAAATAACAGGAGCTGGCGAGTCCCTTTCGCCCTGGAAATTATAGGTGGTGCGTGAGGCTATAAGTGAATCCGACGCATTGGAATTCGCGGATGGGTGTGCACGAAACTTGTCTGCGATTATTTAAGGTTTGGAATGTCTTGAATCCAAGGAGGAACCAAATTAACGGAAAACTCAGAAAGGGAATGCGTCGCGCAGAAAAGGGGCGTAAAGCTGATTTTGTATGAGATCTTCTGAGAGATTGCGTTGCAGGGTGCCGATAAATGCAAGAGAGCGGTTTAAAAGTTTTGCTTGAATGAGCCTTGTTTGAAATTCATGATGGCGCATTTAGTAGTGTGAAGCGAGTTGTGAATGGCTTCTTGCGATGCCAGATCAACGTTGGTGAGCAGTGAATCGACTACGCCGTCCTGACTTTTATAAAATACGCATTCAAGGGAAGCTTTTAAAAGCGCCATCCTGACTCTCATAAAAGACTCATTCGAGGGAAACTTTTATCATTCAAGGTAAGCTTTTAAAAGGTTCGTTTAAATGAGTCATTTTCGATACTCAGGATGGCACATTCGATTCTCCCCTCACCATCGGTGATCCGGCGAAGCAGGAAATCGTTCGCAACTCGCATCACGCTACTTTCGTTCTTTAGTTTTTCATCGCCCTTTTACCTATACCCCTTTATCTTTAATTGGTGATGTCATCGGGGAATTTGATCACTTTAAGAGAACATGTCAACATTTATACATGAAATTGTTATATAAACGCTAATAGTAGGTAGTTGAGGATATAAATACATAATTACATTTGATTGAGACGAAATTAAGACTTCTCAGGGAGGAAAATATCTAATATTTCATTATATTCTTGGAGCAACTGAATCAAATATATAATTTGGGCAGTTGGCTAGAATACAACCATCAAATTGAGTTAGCGCACTTTTTAAAATGTCCTCCAAATGGTCTCTAAACGACTTGGCCTGAAGGTGTCATTATGACAGTAAATGACTATGGTCACGGGTACACAAATTCCTGACAGGGCTAATTAATATAGGGGAGGCACTGTTACGAGCGAAGGTGGACAAACCGAAGGTGGTCCGTTTCTTCGTTCCTTCCGAGCTAGATGCTTTAAGTCTCGCCCTCCGCTGAAAGGATGACCAGATGTGTAGAGATTTGCTCCTTCCTGACCACTGCTGATGGCGAGAATTCATGCAACAAAAACGGGGAAGGCAGCAATCGGTAGATAAATGGGTGTCGGATAGGTGATTGATGGGGGTGTTCAGAAGCGAATATGTGCAATCACTGGACCATTTAGGATTATAGTGGAAGGAGACAAGGGCTGTTGAGGGTGAACAGTATCTATAAAGGATGGTTCTATGCGGCCCAAAGAAAGAGTATTCTGCTTTGTGCCAAAATGTAGTACAAATAATTTCGTCTTCTAGATATGGCAAAAAGGGGTCCATCATATACGGTTTTTAATGATGAGCAAATTGAGTTGTGACGGACAAAACATCGAAACAAGTTGCAATTTCTTTTGCCATGACAAAATTCTGATTAGCAGGTACTCTTGCTGAGGTCGGCATAATTTCTGCCATAATCAGCATTAAATTGTGTACGCATAAAACATGATCGAGATAAGAAGGTAGAGCGTGTTCAGTAGAAGATACGAATTGGCCAAGAAAACGTAGTTGGGTACCATAGACGAGTTACGCTGATGAACAAGCCAGGTCCTCTTACATGGATGAACGTATACCAAGAAGGATCCAATGACAGCTATTCTACCCAAGTTATCTTTGGAACTGTGGAAAGTAAGCTTGCTTTGACCGTCCGGTACAGACGTCCAACGGTAGCTCTACTTTGGGACTGGTAGGCTCTGGTACGAAGGCGAAAAGAGCCAAGCACTGAATTGAGTCTAGCCCATTGGTGAGACTAAAATAGACTACTACGATCAGTCATGATTCTGGATGGGGCACCAAAACGAGCACCCATGCTGAAACAAAACCTCGAGCGAAGGTGGTCTCTGAACTCCCGATGGTGACTCCTCTAGCCAACGGGTAAAATGGTCGATCATAGAGAAGAGATAGGTACAACCACGAGAATAAGGCAGATGGCCTAAAAGATCGACGTGAGCTAGGTCAAGACGTGAAAAAAGAAGAGGAAAGGAGCCAGGAGTCTCACTGTAGTGCTGATGCATGGCACATTGACAAGGTAAACATGAACAGGTTTATTTGGCCACGTCGGCATTTATACATGGTCACACGAAGCCTTGTGTGATGGGGTTCCGTGTTGCTCTAATAGCAGGATGGAAGAGGACATTCAGTCAATGAAGAGGATTGTCTGGTATGTCGATATCACGAACGACGAATTGAAGAGAGTGAGGCAGTGTTCGCGTGTCTTCATACATTTCCCGAGTAAGTACTAACGTCGCATGTTCGATGGGTGCAAGTAGAAGTAGGGAGTGCAGGTACAGACCTATCAGTTCCCTTGATTACGTGTTGTATCTCATGTCCAGGAAAGGAGGTAAGGATTTAGAGAAAAATGCGAGAGTTTGCTAAAATTCATCAACCTTCTGCTGCAACGTCGCACCTACATGGGTAGCTGACGCATCCGAGGCAACGTTTATATAAGACCCAGGACAATGATGTGTCAATGAAATAACGAAGACATCCAGACCCAATATTGAACAATCTAGCTCTGCAACAATGAAGGTCCATCGAAAACCACGGCGGTGGCCGAGAAAAACTAAAAGGTTACGTCTTACATAGGTCCTTATATCTGAGGAATTTGGGGGTTTAAGGACTAAATCGGAAGTGGAAAAAGCTTTGACCGTATTAAAAGCCTGGGTGACACTACTTTCAGCACCAGTATCAACCAGGTATGAAAAGCCAGAGAATGGGTAAAAAATAAGGAAGAGATGGCCAACCTGAAACCATGAAGAGGCATTATGGGAGGTCTAACTATGAACCTCACGTCTTTCTAGTTTAAAGTAGTTGAAGTTGAAGAAATCGAAGAATTTATAGCATTGTAATAAGAAGAGTGAATATTATCTTGTGGAGACGAAAGTGGTGAATAAGTTAAGTGGAGTTCCTGGTTGTAAATATATGCAGGCTGCAAGCATTTCACGGCTTGTGTACCATATTTGCTGCGGGACCAGCACCAATTAGTTGGTTGTAGGAAAGTTACACTAGAAGTACCATGAAATTGAGAACAGGTAGCTTTAGATGGAGAATGAGAATAAAATGGGTGGTAATATGGGAAGGAGGAGGCGAGGTGGTGCATGCTCCGAGAACGTCATTCCGACACGTAAAGTGATGGGTGCATAATTGATTCTGATGAAACGTTGCACACGTTGAAGTAGTAAAGCTATCTTAGGCAGTGTTCACTATAGGCGTGGTGATGGTAGCAGTTTGTTTAACCATCGTGATCCTATTTGTTTTATGCATGGTATTATTACCCCTATATCTACAATGTTATAGAGTCTTTCGTTCGCTGCAAGTTTTTTGTACGCGTCCTCCTAGTTTTTTAGGGGGAGAGAGTGTTAATGAAAACATATGCAAAACTTTTAGGGTGCTGTTTGCAGCTCGCGCAAGATGCCTCCTTATCGCTGTGCGCGGACAAAACGGTCGGCTCGGACCTGGTTTCTATTTTGTGAATGTTTGTGTGTTTACCGCGATAGCACAGCGATTTAATTACCTCGTGGTTTTGCATTATTTACAAATATGCTGTTAGCTTCAGATTGATACATTAATTGTTGACTAGCGGTATATAATTATTTACAAGTATACAGGTTACTGTGCATTAATTCATTATTTACAAATGGCATATTATTTTAGTGTTTGGTTTTGTGCCCATTTCAAGATTTCATAGGGCCAACGGGGTGCTGAATTTGTGAGGTTCCTTGTTCGCTCTACTTCACCTTGTAATTGAGTGCTACAATACCTTAGCTGATGTTCCCAAACTACAATAAACTTAAATTCATAATTTTCTGATGTGTGGAAAAAAAATCGGATCTGAGAGAGTTAGTACTCATTCCTGTGTGAGTCAGTCTTATTTATTATCAATGTTGTGTATGATAAACATTATTAATCATCAATGCCCTTTTCTCAAACTACTCAGAGGAATGAATTCAGGTTACCCCTACCCCATTATTTTTATCCTGGACCCACCACTGGTGTCATTTGCTTTGATTTGGATGTTTGGAGAGTTCTAAAAATATGGTCATCATGCGATCAGTATCTTGGGAGACCTTCGTCTGAGTGTCCGCCACTCTTTCTTTCCTCTTACCGTCGGCACGTCTATGGTGGGTTTTATTTCGTGAGAGGGTTATCATTTTATAGTGGTCACTAAATTTATAATCGGTCACTTAGCTTATGAGATGCCAAGTGAGTACCAGTTTATAGGAAGAATAAATTGGGGGTGAGCCTGGGTTACCCGTAAAGGGATTTCGGACGAAGGCGTTTGAGGTCTCACCGTCGAGTTTTCTCTGACTACCAAGGTTCTTACGAGAAATCTATTTATAGTCTGGGTTCGAAAGGTAACTTGGTTATCACTGGATTAAAGGAAGGACCCGAAAGGAAAATGGTGTCTTGTAGGCTTTATTTTTGGCTTAGGTCTACCTTAATTGGGACAAGCGAGATAGTCGAGTCTTACGCGGCTTTGTTGCAAGTTTCTGTCTACGTTAGATAATTGGTGCTAAGGATGTCTGGATTTAAGGTCGAGGGACGGATTCGTGACGTCAATGAGATTAATGTGAATCCGGAATTGAAAGGGATGAATGTATCCTACTAATAATAGTGATGTTATTCCTGGGAATTCTCTGCCTGTCTTATTTATACGAACCTCCATCAAGGGTGTGTGACTTAGCTATACTTAATCAGAACGAGAGGAGGAGCCTCAAAAGTTAAAGTGTGTTGTTTTTTTCCTTTGTTGAGACTGCTGGGCGGGGTCAAAGGGTGTGTGTCTTTAAATGCAGACACATTTTTCCGCATCCGGTCTGGCATATATTCCAAGGTGATAGCAAAGTTGATTTTATCGTTTTGCAGATCCACTTAAACTTTAGCTGGTCAAACGACTCCGTTCCGGCTGCCTCGTTATCTTGTATCGAGAAATTTCGGCTAGCAGCTATTTCTTTGCTGGTGTATGTTTGTGCATTCGCGTAGGAAACTCCAACTATTCGCTTGCCATCTTACACTCATGTTTTTCTTAATACATGTACAATTGTTATTTAACATTATATATAAGTATTTCGCTTTATTCTAAATCAGTTCATTGCTATTACATGGCATATTATTTCAGTAGTTAAAGTGTGTGCTCAATTTCAAGATTTCATAGGTCCTACAGGGTGCTCATTTGTGAGTATCCTTGTTGAGCCTACTTAACCTTGCAATTCGGGCATCGCTATATGGGGTATAAGTCACCTCTTTATGGGAGACATCGGGTTACCACTTTATAAGGGTTAACGATCACCTCTTTGGAGGGCTCATGGTCACCTAATTAATGGCAGGAGGAGGTTAAAAGTAAGAGGTAACACGGTTTATGGGCGAGGATGAGGAACCCCAGAAGAGGAAGGACGTCACCAGTTTGAAAGGTTAAAAATGACGCGGATATCTTGGAGAGGTCCCTCAAGTCCCACGAGTGAGGTGAAAGGTGGCGTTAATCTCGTATCTGACTCCAAAAGATACTCAAATAACATACCAGCTTGGTTGGGATTACCGAAGGCTTGTGGTCGAGAAAGGACTAAGAGGAATCACGTAAAAAAATAAGTTCTAATTCCAACAAAAAAAAACAAGCAAGACAAAAGTAAGGCTCGTGTTTACACGATAAGGTCAGCGAAAAATTCACTACCGGTCAAGAAAGCGAGTGTTATGAGAACAAGACTTAGGCGGGATAATGGGGGCTTCACTACGCTAAACGAACTGAAATTAGTTATCTACATTCGATCGTCTATCTGACTTAATTATCTACCTAAGAGTAAATGAATCTCCTTCTCTCGAATTCTCCATTTTTCTTCTATAAATCGTATAGGAGGCGTGGCTCTTTCAGTCACTGGGACAACAATGCTTTTAGCTCCCCTAATGGGCAGGATTTTCTTCTCCCGACGCTAATGAGTTTATAGCACTTCCCAATTTCAGTTTTTTTATATAATTTTTGTCATAGCTGAGAAGCCGCCAACTGTCTCGGCTTAAACAATTTCCAGACGAGAAAAGTTCGTTTTATTTCTCTGTCGCTAAATTTTTAAATCTGAATTCACGGCTTTACGTTTTAATTCCTGACCAGTTTAAAAATAAATATATAATATAAGATCCACGAGGAAATTTGTTGCAGTTTTTGCTATTCCTCTGAGGCACTTTGCTGGGGCAATTTTAGTACCAGGGCCATGCCTCCATAGCTACACGTCTTTGACCAAGTAATTTTCTTTTCTTTCTGCCGCTAAGCTACACACAATACCACAGCTCGTGTTTCCCCAGGTATAAATTCCGAGGTGATTAAGTGGACTAATGTATGTATTTCTTGACATTTCCCCATAGTTCAGATCAGTGGCGTATTTAGGGGGTGGGGCATGCCCCCCCCCCCCTCAGAAAATGGAAACGAACTACTTACAAAATTAGCACATGAAGCCATGGTGGAAAAAACTGTTCTAAAACAAACCAATATACATCATTTCCTCTGATTTACCATCAGAATTCAATAGTAAATATGTTTAATATTCAATTACTTTCATATTTCAGACAAAAATATGCACAGTCATTAAAAAATGTGACATTTTTTCCGGCATTTTTTCTGATCGGCCTGAAATGCCTCGCAGGGCGCAGCCATCTTGTTACGTTTTCTATCCCATAATTTATGAACGTGAGCTGTCTGCGCATGTCTGCACGTGCAGAAATGCAAATTTAGACGATTGCCATCTGCCTGAGAAGAAACTCGACTTGAAAAAACACTTTTTATTGTTGAAAATTTCTCCTCAAACTTGGGTAAGATTTTGACATATATCAAACATTAAGCTGCAAATATATTTTTTTCTAAAACACAATGGCATGGGTATGGCATGGATTTTCTAGTGCAGAAAACGGTTCTTTTTTATTCGTACTTGTATCTTTGCCCCATCTGTAAGCACATTCAAGCCATTTTCGATTTCCTGTGAGTTATCATCAAGGCTATCGCTGGATCCACAGTAAACAAATATGGCGTCGAATCTGGGAATTTAAAATCATTTACCTCTTTGACTTTAAATCATTTAGGAGCAATTTTCTGACCTGAAAAATTACAAAATTTGGTGGTGAAATGAATAGTATCTATTTATTTCATCCACCAAATTTTGTAATTCAATGCCTATTCAGAATAGACATTGGATTGATAAGTTAAGGCAGGGTGTATAGATTTGGAGCTGAAAAACTGTTGGTCATGAAGGTATAGAGTTTGCTGTCACTTTATCAACATTCAATAATGGTTGGTAGATAGTAAGAAATCAGTAAATCAATTAAGACCCACAAAGAATAATAAAATTTTTAAAAAATGCATAAAATCTAGAAGTAGAACTACATGCATAGCTAATTTGGCATGCATGTTCTACTGAAAATCTAGAAGTAGAACTACATGCATAGCTAATTTGGCATGCATGTTCTACTGTTGATTTCAAATTCAGCTTGCGTATGTATTGGTCATGATATATGACTCCAATGTGTTCCAATGATTTTGAAATTGTCAACTCCGCTAACACTGATCTGACTAAAAAGTATCACGAGACCACTCACATTTAATGCCAGATATCTCAGTAACCACTTTGTCTTTTCTCGAAATTCTTTTTGTATTAAACTCAGTAGTGTAATCCCTTTGAAATGATATATGACTCAATATGTTTCAATGATGTTCAAATTTGGTGAACATTGCTACTATAGCGTAAGAGAAGTGTAGGCGAGCGGCTTAAAAGCTTCTTTTGAATGAGCCCTTTTTAAGACTCTGGATGGCCGAGTGGATTCGCCGCTGGCTAACAGTGGTCCAGCGAAGCGGGAAGCTGTTCGCAACTCGCCTACGCTATTATTTTTATTTGCCCCTTTTCCTACTCCCCTCCATCTACAATGGTGCCCAGACCCGGGATGGGGAGCGTCAGCCTTCGGATAACATTTCCAAACGTCCTCTCTTCATTTTTTCAAAATATGCTGCACTTCTAGGAGGGGGGTTGTATAGCGTACAAGAAGTGCAGGCGAGCGGCTTAAAAGATTCGTTTGAATGAGTCTTTTTTGAGACTCAGGATGGCCGAGTGGATTCGCTGCTGGCTAACAGTGGTCCAGCGACGGGGGAAGCTGTTCGCAACTCGCCTACGCTATTATTTTTTTTTGCCCCTTTACCTACTCCCCTCTATTTACACTACTATAAAGGACCATGGGAAAACGTCGTGTTGAAGAAGGCATACACTGAGCATTTCCCTATCAAAGCAGCAGCAAAATATTCCGACCTACGAATTTTGAAAAAGTTTTGCTTATACGAAAGCCAAAGGTTTTTTGACAATTTGCCTATCATTGATAGAGATGACGATAACAATGGGGCTGGAAATGCTTTAGGGTTAGACATAACCCATTTTTTTTTACGTTTTTGGCAAATTTTGTCAGTTTTCTGTTTTTGTCAACAAATGTATCGTTAATTATTCATCTTCAATATCCCTTAATAATTTTCACGTTTAGTACCTCAAAATGCACAAAAAATAACTTTTAATCAACAGCTGTGAAATACTGTCTTCTTAGCTAATTAGCTGGCAATATCTGGCAGATTTGGTATCAAAATGATCAGTGTTGAATTAGCTTTAACGGTATTCTGTTAGGTCAATTTTATGAAATAACACCACCTGATTGGTTGAAATATCGCCCCGATTTTTAATTCGAGGTCTCTGAGCCAACACAGGTTGTCTTTCTCTGATTTGTTTCGACTCTCGTCAACTTCCTGTTTCACAAGTCACCGATTGCTGCAATTTTTTGTAGTTTTTCTGCTCAAGTAATGCTAGTTCTGTTTTAGGGCTATTGAATGCAAAGTAATGTCTTTTGGACTTGGTAGAAAATAGAGATGCAAAATCCAGAAAAAGGGTTATATCTAACCTTAAGGGACTAAATACCGCGTCTACTTTTGTAGTCGTTTTCTTTTAGTTCAAACTTATATGAGAATCCTACATATGGACGCTGATTACTACATTGTGTGTATATATCCATATATATAATCTGTATTTTTATTTATTTTCTTTTGCAGTTTTACGGCTTAAATAAACATGATTCTGTCTGAATTTTATTGAACTGATGAGCCCGTACAACTCTCCTTTGCAAGCCGGTAACAGCTACATACATATAGGGTTCTTTTTGCTAATATTCTACAGTCATCGCTTGTTTTTGATTTATGTTATTTTTTATTTTCTTTCATTTCAGGTCAGATCCAGGAAGTCGAGATGAAGAGAAGTATCATCGATTACTTCACGCGCCGTGAGCCTGCGACTGCAGTTAAACGAAAGGCTTTCCCAGAGTCACCTCCGGACCTTCTAGACGCCCAACTGCAAGCCCAGACACAGGAATCCTCTTCCTCTTCATTGACGTTAACACCGTCCACGCCTGCGTTACCTAATGACAACTCCAGTAAAGATTATATAGGAGTTATCAACTGGTTGGAGCTCACTGATGCAGAGAAACTCATCACACCTTGGGCTGGGCCATTGGATTTTCAGTGGCCTTACAGCGAGCGTCAAGGTGGAGGCAGAACCAGACGTAAATATCTCGGACCACAACATCTTATCGGGCAGTATAGCGTTTTCTCCTATTCTGTGTCGAAACGTGGACTATTCTATCGCCCTTGCAGGTTTTTCGCTTCTGAAGCAATCCAAGGAAACCAGTTGAATCGCCTGGTCAGAACACCCCTAGAGAAGTTCACTCACCTAACTGGCAAAGATGGCTATTTGTCAGCGCATCTAGCGACCAAATTCCACGAAGACAGTGTCGCACGCGCAGAAGCGTTCAAAACGACGATGAAGAATGGATACATAGAACAGCAGCTGAACACCGCAGAGGCCAAGCAGCGCGACAAAACCCAAGCTGCTCTGCAGCGGATACTCTTTTCTATAGAATTTCTGGGTAGATTAGGTCTACCGCTTCGGGGTCATCGTGATTCCGGAACCCTGTTGCTCTCTCCCGCAAGAACAGCAGCTGAACACCGCAGAGGCCAAGCAGCGCGACAAAACCCAAGCTGCTCTGCAGCGGATACTCTTTTCTATAGAATTTCTGGGTAGATTAGGTCTACCGCTTCGGGGTCATCGTGATTCCGGAACCCTGTTGCTCTCTCCCGCAAGAATCGGTGCCGATATAGATTACGGACAGTGCAATCTGAGAGCGACACTACAGCTGATGGCGGTTTCCAACGATAAAGTGTTACAGGAACATTTAACGACCATGAGTAGGAATACCACATACATTTCCCCCCAAGCCCAGAATGAACTGATATCAGCCATTGAAACTTGATTAAAAAATCAATCATTGAATGAACAAAAGAAGCTAGATTCTTCTCACTTCTGGCGGACGAGGCCGCAGATGTCTCAAGAAAGGAACAGTTAACAGTATGTTTACGGTACCTCCGAGGCGGCCAAATATGTGAGCAGTTTCTCGGTTTTGCTGAGGTCCCTGATCTGACTGGTGCCGGGTTGGCTAAACAACTGCTACAGATTCTGAAAGATTCTGGAGTTGAAATTAGAAATATGGTTGGACAGGGGTACGACGGCCCCGCGGCTATGTCGGGGAGAAAAAATGGCGTGCAAAAGTACGTGCGTGAAGAATTCCCGTCAGCCAGCTACACGCATTGTGTGTCCCATTTGCTCAATCTATGTTTGCTGAAGGCGGGTGAGGTACCAGATATTAGAAAGGCAGTGACATTGATACACGAAATTGCGCTTTTTCTGTGGCGCAAATAAAAGATTGCTCAATCTTGAAGAAGCTATCAAGTAAGAGTGTAATGAAGCCGCCCATTAGCGTCTGAAACTCCACTGCACCACTAGATGGGTGGAGCGCTAGGAAGCAGTTTGCATATTCAAAGAACTACTACCCGCCATTAAAGTGTCGCTACACAAAATTAGCCTATGGCGACGCACAGAATGCGCTGGTAAGGTGCTACTATTCTCTTCCGCCATAGACAATGGTAGATTCTTGGTTGCCCTAGAGGTACTTGTATCGGTTCTGGAGATCACCAAACCACTTTCCATTAAGCTTCAGGCCGAAGCACAGGACATCCATAACGCGGTGTACAGTGTCCAGGACTGTGAGAAGGTCCTGAGACAAATGCGATTGGACGAACAAGTCTTCAGAGACATTTTAATGCGCGCTCAAGAATTGTTTGGTGAAGAAATCCGCATGCTAAGAACGACTGACAAGCAGAGGTAGAGGTCTAATCATCCGGCCGAGACACCAGAAGTTTACTATAGACGTTATATTTTCCTCCCGTACATCGACTTCTGTATAAGCCAACTAGATGAGCGATTTAAATCGCACAGTGCGAAAGCATATGTGCTCAGTATGCTACTACCGGCATATTGTCATGATTATTGATTCCGACGATTCTAGTGCCCTCATGGAAGCCGCCCAGTTGTACCACCAATTCGTTCCAGGACAACCAGAGTGCCTGAACGCTGAATTACTGCGATGGAAGGCGTACTGAGTGCGACAGGCGACCACGACATGTACCCCACCAAAAAGAGTCGTGGATGCGGTGGCAGGTACGGCGACTCTCGGTACTTATCCCATGATAGAAACCCTTTTGTTAATTTTCGCAACCTTGCCGGTGACCACTGCGAGAGGTGAACGTTCATTTAGTGCTCTCAAGTTGATAAAATCTTACCTACGGTCCACCATGAACGAAGAGCGACTGAATGACCTAGCCCATCTGTACATTAACAATGACATTCCACTACTTCATAGTGACGTTATTGGTGAATTCAGCCGAACCAATCATCGACTGGTTTTCAAGTAATGCAATACAAGTGTGAAAACCACCGCTCACCCAGGGTGAAATTAAAAGACCGCAAAGAAACTGACCGTAGATAAGATGTCATTAATTTCAGATACATTATATTTGACATTGGTGGGCAGTCTGTCAGTACCGATGACGGAAGGTCCGTCACTGATGGACTCCCGTTTCGCTTGTGGACTGATGACTGACGGAAACTTTGAAACACTAATGGAATAAGCGCCGACGGAAGCGATTTTTGGCCATCACCCGAACCGTCACTAACCCGAAAAACAAAGACGACCTTCGGCAAATAATGTTTCCGTCAGTCGTCAGCGAAACGGGAGTCCATCAGTGACGGACTGACGGACTTCCCACCACTGATATTTGATATGTATTTGGGTAATTAAAATTATCCTAAAATCATCTCAACTCCAGAAGGCCTGGCATAAGCTTTGCTTCATGCCTTCTCCGCCCACAAACATATTATGTTTAAATACACATTACTATTAAGTGATTTACAGATGCAGTACCCGAATAGTGCTGCACGATCTATCTCACTAGATTTTAATGGTTCGAAAGCATTTTTGCAATCTGTGCTTTGTTGTAATTCATAAAAAAAGCTCAGTTTGTTGATAAAAAATTATATTTCATTTTATAGACTTACCTATATATGATGTCCTTAATTGTTAACGAATGTTAATAGGGTTTTGAGCTTGTGTGTATAGTATTTCCTGATTAAATGTATCATTTTTCTGTCAAATTTCATTAAAAACTATTTAAGTATATGATTTTGATTCGAAAATACCTCCAGATAGCTTCTTTGGTAATCTAGTTTTAAAATATTTCCGGGGAGAGAACCTTCGGACCCTCCTCCAGCCACACGCTCGCCTGTCCAGTGGCTTGGTCAATATCCTCCCCCTCCTTCTACGCCACTGATTGAAAAAGAAACGAAATTGATTATTTGAGTGATTTAAATGTAATGATGTGTCATTCTGCAGCTTAAAAAATAAGGATTGCTATTCTGATGTTTGAAAATCCTGCTTGGAAGTTTTTCAAATTTAGGATGGATATTGGCTTCTTTTGATGGTAGGGATACGTTCTGAGATATGCCCAGATGCGAGGAAAACGACACCAAATTTCAAATTTTTCCCGGAGAAGGCTCCACCAGACTCTCCGCCGTCGCAGGCTCCGCGATTCACATGCCCACCCCTTCTTCAACGGAATCCTAGCTACGCCACTGGTTGAGATTCATATAAATGAATCTCATTCTCCTCTAGGTACATTCGACGGATTTTGACACTGTTCATATCGAAATATCTAGTTCCCATTTTATGCGATCGCACTTATTTAATTAGCATTATTGAGTGGTTTTCTGTTGTATGAAATCTCTGCTAACTTTCGACATTAGGGCAGTTACATATCATAACATAACATAATTTCACGTGACAAAAGCCACTAGGGCCTATCTTGCTAGGAGAGGGCTTGCAAATCAAGTGCAATCGGCTACTTTATCCCAGGGTAAACATGTAGATTATCGGCTCGGCCTAAAAAAAATTTTTGGGTGTAAATATTATCGTTCACCTGTGTTTGAATCTTCCTGCGCGTTATCGTTCACCCGTGTTTGAATATTCTGGCGCGTTTAAGTTTTGTTCGAATGCTAGCTGCCGCCATTTTTTTTTCTTGAAATCTCGAAATTAAACCCACCGAAAATGCTGTTTACGTAGGCCATTTTATTTACCAAATTGCCCGAAAAAAACAACAAACGAAACACTTTGTTTCCCGTACTTAATTGCAGTGGTTATACTTCCGAAATAGCGGAGAGGAAAGCCTATTTATTTTGCGCGCCTGCGTCGTATTCGAAATCTAGCTGACGCCATCTTTCTTATCCAAAAATAAAGAATGATAAACGCTGTTAACTTACTTTATTTCGGGGGGTAAACTTCAGAAATAGCGATGATGAATGCGTGGAATCGTTCTTTAATTCCCGTTTTGGTCAACGGGAAGCGGTTGCAAGATAGGCGTCGAATTGAGCAGTTTTTCTCCCGTATTTGGGAATTGAACCTCTCGCATCTCGCCAGACGCATTCAATATTCTGGGTGCTTGCGCATTCATTTTTAGTTCGCACTAAATTATGAACTTGCAAAAAGTTGTTTAATTTATCTTTAGCAGAAACTAGGCTTAATAATTCCGCAATAGACGACGGACAAACTTCACAATTCGATTGCATTTTGAAACTCCGTAGAAGACGTGTGATTGATCATTTTCAAACTGCGTAAAAGGGGAATGTTTGACACTCAAACTGCTAAAAAACAAGTAGTTCCTTGAAATGATCTAGCTAATTACATTTAATTGTATAAAAGAAGGTAATAAAAATAGTAAAATGGGGAAAAATATATTGAAAAATAAAAATGACTCCGAATGAGGATAATAAAAAGCTATTAGTAGGAAAAAAAATTGAAATCAAGCATTTCTGACGTCGTACCCCCACCCCCTATTATAATTCGAAAAACGATTAAAGACGCTGACATGATGTAGTTAAAGCATTCACCTCTGTAAACATCAGAACATTATAACAATTAGGATTATATACTGGGAGGCTGTGCCTCCCAGACCTCCCAATTTAATGAAACTCAGGATCATCGTAGTGTGGTCCCCCCCCTTGTGCTTACCCCCATACGAGTGGTCCCCTTAAAAAATTGAAATCAAGCATTTCTGACGTCATACCCCCTACCCCCTATTATAATTCGCAAAACGATTAAAGACGCTGACATGATGTAGTTAAAGCATTCACCTCTGTAAATGTCAGAACATTATAACAATTAGGATTATATACTGGGGGGCTGTGCCCCCCAGACCCCCCCAATTTAATGAAACTCAGTATCATCGTAGTGTGGTCCTCCCTTTGTGCTTACCCCCACACGAGCCGTCCCCTTAAATGTACTCCAAAAACGTGAAACATTTTGGAACACGGACGAAAAAACTACGGTTTATCGGCCGGGCCGATAATCTACATATTTACCGATCCCAGTTCTTTAAACTATATCATTATTTATATAAGTAATTTTATCACTTGATCTTCCAGAAAAGATGCTCGAAACAAAAGATATTTCAATATACGTTAACTTAATTTATCATTTGTTTGTTAACTGTCTTTTAACACTTATAAGAAGACTAACTTTTCATAACAGTATTTTTGATTTGTTTATGTTTTGATTCCCTCCCCGTGAGCCGGTACCTGGGGAACAGCTGTTAATGACAGCCATGTACAATAAGAGATTTTTTGTTTGCGGATCGAAGTTTTAACTTTCAAAGCATACATATATCTTACCTGGACGGGTTCTCCCCGAACCCCATAAGTGCCAACACGCCAGCAGAATGAAACTTCATTCCCAACACATAAATAACATACTGGGGGCCTATAAATTGTTCCTATCAACACTTTCTTACTACATATAATTAACTCACACCATACAGACTCATGATAGGCGTGATTGTTCATAAAGGCTACATTATTGCACAAGGATATTAGGTTCCTCCTAATGAAAATTGCCACACCACCTCCATCCGCCGCTTGGTTTTCCCTGTCTTTCCTAAATACTTCAAAGTTATCTAAATAAAAGATTTCTGAATTGAGATTTTCGTTCAGTTTTGTTTCCATTAAACACAATATTTGGACAGAGAACGTCAAGTAAGACTAATCTGGGTGCAGCTCTTAGAATCTTTTGTGCAGTACTCCTGGGTAAACCTGTAGATTAGCAAAAAATTAGATTTTTTTTTGTTTATATTTCGTTCACCCCCTGCCTGAATATTCATGCGCTTTGGAGTCTTATTTGAAATATACTCTGCACCATATTTTTTTTAGAAAAATGCCCAAAATGAATCAAACGAAAAAGCTATGCACTTAATTGATTGAAACTCAGGATCATCGTAGGGTGGTCTCCCATTATGTTTATCCCCACATGAGCCGTCCCCTTAGATTTACTCCAAAAATGTGAAACATATTGGAACACAGACAAAATAGTTTATGTCCCATCGTTCAAACCGCCAATCTATATATTTACCATCTGGTCTATTACTATCTTCACCAGCCTAGGGCCTCTATTTGACCTGTCACCATCCTTCTTCCTAGTCTGGAAATTGAGACACTTTTTCCACCGATGTCTTTAGCATCGATATTTAAGTTATAGTTTTTTCGGTAAATATGTATATTATCGGCCCGGCCGGTAGGACGTACTATTTCATCCGTGTTCCAAAATGTTTCACGTTTTTGGAGTATATTTGAGTGGCCGGCTCGTGTTAGGGTAAACACAATGCGGGGACCACACTATGATGATCCTATTTCCTTTTCCTCCTTCAGTGCACTTCTCTTTGCTGTGACCACAAACATCCTTTGATTTGTCAATACACACTGCTACGCTCACAATTTTGAAGGAGTTCCACACGCCAATCTTTGTTTAGATATGAAAAATTCAATTAAATGCTAAAATTCCAGAGTCTAAGTACTCTGCAAACCTTCTGTTAACTCACCTGATTGGCCACCCTACTCCAGCATATTTTAGAAGCCCATAAGATGAAGTACTAAAAGGTATATAAGGGTAGCATGAGACTGAAGGTACACCAGTCAACTATTAAGTAGTACAAAAACAGATCAAGTGGGAGAAAATAATGACTGAGTTGTGTACCTTTTTATACATAGAGAAGAATCAATGAATATTAGTGTTAGTGAATTCATGGGTCATTAATTGTAGGTAAGAAAAAGTATTAATAAATTAGAGTAAGGACTTTAAGAGACCAGATGGTGTAGTCTAGTCAGGAAATTGGTAAAGAAGTGGGCCCAGAATTTTATTCAAGGCCGACTTGAATGGGCTGATGGATTCCAGTGCCACAACTTCATCTGGTAGGGAGTTCCATATGCTAACACATCATAGTAAGAAGAATCTCCTTCTGGCCTCTATTGTTCTGTGGGTGTGGAAGATTTTGAACCTGTGCCCTCTTGTACCCAGGGAAGGTGTCAGAGTGAATATTTCCTCTGGCGAGATGCCGCACTCATTGTGAAAAATTTTCCAGTACTTCAGGAGGTCAGCGCACAGCAGATGCCCCTGAACAGAGTACAAGTCTAAGCTCCTGAGTCACTCTCCATATGGTACTTCAGATAATCCTTTAACATGGCGTATACAGGTTCTTTGTACTGATTTAAGCAGGCGAAGGTCTTCTGAAAAACCTGTATTCCACACACAGGAGGCATATTCCAATAGTGGTCATATATGAGTTGTGTAGAGGGTGAGCATGGAGTCATGGGATCTGCAAAGGGTACTTTTGACAAGATTTGCGGACATCCCTGAGGCCTTCTTGATGGCAGACCTAATGTGGTGGTGGAATCTGAGGGAGGTGTCAACCAGGACCCTGAGGTCCTTGTGTTGATCTACCATGGTGATGGTGTATCCTTGGAGGAAGTAATCAGACAATATGCCAATGTACTGCTAAGGCACTGTGCCATGTTGAAGTCTTAAGACAACACACTTGTCCTTATTTAGATCGAGCCCCAAGAGTTAGTGACCTTGCAGATGTTGTCAATTTGACTTTTTGGCACTTTGAAGTTCCATGGGCTAATGATAAGGGTGGATGTGCAGTACTTTAAATAGATCTTCAGGTCATCTGCAAAGATTTTGCTATTGTTGAGTATAGTTGATGGCAAGGAGTTGACATACAGTAGGAATAGTAAGGGTCCTAGTACTGAGCCCTGAGGCACACTGCTCTTCACACCCCTGGAGCTGCCCTTAACACCTGCAACAGAAACATGCATAGTTCTGCCACATAGAAATGAGCTGATCCAGTTCAGCAGAATACCAGTAATGCCAATGCAACAGTTTCTGGACCATTACTTTGTGGTTTACCACATCAAAAGCTTTCGAGAAGTCAAATAAGATAATGTCCACTACTTTACCAGTGTCAATTCCAGATGAGGTGAAGTCATAGGTTAGCAACAGTTGGTCATCACCTGTTCTACCATGCCAAAAGCCAAACTGGTCAGTGGAGAGTATGGTGTTTTGTTCAAGGTATGCATAGATATGTTCGGCCACAATCCTCTCTAAGGTTTTGCAACAAACTGAAGTTAGACTTATTGGTCTGTAATTTAAGGGGGCAGAGTGGGATCCCTTTTTGAAGATTGGTATTACATCAGACCTTCCACAAGGCGGGGAGAGGCTTGTAGAAAAGATAAAAAATAAAGGGTAGGCCAGGGACGGGCAAGATCTAAGGAGTCTGGTGTGTAGGTTGTCTGGCCCCATGCTCGAGTAGGGGTTGAGAGATGAGAGGTATTTAGACACGGCAGAGTAAGTAATATTCACATTGTCAAGTGTGCCCAGGAAGGTCTGATGGGGAGAAGGATTTGGACAACTATCTTTAAATACAGAAGATAAACTGCTCACAAAAATTTCAGCCATAGCACCACAGCCTTAGACCAAAGACCCATCATGATGCGATAAGGGCCCCACAGAGGGAACTCCGAATATATTGGTGAAAGGCTTTTGGGTTGTTTTTGAGCTTGTCAATAAGGGTCCTTTCATAGGATATCTGAGAATAGATGAAGTAGTTCTTATATCGGTGGTTGATAAGGTTGTAGTTGGCCAAGGCTTGAACACATTCTTGGGAATGGTGCCCAAAGAACCTTCTAGCAGTCTCGAAGAGCTGCCAGGCTTTTGTAATGTTTTTCTTTAGAGCAGCAGGAGGACCAAGTGGTGAGTTAGGACTGTGCTGTTTGTAAAAAGGAATGTAAGATTCATCAAAGGTGTAAGGATCTCCAATAGTCTGGTGAACATTTCATCTACTGAGAGATGACAGAACTCATAGTCCCAGTCAACCTTTGAAATGTGGTCATCTATGATATTGTATTTGGCTCTGGCCCAGGCTCTCTTTTTTGTGCTATTGCTGTCCCCCGGAGAAGAGTCAAACACAAAATGATAATTAAACTTTATGGGGACATGTCCACATCCAGGAAGAGGACACAGGGATTCAATATTCCCTATTCTGTCAATTTCTGTGGACAGAATCAGGTAAAGGTAGAAAAATCAACCCACTGATGAAGACCAATAGTGTTGAAGCAGTTTGTAAAGGCTAGAGTCAAGGGGTCATAATCAAGGAAAATGGCGTTGTCTTTTGACCAATCGATAGCCGGTAAGTTGAAATCACCTAGGATCAAAACTTCTTTGCCCATACAAAACTGTTCCAAGAGGTTTATCAATGCTGTGTTGTCATCTTGTGTATTTGAGGGTGGACGGTATACAACAACTGAGGGAAACGAAGTGCACTGTGTGAACATTCGGACAGTTACTATCTAGAGAGATGAATGGTATATTGTCCTTAATGTATAGACATACGCCGTGTTTTTGGACATCTCCAGCAATGTCAGTATGGGCTAATGGATGATAGCCTTGAATAGAAACAAAAGAGTCTTCAATGCTTGGAAGAAGCCAGGAATCTGTTATTGCCATAATATCTATATCACAGTGACTAAACTATTTATATTGCACACACCTATTCCAAGTGTAAGGAAGTTTTTGCTAGCAGGTTGCAGGCTTGTTAGTCTCTCAATGAGTTTAAAAAATTTGGAGTGTTCACTAGGTTAACCCTGTGACTCAGGGTCCTGTCACATGCACCTTGGGCAGCGGCACTATCAGTGTATTGGTCTCAATACTGCCAAAACCTGTATACCAAAAAGTCTCTGCCTCACTTTAAGTATTGTAACCCTCGGTGGTCCTGAGAATGTGAGGAAGTAGTTAAAGCTCACAAAGCATCATGGAGGCCCTTTTCTTCTTGTAGAAGTGACATTAACCATATGTATTACTTTGCCATTTAACGAGTTCTGCTATGTAATTGGAGATACAAAAAAATTCTTGCAGATATGTAGCAATTAATATAACACAATTCAAGAATGGCAGATCTTTGATTATACAGATTCAGAACTAAACAGAGCTGTAGATTGCGAGGGAGTCAGAGACAAGTTTGGGATTCATAACACAGTGTCTCGGAGAACATGGATAGGACTCAGGGAAGGGAGTGGGGTAGTTGAAGGATCAGTGAATGAGCCAGTTGCTGTTGTAACTATTGTGTCGTAGAATGACTCCCGACGATACTATATATAACACTATTCGTTGAGGGAACTTCCTTAATTATCTCTAGAGTGCGTTTTACTGTCTTGGCGGCCGATATTATGTATCTTCAAAATGCTTAAGAAGTGGAACTGAGCTCAAGGATAATAATATTGCTATCATTAATAAAATAGAGTTTTATTAATAATAACTATAAACAATACACAAAAACGGAAAATATTGACAAACAGAATGGAAAGGGTCGTGGAGACTCGGGCTAATCCAAGGATTTAAGGGATCAAAAAAGGTAAAACAAATATGGAGTTAAAGAGATGGGATGGTTCGATAAACCATTTAAAGCACAGGATAGAATTGACAAAATAAGGGATCAATACTCAAAAGGTGACGCTTGGCTTACGTAACTTCATTAGGGTGCAGTGGAAGGTACTTGAAGGAATATTCGGTCCGCTGGCGAGTTCCAGCCAAAGGGGGGGGGGATAAGATGATCCTGACGTGGCGTCTTGGGAAGGAGAACCGTTTCTCGACGAACGGCTGGAAGAACAATGGCTGTTCTAGGTTGTTCTCTTCTGAACAAAGGGGGGATGAGAACCGTCTCTTGTCTACAGGCTCAAGAACAATGGCTGTTCTAATGTTGTTCTCCTTTGAACAACGGGGGGGGGGGGTGAGAACCGTTTCTTGGCGAAGGGCTCAAAACGAACAATGGCTGTTCTAATGTTGTTCTCCCTTGGACAACAGGGGGGGGGGGGAAGAACCGTTTCTTGGCGAAGGGCTCAAAACGAACAATGGCTGTTCTAATGTTGTTCTCCTTGAACAGCAGGGGGGAATGCCTTGGGGACTTGACGTCACTAAAGGCTCGAACCTTTGGCACTCAAGGAATATTGTCCTCCTGGACAAGTGATGGTGAATCTCGAGGCCGAGGTCCCTTGGCGCACAAAGGGAGAGAGGGTCGTGGTGATGTTTCGCGACGAAAATCTGGATCTCCAATCTGATCTTAGTGGTAAAGAGTCCATATAAATAGCTAGGACATCTCCTTGGCGTGGGGGAGAATGGGGTGGAAGCTTCGAGGGAACGCACAGCTGGGCCGGAGACAAATGCCTTATCTGTCCATAAGCCTAACTCGATCAGGCGAGGTCGGCATATGGGGGCGAACGGGGGGACGATAACCTCCTTGTTTAAACATTGACGTCCGGCAGCTGTTGATAAGACTCCAAGCCTTGAATCGAAGATGCACGTGGGCCTCCTTGTATTTATACCTTTTGCCTTGAGGGTTTTCTTGTCTAGAGCAAGTGGCTCTTTGTATGCCAAGTTATACAGAAGGGGTGAGTGTTTGTGGAGCCGGAGCAATTTTAGCCACAGCCTGGATGAGGAGGAAGCGAAGCAGCATGGCTGTTTTCTTTGGTGATTGACTCCGATTTTGAGGAGCGAGAGGAAGTGCCAGAGTTGTTCATTGAAGGAGGCACCTCCAAATCACTCCAGCGACCACCCCCCTTGCTCAAAGATGGTAGGTCAGACATTGTGGATTCACTCCACTGCTGCTTGAGAGTCCTCATTGCTGGGGCAGCTGGACACTTTGCTCAAAGGACCTCTTTGACTCTCTCAGATCCCCAAAGGATTCTGCCGATGGCTGGTGTCAGTGAGTTTGTGCTCAAGAATGCAGAGCCAAGAGGCCATAGTGCGTTGCTCATCAGGAAAAGCATCGGGTGGATGAGCAATCAGGAGAAGATCTGGCGCTTCTTCTCCAAATGCAGGATCAACGGGGTCACATTTCCCAGATAGAGCAATATGGAGTCGATGCTCAGCTCCACTAGTCAGTATGCAGATGAGAACAGCTCCACTTCAATGCTCAAGACTGGTGCAATCTCTCCGAGTGTTCTCTATGTTATTACCAGATTACAGAAGAGATAAGAATCGTATTATTCAAAATTATAACATCATGATCTGGGACTATACTATATTAGTAATTCTAAAAATTAATTTCTATATTCAAGGGGTTTAGTCATGACATGATGTAGTTCTTGAATGGGACCCATTCTACGGGTAATTGGACAAGACTGGATAATCGTAGTAGTTGTGTGAGTTATGACAGAAAAATCGGAAGGAAAGCTTCTTTCAAGGTCAGATAATTCAGAGTCTTTTACAGCAGGAATGAAGGTTTTAGAAGAAGAACCAATAGATATGGCTGATGTTTTCGAAATATCACTTTCAAGTGATACATCCTAATCCATAGTTGCGTCAATATTTCAGATTGGATTCTTAGAGGTAGATGAAATATGTTGATAGACAGTTAAAGAATGCCACTCAACAAACAAATCCTCAGGTAAATCAGTATGGATTGGTGAAACATCCTCAGATAATTGTGGAATTAGAACTAATCCTGGCTCAATTCCAGATGTAAATAGAGGTTGAGGGTCAACCAGAGATATCAATTCGCAAATATGAGGTTCATAGGGCATTGACTCAATTTCGCTCACACTTTCATGAGCAGAAGTCACAGATACAGAGTCTTTCAAAGTCTGAGCTTTTAAATTAGTCCACAGAATTTTGAGTTTTTCATACTGATCAATAGACTTGAGGAAAATCCTCTGAATCTATATTTGTCAGATCCTCCTTCCTGGTCTGAATCATCAGATTCTTTCTGGTCTGTATCATCAGACTCTACAGACCGATCAGAACTGAGGGAGTCTCAAAATTCACTTGTAGTGTCAGAAACCTGAGAATCTGGTAATTAAAACACCATTTTCTTTGGAAATTTAGATCATGAAACAGATACTTTGGGACATCAATCCATTTCTTCAACCGATGATGGTGAACTCTGAGTAGTGGATTTAAATTAACAGATTCAGAATTAACTTTCTGGATAACATGAATTACTTTGTTTGAGTCAGAACAGACAATCACACATAGACCAGAATATTTAGGCTGAAGTTTGAGAACATTTTGATGTCCAGAAGAGTGAATTTTTAAGACAACATTTTGCCCAACAGAATATGGTACATATTTTGGATGTCCTTCACGCCAACCTTCTTGACAAGTCCGAGAGAAAGGTGGAGTGATGGTCATATTATGAGATTGGACCAGAATTAGTTTACTAGGAGACTGTCCAGTCCCACTGTGGATTGTATTATTATAAGAAATGACAACTTCAGGTAAAACTAGATCCCAGTCAGATGTTTGTTTGGCTCTTAGAAGTTGAAGCAAGGTTTGATTAAGGAGTTAAAAACATATGCATGATGTCAAATTGAGACAGGAGGTCACTGGAGGTTTACTGGTAAATTCAGGACCATTATCTGACAAAAGATGGTGTATCAGGGATGGCAAAAATGGAAAAACATGATTCCTGAGAGCATTAACCACAGATCTAGATCATTTATCCCTGAGTGGAACTACAGATAACTACTTTGAATTATGGTCAATGACCACTAGACAACAGCAAAAGTGATGTGGAGTTGTTAAGAGATTTAATAGGTCCACAGAAACCATTTCAAATGGATAGGAAGTCTTGATTTTTAGAGTGGGTGGTTTCTGCTTGTTACTATATAATTTGGTACACTGACTATCAGAACAAGACTTGCAGATATCAGATACCACTTCAATGATATATGGACTTCAAAGCCGAAACTTAACTAGATAATAAATTTTTCATGACCCACATGAGAATATTCATAATGATAAGCTATGGGCCAGATGAATACCAGAAACTTTGGAGTAACAGTTAATAAGGCAATACCAGAGGTATAGACCAGTAAACCTTCATTAAATGAGAGATTTTGGACAGAAGGTTGGAAAGGGGTCAAGACAGGAAACCAATTTGAAGCAAGTATTTTTCGGGTGATGTCAGATCTTAACTTTTGAATGACAGAATCATTTTAATGAAAAGTAATTAAAGAATCCAAATCAAGAGAAGATGATAGAAAATAGGTGAAAAACAATTGAATTGACTGACTACTACAGAAGGCAAAATTGACTCAGAAACATGACTGACTTGGTTAGAAGAAGAGGTACTGATAGTTTCAGTGTTCTCATCCTGAAATTGGTCATCAATCAGAGTATGCAGAACAGAGACAGAACAGGGGAGTAATTCAGGGGACTGTTAATCATGATGTGATAGTAAAGAAATGAGTAAATTATAATGAATAGCAGCAAATCAATGGAGATTACACCATTGTGGTGCATCCAAATGCCCATAAATCATCTGATCAAAACTCCCATGGTAAACACTAATTTCTAAGTCATATAAATTACATTAGATGAATATACTGATTCAGAAGGTAACTGACCCAGATTTCTCAGTAATCTCAAGTGTCTCAGAGTCCAAGCTTTCTGATCATAACCATATTTAGTAGGATCTTTTAATATTTCATCATAAACAGCTTAACAGACAGTCTGGGGATTAGAAACATCCGCAGTTTGGTAATGTGAGATTCTCATAAATAAAGAATTTCCACCTCCAGGTATGGAAATTACCATAAATCCAGCTGGGATAGTTTCCTCAGATATTGAATCAGAAAGATCTTTATTCAAACCAACAGGGTTTCAGGACAAAACATCAGCAATCACATTAGAAGGGCATGGGGTGTACCGCAACTCATAATTACATTCAGACAGATCCTCCACAGTACAGGCTAGATGAGGTGACTCTAATTTCATATTATGCAGATAAATTAAAGGGCAATGGTAAGTATACAGAATAAAATGTATACCATATAGAAACACTCTTAAGGGATTTAACAGCCCACCTCAGAGCTGCTAATTCACACTCTGTAGTTGAATATTTCTTTTGTGTCTCAGAAAAAGTTTATGAAATAAAAGCAATGAGTCGATTAACTCCATCTTTAACCTGAGACAGAACAGCACTGGCACCAATGTTAGAAGCATCTACTCATAAATTTAATGGAGAAGCAGAATCAGAGTAATACAGATTGGCTAACATTATTGGTGATATCAACATTTCTTTCAGTTTTTCAAAATACTGTTGTCACTCTGATGTTCAGGCAAGACTTCTTTGACCAGTAATTGCAGGATAAAGAGTCTGAGTTTTCCATCGCATTTTCAGACAAGAACAATGGAAGCAGAATAAGGCGAGAAACTGAGACAGATAATATTGGTACTCTCCAACTCCTCACAGGCTTGCTCAACTTCATCAGCAGCTGGTGGAGCAAACTGCTGAATGGGCCAAGCAACAGGATTAGTATCAGTGACCTGATCCAGTGTCTGATAGCGGTGGTAGTGCCCACATCATGATCACCCTTACTGATTACCTCAGGATACTGCAATAACAGATCAGTCAACTGAGATTTTTCAGAATTGCTCAGGTCAGACTCACTCAGATGGAATGCATCATATAGAGATTCAAATGTCCATTCATCTGGAGAATGATCAGATTCAGTCAAACCAGACAAGGAAGCAATAACCTCAGACAAAGTCTCCACAGATGCAGAAGGCAGAACCTAACTTTTGAAATTGTTGGATGACCTGAGGATGGGCAAGTTGTTGTAAACAGGAACTTGCTGGTTTTGGGCAGTCGTATTCAGAATTCCAAGGGAGATCAGTTTAGAACATTCATCCTGATTGAATTCACCAAAGCCAGGAGAAACAGGAAAGCCATCCAAGGCTATCTGAATAGATATGGTCACCCAAGAATGGGGATCAATACAGACAGATTCCTGAGACCCAATCAAAAGTAACTGACTCAATCAGGTATGTGTCCTGAGTGACAGTTATATATGACTCATTCTCAAACAATAATAACAATTTTCAGTCAACTTCAGGCAATAACTTATTTATTCTGAGAAAATCTGCACCCAACAGAAGAGCATGTCCCATTATACCATCTGGTACAATGATGAATGGAACAGGTTTAGAAGTGTGTCTCAGAAAACTGAATAGAGAGATACACTTGTTCATGAGTCTCAATCAAATTAGATCCAATTCCTATAATCCCCTTGATATAAGAAGGTTCTCTGGTGAAGTGACTACTAAATACCTGTAAAGCTCTCTCAGAAACCAAGCTTCCACAGGCACCAGAGACAGCAAGCATGTCAAAAGTCAAATTGCTTGGACTATTACAAATTTGACCATAGACTGTTAATCTATTGGGGTCAGAAGAAAAGGAATTGATCTGCAGAATATCACCTGATGGACTGTCAGAAGGCAGATATGAACAAACATGAATTTCATCTTCTATTGGTTCAGGTTTGCATTCAAGTCTGGATTCAGGAATTTCTGCTCCCACAATAATCTCATTCAGATTAGGGTTAGGTTCAGAATTTATTAATTCATTTGACTCTGATTGACGGCCTTAATCCTTGGACGATCCTAGTTTAAAGGAGGGCCAGTCCCAGAATTATTTCTCAATGATCCAGGATCATTTCCAGAAGCAAAGCCAGCAGACTGATTTGGATTAGTTGTTCCAAAAGAGTTACGAGGTACAGGCTAATGTCCAGATCATTGGCATCAAAAACAGAGATGGTTGGCTCAAAAACACTGCTCAATCTGATGCTCAAGTTTCTTACAATATTTTCACTGAGCTGATTGGGAGGTAGATCAATTAGCCGAGCCTGTACATTGGAGTCTACCAGACTACAGTGAGGTTTGGGTATAACTTCCAGAATGTCCAGAATTGGTATTCAGAGGTGGTCATTTTTGAGAATTTTGTGTAGGGTAACCAGAAGTGGAGTTAGTATTTCTATGCTACTTTGATTACAAATTCACTGAGGTCGTGAGGGGGTCCAGGTCTAGTAGTACTCTGAACGACAGAAAAACAACTCTTGAGGCGGAGCAGAAATATGGATTCTGGGAGGGTTAGCTGGAGTAAAAAATTGAGGAAAAGGAACTGAATTATGAATGAATCCACGTCTCAAACCAGGGCAAGAAAATTGAGGACCAAGGATAGCAGGGTGAGAAGTAGACCCATTTTTAGAAAGAATAGCAAAACAATAAGAACACAAGAGCACCCATCAGAAGGATAAGATGCAGAAATATCTATAACTTCCAGGGAAGAATTGTGAGAATTCATAACAGGATCAGAAGTATTGGTCAGACTGGTCAAATTGGAGTAGGCATTGGCTAAAGATAGCAGTTGGTTCCAGGGCAACATATCACCCTTATGTTCAGATTCATAAAGAATCAATCCTGAACTCTCTCCTGAACACTTTTGGACAGATTTTTTTAAAAGATGTCATACAGAATTGGTAACTTCTCAACATCAATACTGGGGTGACATTTTTCTGCCAACTTCTTTAGCTGGTAAGCAAATACCTGAACACTTTCTTCTGACTTAATGACGGCCTCAGAAAATTTCTGGAAACCAGATTTCCTAAGTCGTCTCTCCTCTACATCTACCCATTTCTGCAATATATATATCTGAAGGTGTGATAGTAAGTAGTAGTCTTCCTAATTTCTTTATACAAGTCCCGAAGTGTTTCCTTCAGACACTGTTCCAATGAGATACCCCACTAGGAATAATTTCCAGGGAACTCACTTGTACAATACGACTCAAACTGAACCAGACATCAAATGGACCAAAACTGCCCATGTTTAGGAGATAAGTTGTAGATAATCTCCAGTCAGTGGTTCAGGAGCAGAATATTCATGATCAATATGATGTGGGCAGAGGATGCTTTTGGTCTTGCACCTCTATACATAAAATCATTCTAAGCGGAGAGGAATAGGATCAGGGTTGACATTTTTAGCTTGAGTAAATAGAACAGATTCAGGAGCGGTGGAAATGCCACCAGAATTCTCAAGATACTGATAAAGAGATGTTAAAGTATTAACCAATGCCTGAGATGCAGGAACTAGAACACCATCATCTGAGAGGAGATTAACCGTCGAGGGGTGTGGATGCACATTGATCCAACTCACATTAGTGGTACAGGAGAGGACTGAAGTGATGGAGTATTTGGAAATTCGTTAATTTTTCCATCTTTAATAGATATTAATTATAATTAGTACTACTAATACACTACCAACAGGAATATAGGGACTTACAGATTAGTACTTATAATTAATTCAACTTATAGTCTAAAATTACTGTAAAGGATTATAAAATACAGGCTAGTACTACTTTTCCAATTACTCAATTGAAGAATAATAGGGTACACAAAAGAAGTTATGGAGTCATCTTGGCAGATCCAGAATGATATTCTTCACAATCTAGTATATGGTTCCTCTCTTCAAAGTATATATCCAGTTCGGACCAATTTATGTTGCCACTCAGATTGAGTCAGCAGTACATAAGATGATAGGGCGAGTTGTTTAGAAAGGAAATATGAAAAAGAGATAGTAGAAGAGTGGAAAGGAAAAATGACGAACATTTCAGTGTTCAAGCTTATGCAGAACTGGAGAAATCAGGGAGCAAAGGACAGACTTAAGAAAAGGGAACCAAGAGGCAGAAGCTTAAGAATTGGAACAATTGGGTCACTAGTAAACAATAGGGTGTTATAAGAATAGATTTCTTTAAAAACTACCTACTAGACAAAAAAAAAATTACAATTGGGGAAATGCCACAGAGATTTTTTGGTCAGACAAATATAGTCCCAAGATTTGAACAATTGGAGATTTTTGGGTCCAAGACTGGAACCCCCAAAATACAGTTTTCTATTAAGATATGAATATGACAGATTTTCCCAAAGAAAAATAATAATGAAACATATTAGAAATCTATAAATTCTGTAATATAATGATGTAAGTCTATCACTATAAGTTATAATAAATATGAGGAACGCTACAGAGACTTTTTGGTCAGACAAAAATAGACCCAAGATTGGAACAATTGGAAATTTGGGGGACCAAGTCTGGAACTTGACAAAAATAGACCCAAGATTTGAACAATTGGAGATTCTTTGGTCCAAGAATGGAACATAAAAAATACAGATTTCTATTAAGTTATGAACATGACAGATTTTCCCAAAGAAAAAAATATTTAGTCAAAATACAAGTGACATTTTGATGTATAAGTTAGAAAAAAATACAATTTCGCTAAATTTACTTTAAAGAAAGTGATACCTAAAAATATGAAATTATTTGAGTAGATCGGATTGACATAGTTGGGACAGATTATTCTATAAATCAGTTTTAAAACTCCTATTTATTTTTATTCTATATACCTTCGCATATTTTTCCTTTCTTGACAAACTCTTCAAAGGTTTCTGGATGTGATGCCCTGATCAATTTATATTTCGTAGTTTTAAGTAATTCAAAATAATTTTTTATGGAACTACAAAATTCTTACTGTTTAAAAGTGCAATATATTTTGTTGTTTTTTTCCAGAGAAATTCTTTTAAAAAGAAACCTTTATTTTTTATTAGTTTAGATTGAGCTAAACAATGGAATGAACTGGAACAATTCATAATGTTCAGGTCAGTAAAAATCTGTTAATATTTTGCAATTTTGTACAAGATGATTTAAAGGAGTTATTTCTAACATTTGTTATTAAAAATATTAATTTTTCATAAAGCCTACCATTGCATTTTAATGCCCCACTACACCATGGAATTAAAAAGCTAAAGAGCTTTGAAAATATTTTTTCTTATTCTTAGGCAAATTAATTTAATTTAACTTCCATCTCTATAGGGGGTGGGGCTGTAAAAAGACTCCTTTTTCTGGGTATACTTGTCATATGCAGGTCAGTTTTATCTAGTTAATCCTGTTAATATTTATTAAGGTGTCAATAAAATGGTGTATGGTATATGATGAGGCATAGAAGTGTGAGATTACAGATGTGAAGAGGAAAGAGGAGGTGGCTGTACTTATGAAACAATAGTAATATTCTAATTGTCTATTAATGTATAAACTCCAGAATTATATGAATGAATTTCAGATATAACCAGATGAAACTTTGCTTGGTGGTAGTGCATAACCTAACCCAAGTAATGTCTGATTTTAAGGTATATATTAAAAATCAAAATCTTATGACTATGGAAATATTTAATCATAGACATAACCTCCATTGCTTCCTATAACCTCATTACCCCTGCCAACAAGCTTATAAATGCTAAACTTGTAGAATTCTTTAGGTTCTGATGCAAAATATGAATACAACTCATTTTCAATCTCTTCTCATGATGTCAACCTAAAGCCATCTGAATAATTCTGTAATCCCTTAAACGAGTGATAATAAGGAGTAAGGTTATGAGGATATAGAGAATGAAGCAATATTTCCCAACTGAGCTTCTCTTAAGCGATCTTTGGTCATTCGAGCTGTGTGAGGATTGGCATTATCATGATGGAAGATGCCACCCTATTTGTGAACTAAGGTCATTAGTTCAAAGTGGCTTTCAAATGGCAAAGTTGATTACAGTAGAGATTAGAATTAATTGCTTGATTGTTGTCTAATAGTTTGTAATGACCAATTCCTTCATTATTCCACAATACACTCAACATAATCTTTTTGGGGATAATGTTGTCCTCTCAGTTAAGAAATTTTGCTTTCTCGACTGATCCACAAACAGTGGTTTTTAATGTTATGATAAAGTATCCACTTCTCATCACAAGTAACAACCTCTTTTAGCCTGAAATCCCCACTTGAGAAATGGGAAAATCACCACCTGCAACCTCTTTCTTATGTTGCATCATCCCCATAAGTACTCTAAATGGATTTTGCCGCTGTACTTGCATTGACACCTTTATGAAAATCATAGAGTAAAACATATCTAATGCGATCTTTAAATGGGAGGATATAGGAGTGAATACCAAAGAAAATTATGAATATTTTTATAATCTGAAAGAAAAAGGTATAAATTACTCATTGTAGCATTCCTAAATGATAACAAAAGGCACTACTTTAATAAATACTATCTAAAGCTTTATTCTAGAAAATCGGACATTATTTTCATTCCAACCTGAGAGAAGTTCCTCTGAGGAGATATTCTAGAAGGACTTTGGTCAAGCAATGGAAGCTATTGCTAATGGGTACTGGCTTATTTATGTTTATAGGTGATATGAATGGATCAAAAAGTAAGAGTAAGAGATGGAATAGCAGTTGCCTTTTGTATATCTGATAAGAGTGAGAGCAGTAGAGTTGTTGCTAACCCTATCCTTTTTTTTGATGGGGGGGGGGAGTAGATTGGTGTGGGTGATTGTGAGGATTTTCATGTTTATAGAATTTCCATCAAATATTTATTGCAGTCAAAGTCTTTAGTCATACAGAAATAGGTTTGTAGCTTAATAGCAACAAAGTTGTGTGTGATATATTTAAGCCTTGAAACTCACAAAGTTACTTATAAAATATTATAGATAGATATGAATTTAAGATTAGAAACAAATACATTTTTTTTTCCTCCCCAAGATGGATCCAAGGTACAATCTGGGTAACTGGGTCATGTATTCTATCATGTCCTCTCTGTGTATGCATATCTGGAGGTGGAGCATGGTGGGTGTGTGCATGTACAGTTGGTTTAATATCTCTCACTGTTATATCTGGATATGCAACATGGAGTGTCTTCAGCCAGTTACTTAATGAAAATTGCACTAATAACTCTTTTCTTTTAAGGTAAGTTGTTTTTCATGTTTTGAAATTTTCTAGGTTAAAATAAGTCTTAATTTGAATGGATATTTGTGTTACACATTCATTAGCTTTTTACTTCTTAACTCTTTATGCCTATATGTGACAAATTCGTCACATAGAAAATAAAGGCTTATAGCTAGAGAAATTACATGTGTGCAGCCTAGCAAACAAGTGTGACTAGTACAACACATGTTTTGTTTAGGTTCACACAAGGGTTGCATCAGATTTGCGCGATGTTTGCCACTAACTATTTTCCGAATTACACTATCTTTTCCCCTATCATGGGAAAAGGTTAGCTATGTTATGATTAGTGACACATTATTGGGGTATGAGGTTGGCATCTGCTGTAATTCCTTTTTACTAAATGGAATACAAAATGTAAACTTTTCAAATTAGTGGGTACAGCTAACCACTTTTCTTGTCAAGTATATGAATGCTTTGGTATTCTATAGAGCGATGCTTTCTGACCTGACAGTTGTTGTTGTTGTTACTGATCCTCAAGCTGTCTGGCTAAGCACCCTGAGATCCTGATGAAGGATATGGCCTGTAGTGGGTTTAGAGGAGTGTTTATAGTGTTGGCATGTGTGATTTCTTTCACTGTTTGATTGTGTGAGGTGCAGTGTTGTATTCTCGACTGGCTTTTGCAATAATTACATCCAGCTTTTTCTGGTAGCTCAGGAGGGCTGAATGATGTCCACACCCCAGTCTTGCCAGGTGGACTCCATCCTCACAAGGGAAGGGACTATTCAAAAGGGTGGAGGTCAGGGGGCTGTGAATGAATCAAGTGACTGGATAGAGTAGTGAGTGAAGTGGATGTATATATGTTTCTGGAAGCTGGTTTGGGGGGTAGCAAGGTAGGAGAGTTGTTTATTTTTAATGTCTAAATTTGGTGTTTGAATGTTTCTTTGTTAGAGTGGGTGTTCTGCCATGTAGTGTAGTAGTTTCTCTGGGTTTGCAGATGCTGTAACTAGTATTTGCCTGCCTCTCATGTTCAAGTGAACCTTATCCTTGAGGACTTTTCAGAAAGTGTAGGTGTTTTGTGGGTGTAGTAGCTGTGCAGCTAGATTGTTTTTAGGGCTTTGTTTTGTACAGTCAGTGTTGGTTGCCTATATGCACTCACCGTTCAGAGTAAATTTAAAACTTAATGATGCACCATTTGGAGGTTGTCTCGCTGGCTGTTATGTCATGTACAAGCTTGTACACGATTGGCTGACCATAAGCAAAGGACAGTCACAGAAAGATATACAGCCAGGTAAACAGTCAGGAAAGTTGAGGAATCTTTGAAACAGGTTAGGGATCCAAGCAGTGCTTGCATAGTCCATTATTGAGCATATGAATTGTTTATAGATTGTGATTTCTTTTTGCCTATGTTGTGAGTGATTTGAGGGCATTAAGTCTTGTTCTACATTTTGATTGGCCATTATTGTGACATAGAGTTTGGATCTTATTGACTTGTATGTTATGTTGAGTATTTTTGGTGTGTGTTATGGAAATGTTATTGTTAGCTGATACATATATTGGTATTCCCATGACTTATAGGTAAGAAAGGTAGCTGTCAATTTGGTTTGGACTATTTTGAGTCTAATTGTGGGGAACTAGGTGTTTAGTGTGTTGGAAGTAGGGCTGCATGTTAGTTTTCTGCATATGAAGCTATGTGTATCTGGGGTGAGTGAGGTGTGGGTATGCCATGCATGCAGTGATTAAAGAGTGGGAGGGACAGTGCAGATCCTTGGGGGATACTTTGTGAAATTTTTGTTTTTTTGCTTGATGACTGGCCAGCAAATGCCACATGGTCATGTCAGTTGGCCAGCCAGCCATCTTTTTTGTTGTTTTGTTATTGAAGCTGTGGCTAGGGATATCATTGAAAATTTTGCTTATGTTAAATACTACAATGAGTTTTCTATGTGGTTTGCTTGGCTGATACCATCATAGATTCTTTGTGTGAGGTCTGCAAAAAGTGTTTGTCTAGTGTAGTGGTCTGAAACCATGTTGTGTAGGAGTTAAGGTAATGTGTGATTTGATCTGGGTTAGGATGAAGTGTTCACTGTGGCAGGCATACAAGAGGAGAGTGATTGGATGGTGTGGGGAAAGAAGTGTAGTGTCTTTGTTGAGTTTAGAGATCGTCTTGTCTGAGGATGAAGTAGGAGAAGGTTTGATGGGGGATGTGGGTATAAAAGTGAGGGCAGTCTGTATAATTCTTTACTACAGGGACACTAACTAAAAATGGTTTCCTGATTCTATCTCCTCCCTCTAGTTTTTTTCAGTTTTATCATCAGCATTTTAATGCAATGTCCATTATGGCAATTAATCACAGATTATAAAATTATTTAAAGATAAATCCAGTTATAAATATACTATTTCTCCCTTAGCTGTAGTTTTAATGACCTGAATTAAATGTCTTCAAAAATTTTACATAGGGCACAACACAACTGGAATCCCCATCATTGACTTCATCCTACCTTTCCCATGTAGGCTGGTTACACCTGGCACCCAGAGGAGGAGCATACCCTCCTAATCACACTGCCCCTGGCAGTCTGGAACTAGATTGAAACTAGGGATTTTTTCCTTTCTAGACATTTCCATCTTGCCTTTGTTTTGCCATTTGCTATACAAGCTCCTCAGTTATTTTCATTTGCCAGATGGCTAATTGTTGGCTAGTCACTCACTAATTTCCTTCCACTCATCACTGGTTGGGACTGAGAGTGGGTTGGTGGGTGAGATGGGGGTGGGGGGTAGTATTTAACATGCTTGCTTTCTTCCCAATCTTTTTCTATTTCTATCCCAGGTAAGGGGGTTGTCAGGTGTAGCATGAAAACTATGTGCCAGCTGGCAGCTGGAGGATTGCATGCCCTATTTCAATTTTTGTTTAACTTCCACTTAGGTTAGGTTAAGAATATCCTAGATGCTACTGGCTGTTGCTTTAAATTTTGACAAAATATCATTAATCTACTAAGGCTCAAATATCTCTCACATTCTCTTTCTCGAAGTTGTATTGAACACACAGATTGGTAAGGCATCAGCACATTGCCTGCCTGATAAAGAGCATCAGGGATAATTCAATAGCAACCATCAACACAAAGATTGTGTACCAATCCTGCCTGCCTGGCAAAGAGCATCAGGGCGAATTCAATAGCAACCATCAAAACAAAGATGGTGTACCAATCCTGCCTGCCTAATAAAGAGCATCAGGGAGAATTCAATAGTGACCATCAACACAAAGATTGTGTACCAATCCTATATGCTCAGCAAAGGGTTATATCCCAGTGAGGCAAAGAACGTATACTCTCACCAAAAATACAGACTCGATGCCTTCCCCAAGGCCATCTCAGAAAGATCTAGGGCTGTGATAGCAAATATATGCTTGCGATAGTGAGCAAAAATTTGCAAAGGACATTTTTTATTTAATCATATGTATACCTTGCAGTCAAAATAGTGTTTGTTGTATGACAAGTTTCTTTTGACATCACTGGCATGATTAAAATCAAATGATTTTAATCAATTATAATCAGACAAAAAAATCATCAATTAAAATCTTCTTTTTAAATTAAAATATACAGAAATTATGCATATATGGCAAGGTTAGCGATTTTTTGGATTTGAAAAAAATCAAATAGATAAAAAAAAATAACTTTATATTTTCTATTTTTTATTTGATTTTTTTATTTATATGATTTTTTAAATATTTTTATCTTTTTTTTATCATTTTTTCTACATGTATTATACCTTAAAAGCAATATGAGCCACTGGATACATAATGTTTATTTCATGCAATATCTCTGCTTACAGAAATTACAGTTCAGGCTGAAAGTTGTGTTAAAAATCAAAAGGAATAAATTAGTGCCAATGGCATCCATAAGTTTTTCTAGTCCTTCAAACCATATATCTTTTAGTTTGTTTACTTCTAAATAAACAAAATATAAAAAAGAAAAGTAGATTAAAAAATAAAATCATGATTTTTTACAGAAAAAAATCAATTATTAAATAATCTGATTAAATCAGTTTGATTTAATCATTGCCAACTATGATACATGACTAATTAAAAGAGTGATTAAGAGTGTGATACTTCTATTCTGATTAAAATATGTAAGTTACCAGTTACTAACACTGGTATCTCCCAAATAATCCTTGATTAAAACAATTATTAATTAATATAACTGTTGCTGGCACTGTCATAAACAAGTTAAATGAGAAGATTAGCTACTAAAATTAGAACTTATAAATCTAAATTAAGTCCTAGAAATTAAAGAAAATATTACTAAGAATTATTATAAATATAATAATAATTAATGTTAGTGATTTTAATAAAAAAATAAATTTTTTTCCAACCCTGACTGGCATATAGCGCAGTGACATCAAGTGCATATATATTCCTTAGTTATATTCTGCCATCACCTTTTTAATTTACCTTTTTGGAAATACTTCAATTGCTATCCTTTTTGTTTTGTGTGAAATGTTAGTTTTTTATATAAATATTGAACCCCACTTCAAAACTATAAAAGAAATTGCATTTTGTGATTATTTTTGCAAATTATATAAGAAAATAGCTTCACCTGTCCTAATTTAAAACATTCATATTAGGTATTCTCACAGAAAATTAAGTATTCCTACTGCTCTTAGGTTTACTGACACTGTAGAAAAGCATATAAAAAGCACAGGAACATTTAAAATCACCTTCAAATAAAAACCCTCCATAAGTTTTTAGATTGACCTATAATAGATGTGTAGAATTTCAATTGCATCCCTTTTTAGCACAATGAATAGCAAGATAATTAAGTTATCAGAAAAAGGAAGTAATAGAGACTTTCAAGAATACTGGACTAATCAATCATTATTGGAAGAAATATAAAGCTCTTTAGATATTTTTTAATTAACAAGGTGTGAGCAGAACTTGGAATGTGAATAGATATTTTGAAACATATGTCTTTTAAAAAAAAATGAGGAAGACCATAAAGTATATTTTAGTCATAAAGAATTAATTAGATAGAAACCTTGTTTTTAAATACCACAGAAAACATATTTGTAACATTGACAAAAAAATGTTCTTTGACAAAAGAAATAGAGAAAAAATTGCCATTTCTGACAGATGGTGCTCCTAAAATATTTGGGTGTAATAATGGGTTTATAAAACATTTTACTGAATTTGAGGGTCATTCCATTTTACCTTTTTACTGCATTATACACCATGATGCACTGTGTGCTATAGTTGGATTAAAAGAACTCAATGATGTGACATCATTTATAACCAAGATAGCTACCCTGGTGTCAGTACAAGCATTGCATAAACATGAATTCAGTTCCTTAATACCAAAGTTGAATCGGTTTATAATGGATTACTTATATACAATAATCCACTGATGGCTTATTTGGGGCAAAGTGCTTAAATGATATAAAGCATTCTTTAAACATGAACAATTTTGAACACTTTACCTAGTTAAATGATGATGTCTGGCTCATTAGGCTTATTTTTTTTTTACTGATCCAGCAGTGCATCTGAATGAATTAAATTTTGGGTTACAGGGGTATGACAAAACTATTTATGTTATATTTAGACTTATCTCTTTTGAAAATAATCATTTACATTAATTATGATTTGTAAACTAAAAATTATAAGTACTTTCCTAGATTGCAAAAGAACTTAAGAATTTAGTGAGGACGATCACAATATCATGGCTAATAAATCTTTTTTCACTAGTTCAATTTCTCAAAAAGAGCAGTTTTCATTAAGATTTGCACAGTTTTGACAGATAAAAGAAATAATACATTTCATAAAATATACCAATCAATCATATTTTACCAAACTGAAGATAAATGCTTTTAGATGCTAAATATTGATAATTTAGAAGTGGAGTTAGTAGAATTCTAGTCCCACTTCACCCCAAAATAAAAAATTATTAGTCTTGGGTTAGATTTAGAAGCACATGAACAAGATCAATTGAAAGGATATGGCTCTTGTAATCAAGAGTGGTGAATTATTACTTGCATTGAATAGTATCCCTGAAATATTTGGTGCCTTTATGACTGACTAAAGCTATATTCACAATCTTTCCCCCAACTTATACCTATGAAACTTTTTCTTCGCTGAACTAGATTAAGAACACCAAGAGGAGTCGATTAACTGATAAATGTAAAGCACATATTATGATGATGGCTCCTTCAGTCTTGGGAGACCATAGCACATACACACTTGAGTGCAAATTTTCTTAATTTTTTTAAATGTACATATTAGTGGCTTAATTTAAATTTCATTAAATATTTTTACCATGTTAATAAACCACATTTTGTGGCACTGTATTCAATAAATTATTAATTAGCTTTTCATAAATTGTAATTTGAATTGCCATCAATTCTCATAATCATAGTCCAATAATAATAGCAGTGCCAACGCTTGTTCTTCTACTCTGTTAACATAGTTGTTTCATTACACTATGTACTTATCCTTACACCCAGCTGTATACCACTAGTAATGATAGATTTGCTGACTTATTTATAAACTAAGCTATACATATCATGGATTAGTTTATTCATCTAAATTTATCATTAAATGATATTATGTAATATTGAAAATTTTGAAGTGATTGTTAATCTTTTTTTCTCTCTCTCTTACTCAAATTTTTCAGGTTCTTGACATTCCAAACTAAAGATAATGCTAATGAGGCAAAAGATGCAGGTGGTGGAATTGATTGCACATTCCTGGAGAAGGAAATTTCCAAAACAGCTCAAGCATTCCATTCTCACCTTGTTCTTCCTTGGTACTCTCACATTTCACCTGATGAAAAATATTCTCTACAAGTAAGGATTACTGAAGGTTGGCATTAGTTTTATATGATCTGTTTCTTTGGATTTTGTTAATACAGGTACTGGCTCTCTGATCTTGTTTCCAGAAAACTGAATTTCTGGCTATTTTTAAACACTCTAATTTCATATCTCTTGTACTTTTTAAAGGCTGTAGTAGTTTGATGCTTAGCCACTTTTTTATATTTTTATGACCTTTTGAATCACATCATGGACTTTGAGTTGTATTAACCCTTAAAAAGTAACGTTTTTTGTGAGGAACCTGCAGGTAATGTGGGGTCAGATTGACCCCAATCTTTAAAAATTAATAAAAAAAAACCTATGGATTTTTAAGATGCTTTTGATTATTTTGGTAATTGTTATGCTTTATAAAGCAAGTGAACATGTTATTAATTATATGAACTTATGAATTTCTAATTAAATGAAGGGACCTTAAATAAAATATGTAAAAATGACATGTAATTTAAGCATGCTTTTAAAACTGCTTGTAACTTCTAAACTATTAAGAATATTATGTTAAATATTTGCCTGGTTGTAGCTAATAAGAGCCTAAATAATTTACATATGTTAATTTACCCCAAATAGGACACTTAAATACTAAATAATAATAAAAAAATAGAAAAATACACCTACACCAAAATTTTGTTGTCTTGTTCTTTTGTTTCCTATTGATTTCTTGTTTTATTTATTATTTTATTTTTTACACAAAAAATCCTCTTTTTTTTCTAATAAAAGTTCCTTTTCAATATAAAAGTTCTTTTTTAACAAAAATACTTAACTACAATTAAACTATTATATTATTTTTTCACTTCTGAGCCATTCTGTCTATGCACAGTCGAAGCACACTGAATGAGTGCACTGTACAGACAGGAACCCGACATATATAGCACATGGTCTTAGTTTTCCTGTCTTGATAGCGAGTGCACTTGGCACATCGCGTTCTCACTGGCTATTCACTCTGGACATCTGCCAGTTGTGGAACATTTTTCCCAAGGATCATTGCAATATTCTGCTTCAGTGGTCTAGATATATTTCTTAGGGAGAGACGATGGTTTGCCCATGGGCATACCAGCTCTACAGCTAAATCCTGCATGAATAGGCGACATTTTGGGCTATTTGATCCCTTTATGATCAGATTATGGTCGTGAATAATCCAGGCATTGATGGTTGCAGCATACAATGCCAGAATAGGTTGCACACATTTGATCAAAGGCGTCTACGCAGCCTTTAGCTTTATTATAATAATTGATGATATCAGGTTTCACATTTCAATAGATGGTGCACTGTGCATTGTTGAAAGTAGTAGCATAATTTTCTTTGTTACTTTCTTGGCAGGCATAAAAGATGCTAAGGTGAGTTCATTATTGAAGCAATAAGCTACAGTTCCTTGGTCTCGACCTCCCTTATTTTATTCTTTTAACAACCTGCTTCATCCCCACCCATACCTTCCTCACATCCCTTTTCCTCTCGTCTTCAAAATCTATCCGTTTTACGCCGTGTTCAAGGTGGAGCCGCCATGCTGAAGGACTGCCAGGCCACCAGGCGGGAGGGGTGGTCCCAAATGGCGGCGCCTGGCTCTGCCGGGCCTGTAAGCACCTCTTGCAGTGCGGGCTACTGCAAGAGGTGGTGAGCGATTGCGTCCCGTAAAACAAAGAGGGTCACCATGCCCAATGATGAAACAAAAAAACATCTCCCCTTAATTCCCCCTATAACAACAACGGAGCCGCCCTCGTGCAGCTCCACAGAAAAGATGCAGGTCCCCCCCCCCCCTGTGCTTGCGCATGGGACCCTCCATACCTCTTTAACCGGAGAGGAGGCTTACTCCTCTCCTACGCCTACGGGTGTAGGGGACTCCCCCTCACCCCCTTCTCTGGAGGTGCTTTCGGGCACCTCCCTATCTCCAGCGGCAGTCCCTCCTATGCTTTCTAAGGGGACTGCCAAGAAAGCCAGCAGGCAGCCCATTGCTGACGGCCCCTCGTACAAGCGGCTCGGTAGGGCAAACCCCCTTAGGGGGGAGAGGGAAGCCAGGCCCCTTCGGTCGCTTCCCTCAAAAGACCTGCTGGCAAAAATATTAAACCTTGCCAGGGTCAAGGCCTGTGCCTCCCCACTAAAGACTTATGACGCTGCCAAGGGGACCTGCGATGTCCTGGGAGGGGATGGCCAACTGGAGGCCCCTCCTGTGATAGACATGGTCCTTGAGGAAAACCAGCCTCAGACGGTAGGGCCTTCCATGGGGGGGAATCCGGGCTTGGCGCCAAGCACCGAACCCGAATCCGCCCCTATGCAAGGTCCTCATCAAACGGCTGTGGATTCTCAGGCAGGACAAGGAGGGGAGGGATCTCCTCCGGATGAATCCCCTGCGCCCACCGGGACCTTCTCCATTTAGAGAGAAGGACCTGGCTGAGGCCAGTCCATCTGGCCTGGGGGCTTCTACCGGCGGGGGTGAGAAGCGGGTTCATTCCCCGCCCTCCTCTCCTAAAAGAAGAAAAAGACAAGAAAGACGAAAAAGACTCGGGGCTCCTCTCCATCCGCGGGGGCTGCGGGGACGGATGGGTCTGCTGCCACTTTGGTAGGCGACCAAGCCAAGATCGGCAAATCCGGCCCCTCTACCCCCTCGTGTGCGGAGCTCCTGACCAAGACTAAGACGAAGAATGCACAGGGCGGAGCCTCGATGACATCGGGGCCCCTCATTCAGAGGTTACCTGGCGTTTTCGAGCCCGCTGGCTTCAAACGCTTCCTCGTTTTCGCTCCACTGATGGCACCATGTTGTCTAAGGGCAACATGATCCATCAGAGGAGAGGATTAGCTAGTGCAATTGGTAGAGAGCCGAAGGTGACCCGTTTCTCGGACGGCAGCCTTCTGGCGAATGCCGCCGAGGCGGCCAAGATAAGTGCTCTTCGGACACTTCATGGCACCCCGGTGAGTGTGACGCCGCACTCTACCATGAACTTTGTGAAAGGAGTAGTTTATGCGAGGGAACTCGTTGACTACTCCATTGAGGACATCACCCTAGAGCTGGCCGACCATGGGGCGGTCAAGGTCGAACGTGTGATGAGAAAACAGGGAGGGGCCTCGAGACCCACCCCTACACTCTTCGTCACGTTCGACTGTGATAAGCTCCCTGAGTCGGTGCGTGCCGGTTGGTACCGCTACCGCGTGAAGGCATTCGTGCCACTGCCGCGGCGGTGCTATTACTGCCACCGCTTCGGCTATACGAATCGATCATGTAGACGTGCAAAATCGGGGTCACCCGAAGTCTGTGTAAATTGCTCCAAGGTCGCACACGATAAGTCCAAATCGTGTGTGGCCAAGTGTGTCAATTGCGGAGAGCCGCACCCTGCTTCTTCGAAGCAATGTGGTGCATATCTCCTTGAGAAAGAAATCCTGGCCGTTCAGGCCCAGGATCGACTCTCATTCCGCGAGGCAAAGGACTTGGTCCTGGCGCGCCCGGCTCTGCCTGGGACGTCATATGCCTCAATAGTTAGAAAGGCACCCTCTGCTCCTGGCCCATCCAGGCCAACGAGCATGGTTGTTTCCGCGCCCATTCGGAGCCCTTCTGTGGGCTCTACCCAACCTGGGCGCTCCCCTGGTAAAGCTGGCGGCAAAAAGGGTTCATACCCTGCCCCGGCTAAAACCAGGGCTCCCCCCTCTTCCCCCAGCGTGACCGTTTCGCGTAAAGCGAAACGGCCACGCGCCTCCACCGAGTCGTTAGACTCACAGGAGGCAACACCCCTGAAGATGGTCGCTAGGCCATCTTCCGGGGTTCCTAAAGCTGTTCCCCGAAAGGAGGACAGCAACAAAGGAGCTTCGGCCCCTTTGCCCACGCCCCGAGGTGGAGCGAGTGGCTCGGAGACGGTGGTTCCTCGAAAAGAGGGCCCCCCGCCTCCGAAGCCGCAACGCCCGCCTAAAGTTTCGAGGCGGAGGGAGGAAAAGACTCGCATGGCGAGCCCAACCTCCCCCAATAAGTCCTCGAAGGCGACCCCGCCTTCAGCGCTTTGTCCGGCCAACAGCGCCCGGGGTTCTGCCCCCGGGAAGCGTACGGCCATTCCCGTGAGGGTCTTCAATTCGAGGAGGGCCCCCGCGTCTCCTCCGAGCTAGGCCTGGAGGGCATATTCCTTCAATGGAATTGCCGTGGACTCCGGGCCAACTGGGAGGAGCTGCGGAGGCTCGCCTCATCCCGTTCCCCGTTAGCTATTTTTTTGCAGGAGACCATGCTAGGCGCGTGCCCCCTGCCTGCCCTCCCGGGGTATAAGGGTCTTGCGACCCAACCACCGCGGGACGGCCGGGCTGGGGGATGCGCGGTTTACACCCGGCATGATGTCTCCGTTCTTCCTTTCTCTTTAGATACCTCCTTTCAGGCAGTGGCTGTGCAGCTGCACCTGGATAGGAGGTATACTATCATTTCTGCGTACATTCCACCGTCAGCTGACTTCGACGCGGGGGACTTTCGCCGCGTCGTGGCACGGTTGCCGAGGCCCTATCTCTTGCTTGGAGATCTGAACGGCAGGCATCCTCTCTGGGGAGATTACACCATAAATCCCAGGGGACAAGTCCTTGCCGATCTGATCGAAGAGCTTGAGATGGGTGTCCTAAACGTGGATGAGTTTACGCATCACTGTCCGAGAACCGCTTCATTTTCTTGCCTTGACCTATCTTTGTGCTCTTCGGATGCACAGCCTGATTTTGATTGGGGGGTGGTCGATGACCTCCATGGTAGTGATCACTTTCCCATTCAAATATCATTTTCAGGGCAACTGCCGCCTGAGAGACCACCTCGGTGGTGCTTGGCGCGGGCGCGGTGGCCTGCATTTCAGGAAATGACTGAATTCTCTATCTCAGTCAAGGAGTTTAGGTCGGTAGATGAGGCCGTTGAGTTCTTCTCCGGCAACCTCATCGCCGTGGGCCTGACTACTATTCCTAGGACGTCTGGCCGTTTTGCACGCCGACCACTCCCATGGTGGTCGGCCGAGTGTGAGACGGCCCTCAAACAGAAGCGTTATGCCTACATGCGCTATAAGCGCCGCCCGAACGATTTCACCGTCGCTGAATTTCGTCGGGCTAGGGCTAGGTTCCGGTATATTTCGAAGCACGCCCGCCGCTCTTCTTGGCGGGCATACGTGTCTTCACTTAACGGGAAGACCCCTTTAGCTGAGGTGTGGAAGCGAGTCAAAAGGATTCGGGGCAAGTTCTCGCAGGACCCCCCTCCCGTTCTCCAGGAGAATGGGACCGCAATCTCGGACCCCGCGTCCGTGGCGGAATCCTTAGCGACCGCTTTTTCCGCATTCTCTAGCCGTGATGCTGCTCCGCCAGCATTCAATGCACGTCGTGATGTCGCGGAAGGCCGCCGGCTGGACTTTACCTCCAGAGGCGGAGAACCCTTCAACGACAAGTTTACTGTGAGTGAGTTGCGTTCCGCTCTCGCTTCGTGCGCGGACACCGCCCATGGTCCGGACGATGTCCCGTACGCCATGCTTCGACACCTGGGTGAGCGAGGCATGGCCTTTCTATTAGATTTGTTCAACAGGATCTGGGTGGAAGGTCTCCTCCCAGACTCCTGGCGAATCGCTACTGTGCTCGCCTTTCGCAAGCCGGGGAGAGATCACTCTACTCCGACCGGTTTCCGCCCAATCTCTCTAACCTCTTGCGTGTGCAAGTTGATGGAGAAATTGGTAAATGTTAGATTAGCCTATTTCCTGGACAGCGGAGGCCATCTGTCTTCTGCACAGTGCGGCTTCCGTAAGTTCCACTCCACGTCGGATGCTCTGCTCCGACTGGAAAATGCCGTCTGCGAGGCTTTCCTTCGTAGACAGCACTACGCCACGGTGTTTTTTGATCTGGAGAAAGCCTATGATACCGCATGGCGATACGGTATCATGGAGACTCTCCACACGATGGGGGCGAGGGGACGCCTCCCAATGTTTATATCTGAATTTTTGCGAGATCGTCGATTCCGCGTACGGGTGGGGGGAGCCCTCTCCGGCCCAAAGGAGCAGGAAGAGGGTGTCCCGCAGGGAAGTGTCCTCAGTGTCACACTCTTTGCCCTGAGCATCAACGGCATCACCTCGGTGCTGCCGGAAGATGTTCTCGCTACGCTCTACGTGGACGACCTTTCGATCTCTTTTGGCGCGGCCCAGATGCCAACTCTGGAGCGCCGACTCCAACAGGCATTGAACCGCGTCTCTCGCTATGCCGAAGCGCACAGGTTTCGGTTTTCTTTGGCCAAGACTAAGGTGGTGCACTTCTGCCGCCATCCACGGCTTCACCCCGACCCAGATTTGTTTCTTAATGGGGTGCGCCTGGATGTGGTTGAGTCGCACCGTTTCCTTGGTCTTGTATTCGACCGACGCCTCACCTGGGAGGCTCACATTCGCAGCCTTAGGGTCTCTTGTATCCGCGCCATGGACATTCTCCGTTCCGTGACGTTCAGCGCTTGGGGCGCTGATAGGGCTACCGCCTTACTTTTTTATCGATCCTTTGTTCGCTCGAAGCTCGACTACGGATGCGAGTTTTATGCATCCGCAGCCGAGCGTTTATTGCGGAAGGTGGATTCGATCCACCACACCGGCCTTCGCCTTGCGACCGGTGCCTTCCGCACTTCCCCCATTGAGAGCCTGTTGGTCGATGCTGGGGAGATGCCACTCGCTCTGCGCCGCGTGCAGTGCATCACTCGCCTGTACGCGCGAGCCCGGCGCCTCCCCCAGTCGCCAACAGCTCTCACTGCATCCGCAGCTGATCTCGATGGTGCCTATGCCGCCGAGAGACGCCAGTCATACCCTAAGCCCTTTGGGTTTAGGGCCAGGAAACTCCTTCGAGAGGTAGATATAGCTCTCGGGCCGGTGGCGCCCCTGGTTCTGCCCAGGACGCCACCCTGGAGGGTACCACATTTGGCTATTTGTCGCCACGCCTCTGCTCCCAAAGCTTGTACTGCGCCGGGAGTATTGCGTTCGATCTTTTTGGAGCACACATCGTGTCACGCTGGTACCGTGCCAGTGTATACGGATGGCTCCAAGTCCCAAGAGGGGGTCGGCTTCCACGCCGTATCCCCTCTGTTTGAAGTCAGCGGGGCTCTACCAGGCGCTGCGTCTGTCTTCACGGCCGAGCTGGTGGCAATACACCACTCGGTACGGGAGATTACGCGACGTGCCCGGTTCGGAGACCGGATTGTGATTTATAGCGACTCACAAAGCGCCCTGAGTGCTCTCGGGGCATTGGAATCTCCGCATCCCCTGGTTCGCGAAATCCGTGACGCCACGGTTTTGGCGAGCCGGGCAGATGTCGAGATTATCTTCTGCTGGGTTCCTGGACATGTAGGAATTGCGGGGAATGAGCGCGCCGATGAGGGCGCCAAAGAGTCCGCGAGGACTCTGCGACCGGACCAGCGTTTCGCTCTTCCTCACACCGACTACATGGCAGGAATACGGGCAGCTCTTCGGACTGCTTGGCAAAGAAGATGGGAGACGGTCGAGGGGAACTTAAAGTTGCGTGCCATTGCGCCGCGACTGTTCCCATGGACCTATCCCCCAATGCCGCGGCGGCTTCAGGTTGCTTTCTGTCGTCTTCGAATCGGACACACTCGTGTGACGCATCGTTACTTGGTGGAGCGCTCGCATGTGCCCTATTGCAACGACTGCGTCGTTCCCCAGACTGTTCGACATATTCTTGTCGAATGTCCCAGTCTGGGTGATCTTCGCGCACGATACCTGTCTCGGTACCGGGATGGGCGGGGTCGCTACCGCCTGTCCCTTGTACTCGGGACGAGTGCGTGCACCATGACTGGTGGACTTATTGACTTTTTGGGGGAGGCCGGCTTTCTCCCCTTTATTTAAGGTTCCTTTTTTTGTTATTGTTTTGTTTTAGGTTGCACTCTCCTGCACCGGGGTGAGGGGGACCTCCCCCCGCTGCCGGAGATTGCTTCGATTGTTAAGTTTTTCCAATTTATATTGATTGTTAAGTTTTCATATTTTAACTTTAAAGTAGCCTAATTCTAGGCTGTCGTGTTTTTCGGCGACTTATGCCCAAGTGGGTAGTTGCCAGATGGGCTCTATAAAAAAAAAAAAAAAAAAAAAAATTCACGGCCGAGCTGGTGGCAATACACCACTCGGTACGGGAGATTACGCGACGTGCCCGGTTCGGAGACCGGATTGTGATTTATAGCGACTCACAAAGCGCCCTGAGTGCTCTCGGGGCATTGGAATCTCCGCATCCCCTGGTTCGCGAAATCCGTGACGCCACGGTTTTGGCGAGCCGGGCAGATGTCGAGATTATCTTCTGCTGGGTTCCTGGACATGTAGGAATTGCGGGGAATGAGGGCGCCAAAGAGTCCGCGAGGACTCTGCGACCGGACCAGCGTTTCGCTCTTCCTCACACTGACTACATGGCAGGAATACGGGCAGCTCTTCGGACTGCTTGGCAAAGAAGATGGGAGACGGTCGAAGGGAACTTAAAGTTGCGTGCCATTGCGCCGCGACTGTTCCCATGGACCTATCCCCCAATGCCGCGGCGGCTTCAGGTTGCTTTCTGTCGTCTTCGAATCGGACACACTCGTGTGACGCATCGTTACTTGGTGGAGCGCTCGCATGTGCCCTATTGCAACGACTGCGTCGTCCCCCAGACTGTTCGGCATATTCTTGTCGAATGTCCCAGTCTGGGTGATCTTCGCGCACGATACCTGTCTCGGTACCGGGATGGGCGGGGTCGCTACCGCCTGTCCCTTGTACTCGGGACGAGTGCGTGCACCATGACTGGTGGACTTATTGACTTTTTGGGGGAGGCCGGCCTTCTCCCCTTTATTTAAGGTTCCTTTTTTTTGTTATTGTTTTGTTTTAGGTTGCACTCTCCTGCACCGGGGTGAGGGGGACCTCCCCCCGCTGCCGGAGATTGCTTCGATTGTTAAGTTTTTCCAATTTATATTGATTGTTAAGTTTTCATATTTTAACTTTAAAGTAGCCTAATTCTAGGCTGTCGTGTTTTTCGGCGACTTATGCCCAAGTGGGTAGTTGCCAGATGAGCTCTATAAAAAAAAAATAAAAAATTGTGTGACGCATCGCTATCTGATGGAGCGCTCGCCTGCGCCCTATTGCAACGACTGCGTCGTCCCCCAGACTGTTCGGCACATTCTTGTCGAATTTCCCAGTCTGGGTGATCTTCGCGCACGATACATGTCCCAGTACCAGGATGGGCGGGGTCGCTACCGCCTGTCCCTTGTGCTCGGGACAGATTCGTGCACACTGACTTGTGGACTTGTTGACTTCTTGGGGGAGGCCGGCCTTCTCCCTATTATTTAAGCAAGGTTTGTTTGTTTTGTTTTTTGTTGTTTTTTTGCATTTTTTGTTTTTTGTTTGTTTTGTTTTTTTCTTTAGTTGCACGCTCCTGCGCCGGGGGGACCTCTCCCCGACGCACCAGCTTGCTTCCTTTCCCCCTTTTGGGGTGTTGTTGTTTTTTTTTCTCTCTTTAATTTCATTTTAAAGTAGCCTAGAACTAGGCCAGTTTTAATACGGCGACTAATGCCCAAGTAGGCAGTCGCCAGATGAGCTCTTAAAAAAAAAAAAAAAAAATGGTGGTGTATGCCAGAGTTTTAAGAGAATAAATAAAGACAACAGACTTTGTTATGTAAGTGTATTGTATCAAATACTGTATAGTTTTAAATCTGGCCGATTTGTACAAGCTATAGTAGTTTGCTGCTTTAATATCTCTATAATTGAAATGACTCATCTTTTTTGCTGTCAAAACAAGCCTTAGAAGTCTCTATTTTATTTTAATTTTTAATAAAAGCTATGAAGGTCTAATTTTCAATGAACTATTACTAATTACTAAACACTTTTAATGCTCTCACTATTAACGGAAGAATATATATAGATATATTATGGAACTATATATGTTAGGAATTTGACAACAAAAACAGAAAAACCAAATGAGAACACAAACATGGGTGACATATAATGAAAAGTTCTGAAGTGGAAATTATTAGGAAATATTGAAGAAATCATTGGAGATAATGAAAGAAATTATAATCACATATATGAGAAGTGTCAATTTGTTTAATGGCAGGAGTAATGTGGCAAACTCAATAAAGATATTTCCACTGTATATCAATATATACTCCGTTTGAGTTGTCATTATTGTGACACCTGCAATATGTTGTAGCAACTATTAGTTTTGATTCCACATTAAGTTGGAGATGCATATCAGATTGTGTGCATTGCTAGTAAAAAGAATAATGGAATTGCCGTGGACTCCAGGCCAACTGGGAGCAGCTGCGACTCACAAAGCGCCCTGAGTGCTCTCGGGGCATTGGAATCGCTGCATCCCCTGGTTCGCAATATCCGTGACGCCACAGTTTTGGCGAGCCGGGCAGATGTCGAGATTATCTTCTACTGGGTTCCTGGACATGTAGGAATTGTGGGGAATGAGCGCGCCAAAGAGTCCGCGAGGACTCTGCGACCGTACCAGTGTTTCGCTCTTCCTCACACTGACTACATGGCAGGAATACAGGCAGTTTTTCGGGCTGCTTGTCAAAGAAGATGGGGGACGGTCGAAGGGAACTTAAAGTTGCGTGCCATTGCGCCGCGACTGTTCCCATGGACCTATCCCCCCAATGCCGCGACGGCTTCAGGTCACTTTCTGTCGTCTCCGAATTGGGCACACTCGTGTGAGGCATCGCCATTTGATGGAGCGCTCGCCAGCGACCTATTGTGACGGCTGCATCGTCCACCAGACTGTTCGGCACATTCTTGTCGAATGTCCCAGTCTGGGTGATCTTCGCGCACATTACCTGTCCCGGTACCGGGATGGGCGGGGTCGCTGCCGCCTGGCCCTTGTACTCAGGACGAGTTCATGCACATTGACCCCGTAAGGGGCGCGGCGATTTGCCATCCTGGCCGCCGTGCTGACGGGATCCAGCGCTCCGTCCAGCCCCAGCTTAGCCTCTCTTCCTTCCTTCAAAATACTTGTTTCCTCTCTTTTCACACAACCTCTCCCACAACTTTCTCTGGTCAGCCTCTAATTTCACAGGGTAGATGCTGACCTTCCTTTCAGCCAACTGTCCCACTGAGGGGGTGGGGGACAATGTTCCCTAACCCCTGAGCTCTGGTCTAGGGTGGCTGGTTTTTAACAACCTGCTTCATCCCCACCCATACCTTCCTCACATCCCTTTTCCTCTCCTCTTCACAATCTATTATTTTTTACGCCGTGTCCAAGGTGGAGCCGCCATGCCGATGGACTGCCAGGCCACCAGGTGGGAGGGGTGGTCTTAAATGGCGGCCATTGGCTCTGTCGGGCTTGTAAGCACCTCTCGCAGTGCGGGCTACTGCGAGAGGTGATGCGCGATTGTGTCCCGTGTCAAAAAGAGGGTCACCATGCCCAATGATGAGTTTAAAAAAAAAAAACAACCCCCAACTTCCCCTATAACATCGACGGAGCCGCCCTTGGGCAGCTCCAGCAAAAAAATGGAGGTCCCCCCCCCCCCCCTGTGCTTGCTCAGGGGACCCTCCATATATCTCTAACCGGAGAGGAGGCTTACTCCTCTCCTTCGCTTATGGGTGTAGGGGACTCCCCCTCACCCCCTTCTCTGGAGGAGCTTTCGGGCGCCTCCCTTTTTCCAGCGGCAGTCCCCTCTGTTCTTTCCAAGGGGACTGCCAAGAAAGCCAGCAGGCAGCCCTTAGCCAGCCGCTCCACATCGAAGCGGCTTGGTAGGGCAAACCCCCTTAGGGGGGAGAGGGAAGCCAGGCCCCTTCGGTCGCTTCCCTCAAAAGACCTGCTGGCAAGAATACTGAACCTTGCCGGGGTCAAGGCCCATGCCTCCCCAAAGAAGACTAGTGACGATACTGCCAACGGGACCTGCGATGTCTTGGGGGGGATGGCCAACTGGAGGCCCCCCCTAAGATAGACATGGTCCTTGAGGAAACCCAGCCTCAGACGGTAGGGCCTTCCATGGGGGGGAATCTGGGCTCGGCGCCAAGCACCGAACCCGAATCCGCCCCGATGCAAGGTCCTCCTCAAACGGCTGTGGTTTCCGAAGCAGTACAAGGAGGGGAGGGATCTCCGCCGACCGATGCCCCCACGACTACCAGGACCTTCTCCATTTCAGAGAATGACCTGGCTGAGGCTGGTCCATCTGGCCTGGGGGCTTCTTCCGGCGGAGGTGAGAAGCGGGTTCATTGCCCGCCCTCCTCTCTGAAAAAGAAAAAGGAAAAGACTAAAAAGACAAAAAACACTCGGGGCTCCTCTCCATCCGCGGGGACGGATGGGTCTGCTGCCACTCTGGCAAGCGACCAAGCCAAGATCGGCACATCCGCCCCCTCTGCCCCCCCGGTTGCGGAGCTCCTGACAAAGAAGACTAATACCAAGAGTGCACAGGGCGGAGCCTCGATGACATCGGGGCCCCTGATTCAGAGGTTACCTGGCGTTTTCGAGCCCGCTGGCTTCAAACGCTTCCTCGTTATTCGCTCCACTGATGGCAGCATGTTGTCCAAGGGCAACTTGATCCATCAGAGGAGAGGATTAGCTAGTGCAATTGGTAGAGAGCCGAAGGTGACCCGTTTCTCGGACGGGAGCCTTCTGGCGAATGCGGCGAATCCCGCCGAGGCGGCCAAGATAAGTGCTCTTCGGACACTTCATGGCACCCCGGTAAGTGTGACGCCGCACTCTACCATGAACTTTGTGAAAGGAGTAGTTTATGCAAGGGAACTCGTTGACTACTCCATTGAGGACATCACCCTAGAGCTGGCCGACCATGGGGCGGTCAAGGTCCTTCATGTGATGAGAAAACAGGGAGGGGCTTCGAGACCCACCCCTACACTCTTCGTCACGTTCGACTGTGACAAGCTCCCTGAGTCGGTGCGTGCCGGTTGGTCCTGCTACCGCGTGAAGGCATTCGTGCCACTGCCGCGGCGGTGCTATTACTGTCACCGCTTCGGCCATACGAATCGCTTATGTAGACATGCAAAGTCGGGGTCACCCGAAGTCTGTGTAAATTGCTCCAAGGTCGCACACGATAAGTCCAAATCGTGTGTGGCCAAGTGTGTCAATTGCGGAGAGCCGCACCCTGCTTCTTCGAAGCAATGTGGTGCATATCTCCTGGAGAAAGAAATCCTGGCCGTTCAGGCCCAGGATAGACTCTCATTCCGCGAGGCTAAGGACTTGGTCATGGCGCGCCCAGCTCTTCCTGGGACGTCATATGCCTCAGTAGTTCGAAAGGCACCCTCTGCTCCTGGCCCATCCAGGCCAACGAGCACGGTTGTTTCCGCGCCCATTCGGAGCCCTTCTGTGGGCTCTACCCAACTCGGGCGCTCCCCTGGTAAAGCTGGCGGCAAAAAGGGTTCATACCCAGCCCCGGCTAAAACCAGGGCTCCCCCCTTTTCCCCCAGCGTGACCGTTTCCCGCAAGGCGAAACGGCCACGCGACTCCACAGAGTCGTTAGACTCACAGGAGGCAACACCCCTGAAGATGGTCGCTAGGCCATCTTCGGGGGTTCCTAAAACTGTCCCCCGAAAGGAGGACAGCAACAAAGGAGCTTCAGCTCCTTCGCCCACGCCCCGAGGTGGAGCGAGTGCTCGGAGACGGTGGTTCCTCGAAAAGAGGGCCCCCCCCGCCTCCGAAGCCGCAGCGCCCGCCTAAGGTTTCGAGGCGGAGGGAGGAAAAGACTCGCATGGCGAGCCCAACCTCCCCCAATAAGTCCTCGAAGGCGACAGCGCCTCCAGCGCTTTGTCCGGCCAACAGCGCCCGGGGTTCTGCCCCCGGGAAGCGTACGGCCATTCCCGTGAGGGTCTTCAATTCGAGGAGGGCCCCCGCGTCTCCTCCGAGCTAGGCCTGGAGGGCATATTCCTTCAATGGAATTGCCGTGGACTCCGGGCCAACTGGGAGGAGCTGCGGAGGCTCGCCTCGTCCCGTTCCCCGTTAGCTATTTTTTTGCAGGAGACCATGCTTGGCGCGTGCCCCCTGCCTGCCCTCCCGGGGTATAAGGGTCTTGCAACCCCACCACCGCGGGATGGCCGGGCTGGGGGATGCGCGGTTTACACCCGGCATGATGTCTCCGTTCTTCCTTTCTCTTTAGATACCTCCTTTCAGGCAGTGGCTGTGCAGCTGCACCTGGATAGGAGGTATACTATCATTTCTGCGTACATTCCACCATCAGCTGACTTCGACGCGGGGGACTTCCGCCGCGTCGTGGCACGGTTGCCGAGGCCCTATCTCTTGCTTGGAGATCTGAACGGCAGGCATCCTCTCTGGGGAGATTACTCCATAAATCCCAGGGGACAAGTTCTTGCCGATCTGATCGAAGAGCTTGAGATGGGTGTCCTAAACGTGGATGAGTTTACGCATCACTGTCCGAGAACCGCTTCATTTTCTTGCCTTGACCTATCTTTGTGCTCTTCGGATGCACAGCCTGATTTTGATTGGGGGCTGGTCGATGACCTCCATGGTAGTGATCACTTTCCCATTCAAATATCATTTTCAGGGCAACTGCCGCCTGAGAGACCACCTCGGTGGTGCTTGGCGCGGGCGCGGCGGCCTGCATTTCAGGAAATGACTGAATTCTCTATCTCAGTCGAGGAGTTTAGGTCGGTAGATGAGGCCGTTGAGTTCCTCTCCGGCAACCTCATCGCCGTGGGCCTGACTACTATTCCTAGGACGTCTGGCCGTTTTGCACGCCGACCGCTTCCGTGGTGGTCGGCCGAGTGTGAGACTGCCCTCAAACAGAAGCGTTATGCCTACATGCGCTATAAGCGCCGCCTGAACGATTTCACTGTCGCTGAATTTGGTCGGGCTAGGGCTAGGTTCCGGTATATTTCGAAGCACGCCCGCCGCTCTTCTTGGCGGGCATACGTGTCTTCACTTAACGGGAAGACCCCTTTAGCTGAGGTGTGGAAGCGAGTCAAAAGGATTCGGGGCAAGTTCTCGCAGGACCCCCCTCCCGTTCTCCAGGAGAATGGGACCGCAATCTCGGACCCCGCGTCCGTGGCGGAATCCTTCGCGACCGCTTTTTCTGCATTCTCTAGCCGTGATGCTGCTCCGCCAGCATTCAATGCACGTCGTGATGTATCGGAAGGCCGCCGGCTGGACTTTACCTCCAGAGGCGGAGAACCCTTCAACGACAAGTTTACTGTAAGCGAGTTGCGTTCCGCTCTCGCTTCGTGCGCGGACACCGCCCATGGTCCGGACGATGTCCCGTACGCCGTCCCGTACGCCATGCTTCGACACCTAGGTGAGCGAGGCATGGCTTTTCTGTTAGATTTGTTCAACAGGATCTGGGTGGAAGGTCTTCTCCCAGACCCCTGGCGAATCGCTACTGTGCTTGCCTTTCGCAAACCGGGGAGAGATCACTCTACTCCGACCGGTTTCCGCCCAATCTCTCTAACCTCTTGCGTGTGCACTTGATGGAGAAATTGGTAAATGTTAGATTAGCCTTTTTCCTGGACAGCGGAGGCCATCTGTCTTCCGCACAGTGCGGCTTCCGCAAGTTCCACTCCACGTCGGATGCTCTGCTCCGACTGGAAAATGCCGTCTGCGAGGCTTTCCTTCGTAGACAGCACTACGCCACGGTGTTTTTCGATCTGGAGAAGGCCTATGATACCGCATGGCGATACGGTATCATGGAGACTCTCCACACGATGGGGGCGAGGGGACGCCTCCCAATTTTTATATCTCAATTTTTGCGAGATCGTTGATTCCGCGTACGGGTGGGGGGAGCCCTCTCCGGCCCAAAGGAGCAGGAAGAGGGTGTCCCGCAGGGAAGTGTCCTCAGTGTCACACTCTTTGCCCTGAGCATCAACTGCATCACCTTGGTTCTGCCGGAAGATGTTCTCGCTACGCTCTACGTGGACGACCTTTCGATCTCTTTTGGCGCGGCCCAGATGCCAACTCTGGAGCGTCGACTCCAACAGGCATTGAACCGCGTCTCTCGCTATGCCGAAGCGCACAGGTTTCGGTTTTCTTTGGCCAAGACTAAGGTGGTGCACTTCTGCCGCCATCCACGGCTTCACCCCGACCCAGATTTGTTTCTTAATGGGGTGCGCCTGGATGTGGTTGAGTCGCACCGTTTCCTTGGTCTTGTATTCGACCGACGCCTCACCTGGGAGGCTCATATTCGCAGCCTTAGGGTCTCTTGTACCCGCGCCATGGACATTCTCCGTTCCGTGACGTTCAGAGTTTGGGGCGCTGATAGGGCTACTGCCTTACTTTTGTATCGATCCTTTGTTCGCTCGAAGCTCGACTACGGATGCGAGTTTTATGCATCCGCAGCCGAGCGTTTATTGCGGAAGGTGGATTCGATCCACCACACCGGCCTTCGCCTTGCGACCGGTGCCTTCCGCACTTCCCCCATTGAGAGCCTGTTGGTCGATGCTGGGGAGATGCCACTCGCTCTGCGCCGCGTGCAGTGTAGCACTCGACTGTACGCGCGAGCCCGGCGCCTCCCTCAGTCGCTAACAGCTCTCACTGCATCCGCAGCTGATCTCGATGGTGCCTATGCCGTCGAGACACGCCAGTCATACCCTAAGCCTTTTGGGTTTAGGGCCAGGAAACTCCTTCGAGAGGTAGATATCGCTCTCGGGCCGGTGGCGCCCCTAGTTTTGCCCAGGACGCCACCCTGGAGGGTACCACATTTGGCTATTTGTCGCCACGCCTCTGCTCCCAAAGCTTGTACTGCGCCGGGAGTATTGCGTTCGACCTTTTTGGAAGACACATCGTGTCACGCTGGAACCGTGCCAGTGTATACGGATGGCTCCAAGTCTCAAGAGGGGGTCGGCTTCCACGCCGTATCCCCTCTGTTTGAAGTCAGCGGGGCTCTACCAGGCGCTGCGTCTGTCTTCACGGCCGAGCTGGTGGCAATACACCACTCGGTACGGGAGATTACGCGACGTGCATGGTTCGGAGACCGGATTGTGATCTATAGCGATTCACAAAGCGCCCTGAGTGCTCTCGGGGCATTGGAATCTCCGCATCCCCTGGTTCGCGATATCCGTGACGCCACGGTTTTAGCGAGCCGGGCAGATGTCGAGATTATCTTCTGCTGGGTTCCTGGACATGTAGGAATTGCGGGGAATGAGGGCGCCAAAGAGTCCGCGAGGACTCTGCGACCGGACCAGCGTTTCGCTCTTCCTCACACCGACTACATGGCAGGAATACGGGCAGCTCTTCGGACTGCTTGGCAAAGAAGATGGGAGACGGTCGAAGGGAACTTAAAGTTGCGTGCCATTGCGCCGCGACTGTTCCCATGGACCTATCCCTCAATAACGCGGCGGCTTCAGGTTGCTTTCTGTCGTCTTCGAATCGGACACACTCGTGTGACGCATCGATACTTGATGGAGCGCTCGCATGCGCCCTATTGCAACGACTGCGTCGTCCCCCAGACTGTTCGGCATATTCTTATCGAATGTCCCAGTCTGGGTGATCTTCTCGCACGATACCTGTCTCGGTACCGGGATGGGCGGGGTCGCTACCGCCTGTCCCTTGTACTCGGGACGAGTGCGTGCACCATGACTGGTGGACTTATTGACTTTTTGGGGGAGGCCGGCCTTCTCCCCTTTATTTAAGGTTCCTTTTTTTTGTTATTGTTTTGTTTGTAGGTTGCACTCTCCTGCACTGGGGTGAGGGGGACCTCCCCCCGCTGCCGGAGATTGCTTTGATTGTTAAGTTTTTCCAATTTATATCATTGTTAAGTTTTCATATTTTTACTTTAAAGTAGCCTAGTTCTAGGCTGTCGTGTTTTTCGGCGACTTATGCCCAAGTGGGTAGTTGCCAGATGGGCTCCATAAAATTAAAAAAAAAAAAAAAAATCATGCACATTGACTGAACTTATGGACTTTTAGGGGAAGGCCGGCCTTCTCCCCTTTATTTAACTAGGTTTTATTTTTTGGTTATTGTTGTTTTCTTTGTAGGTCGCACGCTCATGCGCCGGGGTGAGGGGGACCTCCCCCCGACGCCGGAGATTGCTTCCTAATTGTTACGATCTTCTCTTTTTATCATTGTTGTGTTTTCATATTCTTATTTTAAAGTAGCCTAATGCTAGGCTGTCGTGAGTCCGGCGACTTATGCCCAAGTGGGCAGTCGCCAGATAGGCTCCTAAAATAAAAAAAAAATAGTAAAAAGCATACTTTGTAATGAAATTAATGAAAAAAAGTCCAAGAGCTTGGCAAATTCCTCCTATGACATTAAAAGGAAATATTTTTCTAAAAAATATACATAGAATATATTCCTACACTTAATAACCTTCATCTATTCTATAACTCTATATTTTAGCAATGCTATATTTTGAAATGGGGAAAATTTAGTTTAGAACCATGGCTTGTTTTGTTTAGATTTTAAATTTTATTCTTAGTAGCAAAGCGCAAGCTCCCCTTATAGTGGGGAGTGGGGAAGCCATTGCCTGGTTTTGTTCATTATATCATTAAGGGTTATTTCCTAAGAAATTTGCAACTTAACTTTTTAGCTAAGCTATTCCAGATGGAGGACTTATAGGAATTTGAAATTTTACTACCCAAATTTAAATTCATTATTTCATTTCATTTATCCTTTTTTTTTTCAGATAAGAACTACAATGGAGGATCTACTCACTGGAATCTTAAAAAATATAAAGCAACACATCAACTTATCAGCTTTATTCAAAGAAATTTTAATTATTTATTTGCAATATTATAGACAGTTTCACAGGGCTTTGAGAAAAGTAAGTAGCTTATATTGGTTCTATTTATGTCACTATAAAGTGTAATACCTGAAGATCATTTCCCTTTGAAGGAAAGTTGTATTTCTAATCTTGAATATAGAGAATTAAACTCTAAATAATTATGCTTTTATTAGAAATTAGTATGGAGTATGGTAGAATCTTGCTCCCATTTCTCATCTAATAATGATCAGAAATAGACTGACAAAAACAATTGTGTTAAGAAGGAATATTTACTATAAAAATAGAGCATTTTTTTTAGTTTTGAAGAATGATATAGAGGAGTCAGATTATTATGAAAGTTACAAAGACCAACCTAACCCTCACATGCATGCATCAAAGCAAAGCCACAGTTACTCATCTCATCTAAACCTCGCTCAACACACTACACACCTGGTTCAGCACAAACAAACTCAAAATAGCTCCATCCAAGTTCACAACTACTCTCCTGACCAACAATATATAGGAACACCTATACACACCGCACCTAACAATAAATAACACCCATACCACACACACACTGAACTTACTTGAAATAACATAAATACATCATGGACATTCAAACAGCATGTCAGAAACATAAAAAAACAAATTTACACCAACTTAATTCCCTAATATTACTCACACACACAACATTTGGACAAAGCAGAAACCACAACCAAAGTTTATATACAATTGATACTCTCACTAATGGTGCTTAAGTCCCTAACTTCTCTCAAAGATCAATAAACATTCTCCAGACTATAAAACAAAGACTTATAAACGATCACAGGAGCTGGACAGCTATTCTGCAGACCACTTACAATCAAGCCAAAGTCTTCAAGGTCAAGGCTCACCTTGGCATGATGGAGAGACTCGAATACTGGCTGCAGCAGAGCCAAATGACTATCTCACTTTCCAAATCCTCTTTTACTCTCTTCACACCCTAAAAACAACTGCAACAACCACCCTCTTACATAATTTTAGCAAATACCTATTTACAACATCCTGACACAGAGCTGACACAAAACCTCGAACTACACAGATTGCAGGATTTCTAGGAGAACTCTTTCTTCTCAGTATTCATTATGACTGCTAGTGTAGGGAAGAGACCCTAGATGGGGACCACTTATAAAGAAAGAAGAAAAAAAATCACAAAATTGACAAGTCTTTTTAAGCAAAACTCTCACCCTCCCTCGAATTGAACTAGAGACTGCCATGGCTTTCACTTCATATATAGCTAACATAAGTCACAATAAGCTAAATGCACCAGTAAACATTACTTTTTGCCAAGCTCCAAACATTACAAAATTAACTCAACATTATCACAGGATGTACTAATTGACTATACATGCAATTCCTTTATACCTCCATTGATTATTATACATTACCTGATGGCATCCAAGACTCTCCAAAATGAATCTGGATAAGCTGCAAACAGTACAAAATTAAGCACTCAAAATTCCACAGTAGGCACACAAACCAACCCCATCCAACACTTATATTCAGAGACCAAAATATTACCAATTGGTGTACACCTTAGACATGATTGGAAACCAACACTTTATCAGTGCACTTAATCATGGTGGCATTCCTCAGGGCCACTTACTTCATTGAAGAGATGTAGGGAATTAAAAAAGTAAAAGTCAGTTGCATGGGCAATGAGATGCCTCAGTGTCAGGAGATGAGAAAAATAAAGGGATAGAAATGTGATCCACTTGTATCATTGTAAGGCCAAGTAAAGTAAAATTATCTAATTATGCCTATCAACGACAATTCTCCTTTTTCTTGCATATTTTCCCATACTAAATCCATCATTGACCCTCCTCTCTTGCATTATGTGCACTAACATCTTTTGTACATCCATAAAACTGGCATGGACCATTATTTATTCAGGCACTTTTTAAAAACCCAAATCTAAGCAACCTCTCCACCCATCTTCATTCCATCCATCAGTTATTCTATGAACTTTCTCATCCATTATATTTTCATAACTTTTGCACTTAAATTTTAGACTACAACTTTTGTTTTAAAAATTGTCTATTTTTAATTTTTAAGTGATATTCTTTGGCAATATTTAGTGTAAATATGTAGCAAGGTTTAGTTCTTAAAATGAAATGAAATGCTTTGATTCATTGATATCTTTGATTGTAACAATACTGGCAATTCAAGATTTCATAGAAAATAATGTAGTGACATCTAGATTTCTACATTTGAACTCCGTTGCTTTTTTCCTTCTTTATAAAGATCTAGAAGTATCCATTTCCACTTCTTTAATTAAGCATTTTTTAGCACTTCTCTTTCTCCCTGTTCCTTTTTCTAAACCTTTTTTTTCACCCATCACCTATGCCTCGCAAGTGAGTGCCAGTTCAACCTCTTTCCCAGGTCGCTCAGAAGACAAAGAAGCGTCCTGTAGATTGTGTCACTCATGAGGAAGCAATACTCGAGGCGTATAAGCCGATCCACACCGCTCTTAAGTCGAAGGACGGGATACAGCTCCACTGCCGGCGTCTCGCGCACCTGCTCTTGATCAATTACCTTCCCTCCGATGTCACTCGGAGTGGCCTCCTCTTCATCTGCATTCGCGACCTTTGTGCTCAAAATCTCCTGCATGCTATTTTGGGCCAGCTTTCTGACTGTCACTGGCTCAGCGAAACGTTGGCAGCTTCACTCGCGAAGTCAGGTAGGAAGGCAAAGGAGGAAAAACTGCCTGGAACTGTGTTCGATTCCTGTCCAGGAGAGATGTCGGTTTTGGTAAAGACTTGCACAAGTACACAGGACCCTACTTCTCTGAAGGAAGAGCGAGTGTACAGCTATACACATAGTTTGTCTTCTATCAAAGAGGAAACTTCTTTCGACGTTATAGATGTCGAGAATTCCCGTGTCAGAACGAGAGACGTCTCCTCTCGGGCCAATGTTCCAAAGAATGGGAATGAAGCCATTCTCTTTTCCCACTCTCACATGTTGCCCTCTAGTGAACACAGTGGAAGTCTGAAAAAGTACAATCAGCAGCAACCATCTTCACTTCCATTTCCAACTCAAGAGGTCCTAGATTCGCCATTTATAGGACGTAGCACCGCCCCTTTTGATTTCATCCAGTCTTCCAGTATTGAGAGTGATTCGACGGATCTCCCAAGCCGGTCCGTGGCAACTGCCCTCGGTGATCTCATTTCGACCACAGCTGGGCCTCTACTTCCCGACCCTGCCTCCTTCCCTGACCTCTCCACTAAGATGTGGAAGAGCCCCTTCGATGAGGAGCCAGGCACGATTACCTCCGAAACTAGACCTCTTCTCCAGAAGAATCTTTTCAAGCGGGCCATTGTGGAAGGCATGACGGAGATGGACTACAAGGAGCTGCACTGGAAACTCACTAAGCGAGAAGAGGTCGAGAAGGAGGAAGAGAAGGCATGTGAGGACTCGTTGAAGGATCTCCTTTTGTTCCCGAGCCAGAAAGAGTCCTTTCAGAGGGAGAGTTATGAGTTGTCCAAAGGCAACCAACTCATAGTAGCCCAAGGGGAGATCCAGCGCAGCAAGAGCCTGAACAGCTTACCCCCTTCGAAGACAGAAGTGGAGTTTGATAAAGCGGTACTCTCTGATAACTCGAAGCGATCAGTCTCGAGCGAAGCCATTCCTAGGACGTCGTTTTCCCTTGATGATATTTGCTCTCGTGACTTCGAAAGTTCACATGGAAGGACGACGACCTGGCCGAAGATGAAAGGGGCTCTTCGAAAGATGAAATCCTTTGATCGGAACGATGCCACCGCTGATGAGTTTTCTCTCGCGTTAGAAAACCAAACGGTATCCAGTGATATTGCCTCAGTCTCACAACCCAACACCTTGATAAAGTGTAGCTCTTTCCAAAAGGATCCGAAGCTCATGGAAGTATCCTTATCCTCATCTTCGGGCTCTTCCTCTACATCCAATCTCATTAGTGTCCCTGACTCTGGTGATGGCAAGCTGCCTTCCGACTGTCTCAGCCTCGAGCTATCCTCTCTCGAAGAAGAGATCAGGGGCTCGTTTGGTTGGGAGAATCCCCCGGATCTTTCCCCAATCTATGAAGAGAGTGAAAATCTGGCCTCGACCATTGCCAAACTCAGGTACGAGATGTTGTATCATAGGAAAAGGGTTAGATTCTTTCATAAAAGAAACTTAGATTGATGTAACCAAAGGTGGAATTTTCGCTTAATGCATAAAAAGTAAGTGGAGAGACGAACAGTCGGTTGAAAAAGAGGGATATAGGAAAAAGCTTGCAATTGCAGACTTCCAAACTTAAGCCGATAAAGCATATTATAAGCCTCTCAGGGAACAAGTTCATGCAAAGAGCACTGAAAGTCGAAACATCCGCCCACTGGATGGAAGGTGCGTGGCGAAACAGGCTCTCACTTGGATTTTTTTCAGAGAAGCCAGGGGGGGGGGGTATTTAGTAGTAAGGTAATTTTTGTGGTTTCTGAGAAACAAAAGCTTTAAGAGAGAATGACTTTATTAGACCATAAGTACAGGACTAGTTAGGGAGCATCATGATGCATGCGCCAGCTATACAAAGACTGATAAAATAATACCTTAACACATTCCTTTTATACAAAATGAGAGGGAGAAGAGAAAATAACTTCAAACAACAGAGAGAGCGCAGGCGACACACAAAATAACATGGAGGCAATGTAGGGGCTGACTTTTCTTAAAGTTAAACTGATACCTATTTGAGATGGAAAGAGATTGACAAAGAAGATGGGAGACGGCCGATGGGAACTTAAAGTTGCGTGCCATTGCGCCGCGACTGTATCCATGAACCTACCCTCAAATGCTGCGACGGCTTCAGGTCGCTTTCTGTCGTCTCCGAATCAGACACACTCGCTGGACGCACCGCTATTTGATGGAGCGCTCGCCTGCAACTTTTGCCACGATGCGTTGCCCCCCGGACTGTTAGGCACATTCTCGTTGAATGTCCCAGTCCGGGTGATCTTTGCGCCCTTTACCTTTCCCGGTATCGGGATGAGGGGGGTCACTACTGCTTGTACCTTATACTTGGGACGGGTTCGTACACACTGACTTGCGGACTATACGACTTTTTGGAAGAGGCTGGCCTCCTCCATTTTATATGACTTTGTTGTAGGTCGCTAGAGCGTGTTTCCTTATTCTTTTTGCTTATTTTGTTTTCTGCTTGTTTCTTTGCTTTTTTTGTATCATTGTTATTTGGTTTTTGCATGTTTTTTGTGTTGATCTAGCCTAGTATTAGTCTGTAGCATTATTATGGTGACCTTTGCCAGATGGACTCCTTAAAAAAAAAATCGAACCACCTCTGTGTATGCAAGTTGATGGAGAAATTGGTAAATGTTAGATTAGCCTTTTTCTGGACAGCGGTGGCCACCTGTCTTCCGCACAGTGCGGCTTCCGCAAGTTCCATTCCATTTTGGATGCTCTACTGGAAACTGACGTCTGCGAGGCCTTCCTTCGTAGACAGGACTACGCCACGGTGTTTTTCGATCTGGAGAAGGCCTACGATACCGCATGGCGATACGGCATCATGAATACCCTCCAGACTATGGGGGCGAGGGGACGCCAACAATCTCCGAATTTCTGCAAAATCATTGATTCCTTCTAATGGTTTGGTGGAACCTTCTCCGGCTCAACGGGCAGGGAAGTATCCTCACTGTCACACTGCTTTGAGCGTCAACAGTGTCACCTTTTTGCTGCCAGATGTTCTCGCTACTCTCTACTTACACGACTTTTCGATCTCTTTTGGCGCGGCCCAGATGCCAACTCTGGAGCGTCGACTCCAACAGCCATTGAACCGCGACTCTCGCTATGCCGAAGCGCACAAGCCTCGGTTTTCCCAAGCCAAGAGTAAGGTTGTGAACTTCTGCCGCCATCCCTGGCTCGACCCCGTCCCGGACTTGTTCCTAAACGGAGTTCGCTTAGAAGTGGTGGATTCGTGCTATTCTTTGGGTATTTTTTCAACCAAGGCCTCACCTGGGAGTCTTATATTCTTAGCCTTAGGGTATTTTGTACCCGCGCCATGGACATTCTCTGTTACGTGGCGTTCAGCGTCTAGGGTGCTGATAGGGTTACTGCCTTACTTTTCTATTAATCCTTTGATCGTTTGAAGCTTGACTACGGATGCGAGTTGTATGCATCCGGAACCGAGCGTGTATTGCGGAAGGTGGACTCGACCCACCACACTGGCCTTCGCCTGAAGACTGTTCCCATGGACCTACTCCCTAACGGGGCGAAGGCTTCAGGTTGCTTCCAGTTGTCTTCGAATTGGGCACGCTTGCGGGATGCACTAACATTTAATGGAGTGCTCCCATGCACCTTTATGCAGACTATGAGATACCCTGGATTGTTTGGCACATTCTTGTTGAATGTCCCAGTCTGGGTGATCTTGTCACTAGCACTAAGGATGAGTTCGCGCAGACAGATTTGTGGCTCATTTGACTTTTTGGAGGAGGCTGGCCTCGTCCATTTTGACTCTTTGGTGTTGGTTGCCTGATCCTGCTCCGTTGGGAGACGGCCTCTCCCTAATGCCAGAGCATGTTTCATTCTTCTTCTTTTGTTTTGCTTATTGTTTTTTGCATTTTTTGTTTGTTTTTATTTTGTTTGTTTTTCACTTTAAATTATATTAACAAAAAGTGAGTGCAACTATATTCTGCAAACTCCATTTTGAGATGTTCATAATAAGAATATTTATATACCAATTTTAGGGTATGGAAGTGGGACTCTAATCTGATGCAAGCATATATGGGAAGGTAAGGCTAGTTTATCAAATATATTTATCCTATTTTTTGAATTCTATGGGATTAACGTTTCCTAAACATGTATAAATACAAAACAAGAAAAAAAGTAATCAAGATGAAGAGCAATTTTGTCTTTATTTACAAAGACATCTCCAAGCAATAAACAGAGTAGTAAAATACAGCAGTTTAAAATAGTAAATGGAGGGAAGTTCTCACCCAAGCCACTAAGTTGGAGGGACAAAATCTTTTGATCTTAATTTGTGACGGTGTAGGAATAATAATTGGATTGAATGTAGTTCATGTTGAAGTTGAGGAAAGTGTAATTGGAAATGTAACTACTTTTAATGATAAGAGTCTGTACTATTGCAATTGAGTGCGTAATAAGAGATAGTAATGTGCATAAATAAGGTGGATTGTTCACTCTGGGTGGGTAAATTTGCTTCTTGTTTTAACCAGTCCTGTAGTTCTTTCCCAGTTTGTCCATAATAACATTTTAGACAGGCCTTACATCCTATAGAATAAACAGTTTTTGGCTCATTTAGCGAGGTATAAATATGTACTGAGCTAATGATAAGGATTTGATTTTGGTAGGTGTCTGCTGAGTGAACGCCAGAGTCAGCACAGTCTTGGGAGTCAAAGCTCGTTCGGGTCGAGTGAGAGTGAGCCTAAGTCGGCCCAATCTGACCCTGGCAGGTACTCACTGGAGAAGGCGACGCGATTCACCTTCCTGCAGAAGGACAGCTTTGGATCACTTGGTAAGGAAAGGAAGGGCTATTGGGCGAAGGAGAATTTTGGAGTAGGTTTGTACTGGTAAAAGAGGAAAAGTACCAAAAAAAAAAGATGCCACTAAAATAAGCCACACCTCTGTTAAAACAAACACAAACAAACTGCCAAGCCAGTGGTGTGGCGCCACCCAGGACGCAGTACCCTGATAGCTTGCGGTTCCACCGCTCCTCCTTTGGATTCTTGGAGGTACTCACAGACAAGTAGCAAGTACACCACATCAACACTATACAAACATCCTTGACTCCATACCATAACCAACAAACCTCTCATAGTACAAAAAACACATTCACACACCTTACCAGACAAGCAATGAATAACCTCCCACACAACAAAATACTTAACTCTCCCCACCAAACATAAGCTGCACAGAAACACAACTCTCTAGTTCAGATAGAGTGCACCTTACACGACTTGGCTGTGGTCATCACCAATCATTTAGTACATACCAACACCGCATAGACAACACCCAAACAGACCTTTGCACTCTCTCTCAAGCTAACCCCCACATCATCACGCATCTCATCGAAGATTCATTAGCTTGGCAGCTCTCAGACAACACAATAACATTAACAATGTTCTGCAATTTTACTCAAGTCCAGTGGATGTAGTGGCCTAACTACATGGTGCGAGCTTCCTGGAATAACAGGGCCCGGGGAACCACAATTACAACAACTCTTTTAATCCCATTATGCCTTATCAAGCCAAAGCCACCCAATTTCTTCCTCAGTGTGGTTTTAACCTTGGGTAGAAAGCCCCAAACGAGTCACATCACAAACTCCGTCCATGCACACCGATCATCCACAATATCATTTACTTGTTCCTCAATCAACCCTTTCTCCCTAAAACACTCAATCCCATAATTAATCCTCCTATACAGTCCTCCAACCCTTCAAGCACCCTGACACTCACTCACAAGTCTATTTCCAACTATTCTTCTTACATGCCCATACCATCTCAGGAAAATTGCAGTCTCAACCTCATTTGCACCCTTTGTCACAACTTAAATACCTCTTAGCCACTCTTCCTCACTCGCTCTACCTTTCGTACATCAAGCATCCCTATTAGATGTGTCAAAGGCTTTAATTAACATTTTCAATCCCTCTCAATTTCAGCCACTAACACCCCACAGGGGGTATGGCGATGTATTTTCCTTGCCTCCGACTAACAGGATTCAGCGCTGCCTCCGGCCCCAGTTTAGCCTCTCCTCCTTCCTTCGCTGACATATACTTTCTGCCTTTCTTTCCCAGCTCTCTTCACCTCCTTCACTTCAGGCGGTTATCCAGTGTACTCTGTTATACTCTACCTGGAGGAGCCGAGGTACTTCCGGCCTTAGTACAAATTAGGGAAGATCCCTCACTCGGGATCGTGGAAAGTTGTCGTGTTTTCCCTTCGTTCCTTCTCAGTATTGTTTTTAATCTACCACCATCCCCTCAATCTTCTGGCTAGGCTTAAGACCTTGACCAGCTACGAGGGGCGGTCAATAAGTTTCGCGAATCGGTAGGGCAAAACAAATGAAGGGGGATGGCTGTTTGTGGGGGTGTTAGGACAAGTTATGACAAGTCAGGACCTGCAGCCTCACGCTCCTGCCTCGTCTATTTAAGAAGTAGTAGCTGATCGCAGATCGTCAGTCACAAATTTTTCAACAATAGAGGAGGTTGAGCACCGCGCACTGATCAAATTTTTGACCAAGGAAGGCAAGAATGCAAAAGAGATCCATGAACGCATGGTTGCAGTGTACACCGACACCGCCCCTTCCTATGCAACCATTGCTCGCTGGAATAGGGAGTTCCGCCATGGTCGTGAGTCCCTTGAAGATGACCCCCGTCCAGGACGCCCGTCAGACGTGACCAACGAGGACAATGTGTGCCCGTGTGGAGAGGATGATCCTCGAAAATTGACGGGTGAAGGTCGAAGAAATCGAGCGAGAACTGGGAATATCACATGGAAGTGTTATCAACTTCATCCACGACAATTTGGCCATGACCAAGGTCTCTGCCCGTTGGGTCCCTAGAAACCTCACGCCCCATGATCGACTTCAACGTCGTCAAAGTCCAAAAGGCCAGAGTTGCACAAGCTGCCCTGCGCGAGTGCGGATTCGAGGAGCTCAACCATCCCCTCTACAGTCCAGATCTGGCCCCTAGCGACTACTTTTTATTCCGCCAGCTCAAGGCTGCACTGCGTGGACGCCGGTTTGGTGACGATGAAGATATCCAGCTCGCCGTCCAGGAGTGGATTGAACAGCAGTCGGGAGATTTCTGGTTGTCGGGAATTCGAAGCCTCACGAACAAGTGTGCAAGTGCATTGAATCGAGGGTAGTTATATTGAAAAATAATAAAACACTTTTCCTCATATCTCGTTTCCTTATATCCGAATTGCAAAACTTATTGACCGCCCCTCGTACCTCATGTTGTGTCAGAAAAGTGGCTTTGGAACCTCTATAAGCAATGCCCTTTAATGCCTGAATGTCGCAAGAGACCAGGACTTGGATTTTGGCCGTGGGAGCGCGATTAATGAGAAGGCTTTGCCCCAATAACCCCTTCCCTGCATGTAATGGGCTGACTAGCTCTCTGTGGCCTTGGTGTCTGCGTACATTCCACCGTCAGCTGACTTCGACGCGGGGGACTTCCGCCGCGTCGTGGCACGGTTGCCGAAGCCCTATCTCTTGCTTGGAGATCTGAACGGCAGGCATCCTCTTTGGGGAGATTACTCCATAAATCCCAGGGGACAAGTCCTTGCCCATCTGATCGAAGAGCTTGAGATGGGTGTCCTAAATGTGGATGAGTTTACGCATCACTATCCGAGAACCGCTTCATTTTCTTGCCTTGACCTATCTTTGTGCTCTTCGGATGCACAGCCTGATTTTGATTGGGAGGTGGTCAATGACCTCCATGGTAGTGATCACTTTCCCATTCAAATATCATTTTCAGGGCAACTGCCACCTGAGAGACCACCTCGGTGGTGCTTGGCGCGGGCGCGGTGGCCTGCATTTCAGGAAATGACTGAATTCTTTATCTCAGTCGGGAATTCGAAGCCTCACGAACAAGTGTGCAAGTGCATTGAATCGAGGGTAGTTATATTGAAAAATAATAAAACACTTTTCCTCATATCTCGTTTCCTTATATCCGAATTGCAAAACTTATTGACCGCCCCTCGTACCTCATGTTGTGTCAGAAAAGTGGCTTTGGAACCTCTATAAGCAATGCCCTTTAATGCCTGAATGTCGCAAGAGACCAGGACTTGGATTTTGGCCGTGGGAGCGCGATTAATGAGAAGGCTTTGCCCCAATAACCCCTTCCCTGCATGTAATGGGCTGACTAGCTCTCTGTGGCCTTGGTGTCTGCGTACATTCCACCGTCAGCTGACTTCGACGCGGGGGACTTCCGCCGCGTCGTGGCACGGTTGCCGAAGCCCTATCTCTTGCTTGGAGATCTGAACGGCAGGCATCCTCTTTGGGGAGATTACTCCATAAATCCCAGGGGACAAGTCCTTGCCCATCTGATCGAAGAGCTTGAGATGGGTGTCCTAAATGTGGATGAGTTTACGCATCACTGTCCGAGAACCGCTTCATTTTCTTGCCTTGACCTATCTTTGTGCTCTTCGGATGCACAGCCTGATTTTGATTGGGAGGTGGTCAATGACCTCCATGGTAGTGATCACTTTCCCATTCAAATATCCTTTTCAGGGCAACTGCCGCCTGAGAGACCACCTCGGTGGTGCTTGGCGCGGGCGCGGTGGCCTGCATTTCAGGAAATGACTGAATTCTTTATCTCAGTCGAGGAGTTTAGGTCAGTAGATGAGGCCGTTGAGTTCTTCTCCGGCAACCTCATCGCCGTGGGCCTGACTACTATTCCTAGGACGTCTGGCCGTTTTGCACGCCGACCACTCCCATGGTGGTCGGCCGAGTGTGAGACGGCCCTCAAACAGAAGCGTTATGCCTACATGCGCTATAAGTGCCGCCCGAACGATTTCACTGTCGCTGAATTTCGTCGGGCTAGGGCTAGGTTCCGGTATATTTCGAAGCACGCCCGCCGCTCTTCTTGGCGGGCATACGTGTCTTCACTTAACGGGAAGACCCCTTTAGCTGAGGTGTGGAAGCGAGTCAAAAGGATTCGGGGCAAGTTCTCGCAGGACCCCCCTCCCGTTCTCCAGGAGAATGGGACCGCAATCTCGGACCCCGCGTCCGTGGCGGAATCCTTCGCGACCGCTTTTTCTGCATTCTCTAGCCGTGATGCTGCTCCGCCAGCATTCAATGCACGTCGTGATGTCGCGGAAGGCCGCCGGCTGGACTTTACCTCCAGAGGCGGAGAACCCTTCAACGACAAGTTTACTGTAAACGAGTTGCGTTCCGCTCTCGCTTCGTGCGCGGACACCGCCCATGGTCCGGACGATGTCCCGTACGCCATGCTTCGACACCTAGGTGAGCGAGGCATGGCCTTTCTGTTAGATTTGTTCAACAGGATCTGGGTGGAAGGTCTTCTCCCAGACTCCTGGCGAATCGCTACTGTGCTTGCCTTTCGCAAACCGGGGAGAGATCACTCTACTCCGACCGGTTTCCGCCCAATCTCTCTAACCTCTTGCGTGTGCAAGTTGACGGAGAAATTGGTAAATGTTAGATTAGCCTTTTTCCTGGACAGCGGAGGCCATCTGTCTTCCGCACAGTGCGGCTTCCGCAAGTTCCACTCCACGTCGGATGCTCTGCTCCGACTGGAAAATGCCGTCTGCGAGGCTTTCCTTCGTAGACAGCACTACGCCACGGTGTTTTTCGATCTGGAGAAGGCCTATGATACCGCATGGCGATACGGTATCATGGAGACTCTCCACACGATGGGGGCGAGGGGACGCCTCCCAATTTTTATATCTGAATTTTTGCGAGATCGTCGATTCCGCGTACGGGTGGGGGGAGCCCTCTCCGGCCCAAAGGAGCAGGAAGAGGGTGTCCCGCAGGGAAGTGTCCTCAGTGTCACACTCTTTGCCCTGAGCATCAACGGCATCACCTCGGTTCTGCCGGAAGATGTTCTCGCTACGCTCTACGTGGACGACCTTTCGATCTCTTTTGGCGCGGCCCAGATGCCAACTCTGGAGCGTCGACTCCAACAGGCATTGAACCGCGTCTCTCGCTATGCCGAAGCGCACAGGTTTCGGTTTTCTTTGGCCAAGACTAAGGTGGTGCACTTCTGCCGCCATCCACGGCTTCACCCCGACCCAGATTTGTTTCTTAATGGGGTGCGCCTGGATGTGGTTGAGTCGCACCGTTTCCTTGGTCTTGTATTCGACCGACGCCTCACCTGGGAGGCTCATATTCGCAGCCTTAGGGTCTCTTGTACCCGCGCTATGGACATTCTCCGTTCCGTGACGTTCAGCGCTTGGGGCGCTGTTAGGGCTACTGCCTTACTTTTTTATCGATCCTTTGTTCGTTCGAAGCTCGGCTACGGATGCGAGTTTTATGCATCCGCAGCCGAGCGTTTATTGCGGAAGGTGTATTCGATCCACCACACCGGCCTTCGCCTTGCGACCGGTGCCTTCCGCACTTCCCCCATTGAGAGCCTGTTGGTCGATGCTGGAGAGATGCCACTCGCTCTGCGCCGCGTGCAGTGTATCACTCGACTGTACGCGCGAGCCCGGTGCCTCCCTCAGTCGCCAACAGCTCTCACTGCATCCGCAGCTGATCTCGATGGTGCCTATGCCGTCGAGAGACGCCAGTCATACCCTAAGCCTTTTGGGTTTAGGGCCAGGAAACTCCTTCGAGAGGTAGATATCACCCTCGGGCCGGTGGCGCCCCTGGTTTTGCCCAGGACGCCACCCTGGAGGGTACCACATTTGGCTATTTGTCGCCACGCCTCTGCTCCCAAAGCTTGTACTGCGCCGGGAGTATTGCGTTCGACCTTTTTGGAGCACACATCGTGTCACGCTGGAACCGTGCCAGTGTATACGGATGGCTCCAAGTCCCAAGAGGGGGTCGGCTTCCACGCCGTATCCCCTCTGTTTGAAGTCAGCGGGGCTCTACCAGGCGCTGCGTCTGTCTTCACGGCCGAGCTGGTGGCAATACACCACTCGGTACGGGAGATTACGCGACGTGCCCGGTTCGGAGACCGGATTGTGATCTATAGCGACTCACAAAGCACCCTGAGTGCTCTCGGGGCATTGGAATCTCCGCATCCCCTGGTTCGCGATATCCGTGACGCCACGGTTTTGGCGAGCTGGGCAGATGTCGAGATTATCTTCTGCTGGGTTCCTGGACATGTAGGAATTGCGGGGAATGAGCGCGCCAAAGAGTCCGCGAGGACTCTGCGACCGGACCAGCGTTTTGCTCTTCCTCACACCGACTACATGGCAGGAATACGGGCAGCTCTTCGGACTGCTTGGCAAAGAAGATGGGAGACGGTCGAAGGGAACTTAAAGTTGCGTGCCATTGCGCCGCGACTGTTTCTATGGACCTATCCCCCAATGCCGCGGCGGCTTCAGGTTGCTTTCTGTCGTCTTCGAATCGGACACACTCGTGTGACGCATCGCTACTTGATGGAGCGCTCGCATGTGCCCTATTGCAACGACTGCGTCGTCCCCCAGACTGTTCGGCATATTCTTATCGAATGTCCCAGTCTTGGTGATCTTCGCGCACGATACCTGTCTCGGTATCGCGATGGGCGGGGTCGCTACCGCCTGTCCCTTGTACTCGGGACGAGTGCGTGCACCATGACTGGTGGACTTGTTGACTTTTTGGGGGGAGGCCGGCCTTCTCCCCTTTATTTAAGGTTCCTCTTTTTTTAGATTGTTTTGTTTGTAGGTTCCACTATCCTGCACCGGGGTGAGGGGGACCTCCCCCCGCTGCCGGAGATTGCTTCGATTGTTAAGTTTTTCCAATTTATATCATTGTTAAGTTTTCATATTTTTACTTTAAAGTAGCCTAGTTCTAGGCTGTCGTGTTTTTCGGCGACTTATGCCCAAGGTGGTAGTTGCCAGATGTGCTCCATAAAATTTAAAAAAAAATAAAAATGTGGCCTTGGTGCATAAGGCGGTACTGTTTGTGGCGGGCGGGATTTACTGCCTTGTTGGTTGCCAGGTCAACTAAAAATCTCGGGTCCCGTCTCTAGTTCCGCCACAACAGATCTTCAGATCTTAGCCGTCCTCTTTAGGATTAGTACGTCCTATTAAGGAAATTTACCCTGTCGTCCTGCCTCTCTGGTTACTCAGTTTGGAGCTTAGGGCTTTGGAGAGAGGCCAGTCCACTGGGCATCTTCTAGTCAGTGTGCGTCGCGGCACAGGTCGCGAACACCTATGTTAACGCACCAAGGATGGATCCTTGAAAAGTCCGAAAACCCGATACGGAATAGACGAGAGCGGCTAGACCTCCCTTTTTTTTGTTTTCATTGATCATAAGCGGGGGAATTCCCCTGTGTTGGCAAGTCTTCAGAAGTTTAGCAACATTTCGGACTATGTCCCTCTTTCTAAATCCTCGCCCTACATTGGTATTTTGGAGGACGAGGTGTTCAAAGACAACACTCCTCTGACTAGTGGGGGGGGGGGAGAAGCTTCCCTCCAACCATTTGATTGCAAGAAATGAGGTTCCCCATTCCCATCTTCGGAGCCGCCCCCGGGCAGCTCTCGCTCTGTGACAGAGGTTGCCCTCCCATCTTGAGATTTCCCCACCTTGTTCTCTCGCAGGGGACCCTCCAAATCTCTTTAACCGGAGAGGAGGCTTACTCCTCTCCTTCGCCTATGGGTGTAGGGGACTCCCCTTCACCCCCCCTGTCTGGACTAGGGCACCTTCCTCTTTCAAATGGCAGTCCCTCCTTTACTTTCCAAGGGGACAGCCAAGAAAGGGAGCAGGCAGCCCAAAGCCGACCGCTCCCCATTGAAGGGCAAATCCCCTTAGGGAGGAGAGGGGAAGCCAGGCCCCATTTGTTGCTTCCCTCAAAAGACCTGCTGGCTAGAATATTAAACCTATCGGGGGTCAAGGCCTGTGCCTCCCAAGACTCGACTTGTGACACCGCTGCCAATGGGACTTGTGATATCCTGGGGGGGATGGCCAACTGGCTCCCCCCCCCGAGATAGACATGGTCTTTGAGGCAACCCAGCCTCAGACAGTAGGGCCTTCCATGGGGGCGAATCCGGGCTCGGTGCCAAGCACCGAACTCAAGTCCGCCCCTATGCAAGGTCTTCCTCAAACGGCTCGGGTCTCCAAAGCAGTACAAGGAGGGGAGGGATCTCCTTCTTCGGCTGGTGCCCCTGTGACCGCCAGGACCTTCTCCATCTCGGAGAAGGACCTTGCTGAGGCCGGTCCATCCGGCCTAGGGCTCCTGCCGGCACAGGGGAGAAGCGAGTTCATTCCTAGCCCTCCTCTCATAAAAAGAAGAAAAGCAAGAAAAAGACTAAAAAGACTCTGGGCTTATCTCCACCCGCGGAGGCTGCGGGGACAGATGCGTCTGCTGCCACTTGGGTAAGTGACCAAGCCAAGATCGGCACATCCGGCCCCTCTGCCCCCCGGGTGTGGAGCCCCTGACTAAGACCAAAAGTGCTAATGCGCGGAGCGGAGCCTCGATTATATCGGGGCCCCTCATTCAGAGACTACACGGCGTTTTCGATCCCGCTGGCTTCAAACGCTTCCTGCTTATTCGCTTTACTGATGGCACTATGTTGGCTAAGGGCAACATGGTCCATCAGAGGAGAGCTTTAGCTAGTGTGATTGGTAGAGAGCCGAAGGTGATCCATTTCTCGGACGGGAGCCTTTTGGCGAATGCGTCGAATCCCTCCGAGGCGGCCATGAGTAGTGCCCTTCGGATACTTGATGGCACGCCTGTGAGTGTGACGCCGCACTCTTCCATGAAATTCGTGAAAGGAGTAGTTTATGCGAGGGAACTCGTGGACTACTCCATAGAGAACATCACCTTAGAACTGGCCGACCATGGTGCAGTCAAGGTCGAACGTGTGATGAGAAAACAGGGAGGGGCCTCGAGATCCACCCCTACACTCTTCGTCACGTTCCACTGTGACAAGCTCCCTGAGTCGGTGAGTACCGGTGCGTGAAGGCATTCGTGCCACTGCCGCGGAGGTGCTATTACTGTCAGCGCTTCGGCCATACGAATCGCTCTTGTAGACGCGCAAAGTCAGGGTTACCCGAAATCTGTGAAGTTGCTCCAAGGCCACACACGATAAGTCCAAATCATGTGTAGCCAAGTGTGTCAATTGCGGAGAGCCGCACCCCGCTTCTTACAGAGCTAGGTATAGCTCTCGGGCCGGTGGCGCCCCTGGTTCTGCCCAGGACACCACCCTGAAGGGTACCACCTTTGGCTATTTTTCGCCACGCCTCTGCTCCCAAAGCTTCTATAGCGCCGGGAGTATTGTGTTCGACCTTTTTGGAGCACACCTCGTGTCACGCTGGAACCGTGCCAGTGTATACGAATGGCTCCAAGTCCCAAAAGAGGGGCGGCTTCCACGCCGTATCCATTCTGTTTGAAGTCAGCGGGGCTCTGCCAGGCGCTGCGTCTGTCTTCACGGCCGAGCTGGCGGAAATACACCACTCGGTACGGGAGATTACGCGACGTGCCCGGTTCGGAGACCGGATTGTGATCTATAGCGACTCACAAAGCGCCCTGAGTGCTCTCCAGGCATTGGAATCTCAGCCTTCCCTGGTTCTCAATATCCGTGACGCCACGGTTTTTGCGATCCGGGGGGATGTCGAGATTATCTTCTGCTGGGTTCCTGGACATGTAGGAAAATCGGCGATCGGACCAGCGTTTCGCTCTTCCTCACACCGACTAGATGGCAAGAATACAGGCAGCTCTTCGGCTGCTTGCCCTATAAGATGGGAGACGGTCGAAGGGAACTTAAAGTTGCGTGCCATTGCTCCGCGACTGTTTCCATGGACCTGCCCCCCAATGCCGCGAAGGTTTCAGGTTGCTTTCTGTCGTCTCCGAATTGGACACTCGCGGGACGCTCCGCCATTTAATGGGGCGCTCGTCAGCGCCCTACTGTGAAAACTGCGTTGTCCTCTCAGAATGACTCGGCACCATCTCTCTCGACATTACTACCTACCAGTACAGAGGACCCAATATCTTTGGAGGCATTCTTTGCACTCTAATAAAAAAGCCATCCCCAAAACATTCAAACTACCTATACCTCAAACGTTAATATTACCTAAAAATCGAAAAGGTTCAAAACCCCAGTTACCTTCATCAGGTGCAAAGAAAAAATTTAATTACCCTTAAACGATGAATATGTTTCTAATTGTTGATTGGAATCTACGAGTACAAGGGATCTTCTCCAAATGGGAAGAATTCAAACTCCTGCTTCATGATTACAACCCTTGCTGTATAGCATTACAGGAGACCCAATTGGGTATTCGTTGATTACCCAATATCCCCCACTATGTGGGATATTTTAAGAATCCACCAGAACACATTCATGGTTCGGCTATTTTTGTCCCTGAAGACTGTTCTCACTTAGCAATCCCATTGAGAACAGACCTTCGAGCAGTGCCGATTCATGTGTATACCAATCGTTTATACACAGTCTGCTCACTGTACCTCCCTCCTGGTGAAGGAGTAGTTGCTTCAGATTTTGTTAACAAATTAGCCAATCTCATCTACCAACTCCCGACCCCATTCCTACTAGTTGGAGACTTTAATGCAAGACATCACCTATGGGGAGACTATGATGACAACCCCAAGGGAAATCTGATTGTGAGACTTATGGAGACCTTGGATCTGTCATTATTTAATGATGGCACTCCAACATCCTTCCATGTCCACACCAACAGCTCTACCTGTGTAGATTTGTCACTTTGTTCGTCAGCCTGTAGAGCAGATTACAGCTAGTCGATGGATCCTGATCTGAAAGGAAGCGATCACTTCCCAGTTGTTCCGACCTCATGCCTGGGTGGCCCTCCTTCCCCACCGGGCAATAGGTGGAACACCAGGCAAGCCAATTGCCCAAAGTTTAAATACCTTTCTCACTATTCTGGACAATTCTCTCAGGCAGACATTGACATGGTCCTGGAGAACTTCCATGATCATGTCAACCAGGTGGCAAATTCTTCCATGCCCCTCTCCAAAACTGCTTCCCACAAGACCCATCTCTTTTTGTTCTGAGGAATGCAGCAAAGTGGTAACAGAGTGTAAGCGAGCTTGTCGTCGGTACCATCGAAACCCTACTGCCATCAATAAGTATGCTCGTAGCCGAGCCACGGCAGTACAACAGCGTACCCTCCGCCAAACTAGCCTTTAAAGGGTACATCAAATCTATCAACCATCAAACTGCACCGGACAAACTCTGGAAAAGAGTGAAAAAGCTCATGGTCAGAACAAGTAGTTTCTCTGCCCCCAATATAGTTGAAGCAGGCGAGCTTTTGGGATACTTGGCCAGAATTTCAAATGTCCTGGCAAAGACATTTGCTGACATTTCCAGCCCTAACAATTATTCCTTAGAATTTCAACATGTCAGGAAAATACAAGAGCAGTGCCTGTATGGATAATGAACCATACAATAAGCTCTTTTCCATTCATGAACTTCGAAGTGCTCTTAAAAGATGTGGATCCACCACACCTGGTCCTGATGGTATCTCTTATGATATGATCAGGAATATGCATTCAACACTCATTTCACATCTTCTCGATATATTTATCTATATCTGGATTAAGGGCTGTTTCCCTTCCAATTGGAGGGAAGCAATTATACTTCCCCTTCGTAAACCAGGAAATGAAGGGACACTTCCGACCCACTATCGCCCAATTGCCCTTACTTGTGCCCCATGCAAGCTTTTTGAAGGATGGTGAATGCCAGATTGGTATGGTTTCTGGAGAAACGCAACCTTATTTCTCCCTCACAGTCTGGTTTTAGAAAGAAACAATGTACCACAGACCTGCTGGGCAGGATGGAGGATTGCATTCGACAAGCTTTCTCAAAGAGACAACACTCTATTGCTGTCTTTTTTGATATAGAAAAAGCATATGATACCACCTGGAGGTATGGTATCCTGAAGCAACTATATGACTGGGGTATCAAAGGCCATCTTCCTTTGTTCATACAGCAATTTCTTGCTGGACGCACGTTCCGTGTTAGGGTAGGAAATGTCATATCGGAGCCTGTTGATCAGATAGAGGGCGTGCTACAGGAAAGCTTCTTGAGCGTCACCTACTTCTCGGTGGCTATCAACAGCATTATTACTGATTACTGATCTTCCTGCAGAGGTAATTACAACTCCTTATGCGGATGACTTGGCAACTTTATCAGCATCGCCTCGGCTGCCATTTGTCATCCATAAATTGCAACTGGCCATTAACATCATTGCCAAGAATTCCGCTGCATAAGGCTTCCGACTGTCACCCTCAAAAACAAAGGTAGTTCATTTCTACAATTTCAGGCAAGTTGAGTGGGAACAGCCAACCTTATCTTTGTATGGCTTACCTATCTCGTTTGAGCGTCATTGTAAATTTCTTGGGGTTATTTTTTACTCAAAGCTCTCCTCAGTCCCCCATATAACTGCCTTGAAAAAATCCTGCTTGAAGAGAATGGATATCTTAAAACTTCTATCACATGTTTCGTAGGGAAGTGATCGCTGTACCCTGTAACTTTTGTATACAACCTTGATCCAGTCTAAGCTGGATTATGGGTCACAGGTGTACTCTTTAGCCTCATCCTCAAACCTAGATAAGCTTAATTCTATTAGGAACCAGGGAGTGCGTCTAGCTTTGGGAACATTCAAGTCCTTCCCAGTATGGAGTCTTCATGCAGAGAGTGGGGTCCTTCCACTATCCTTTCACCGCCTTAATTTTAACCTGCAGTACCTTTTCAGGCTGCAACAGCTCCCCCACTCACCTCTATATGAGTGCACCTATAATATTCACTCGGTGGCCTCATATGACCTGTTTCCTTCGCTGACTCGCACCTTTGCCCTGCATATGACTGGAGATAAGGTCAACTGAGGGAATTATCAGTTATTCCATATCAGATCCCTAAAGTACCCCCATAGCTATTGCCACCCGTGAGAATTGCAAGGAGCTGGCAGACGAACCGAAGACCAAGTTCTTGCCTTTCGTTCTACGAAGCCTCTTTTATGAACACTTTTTGTACCACAAATCAAGCACTTTTATCTACACAGATGGATCTAAATCCTCTAATGGGGTAGGAGCTTCTGCTATCCTTCCCTCCCGTCATGTGTCTGTGTGCCTGCCCAATACAGCCTCTATCTTCACGGCTGAGCTTGTCGCGATACTGGCTGCACTATATACCATCGCTTCTTCATCACCGAGATCTTATACAATATTCTCTGATTCCCTCAGCTCTTTGGAGGCTTTAGTCTTTCTACTTTTAGATCACCCGCTGGTTTCAAAGATCCAACTGTGGCTTTTTTATTTATCCTCGTTCCACGAAGTTTTATTCTGTTGGGTACCTAGCCACAAGGGTATAAAAGGAAATGAGAAAGCAGATGCTGTTGCCAAGGCAGCTGCATCTTTAGGAATCTCCACCCCTGCTCCTCTTCCTTTCCGTGATGCCGTGGTCAGCCAGTGGCAGAGGACTTGGGATGAATTCCCCCCAACTAAACTGCATGCCATCAAACAGTCAGTCCGCCCCTTGCCACGCACTATTAGGACCCGTACTCAGGATGTTATTCTATGCCGTCTGAGAATTGGGCATTGTCGTCTGACACGTAGCTTTCTAATGGAAGGCCTTCAACAGCCTCTACTGTGCACTCACTGTGGAGTACCGATGTCTGTACTCCACCTATTTGCTGAATGCCTACGATTCCATACTCTGAGGCAAAGGCTTTTTCATTTTATTTGTCAAAGGGATGTGTCCTCAGCAGGTTCTGAGAAGCATCCTTTCCGAACATGAGTGCACCTTTAACATGAACCCAGTGTTTAAATTTTTTCAGAGACAAATCTCTTAAAGGAAATTTAATGTTTTATCATTTTTAGAACCAAATAGACGTGTCTTGTGATTTTACTTTAATTTTACAGCATTCTAGATGCATTTATTTTTCTACGTTTTTAATTCCTCTAAGAGCCTTTTTTTTTGTTTACTTATATATATATATATATATATATATATATATATATATATATATATATATATATATATATATATATATATATATATATATATATTTTTTAGATTGTTAACCATAGTCTATGTTTTTAAAGAACATTTTAAATTTTAATGAATCTTCCCTTTCTGAAAATGGCTGTGAGCTTGCCCACTTGGACTTACGCAGCACCCGTCTGCTTTGTACCATTCATTCATTCTTCCGAAACCGAAACTTCCCCACCCACCAAAGATTTCGAGGCGGAAGGAGCCCAGCCTCCTCCAATAAGTCCTCGAAAGCGACAGCGTCTTCAGCGCCTTGTACGGGCAACAGCTCCCACAGTTCTGCCTCCGGGAAGCGTGCGGCCATTCCCTTGTGTGCCTTTTCGAAGAGTGCGTCTGCATCTCCTCCTAGCTAGTTCTGGAGGGCATATTCCGTCGATGGAATTGCCGCGGACTCGGGGCCAACTGGGATGAGCTTGCGAGATTCTTCCCCCGTTCCTCGTTAGCTTTTTATCTCCTATAGGGCAGGCTGAGCGCATGACCCCTGCCCACCCTCCCAGGGTATGAGGGTTTTTCGACTCTACAACCAAGGGATGGGGGCGGGGCAGGAGAATGCGCGATTTATACAAGATATGTTGTCGCCTGTCATTATATTTGCTATAAATACCTCATTTCAGTCATTGGCTGTGCCGCTACACCTGGGTAGGAGGTATACTGTTATTTCTGCGTATATTCCCCTGTCAGCCGACTTCGACGCGGGTGACTTCCACCGCGTCGTGACACGTTTACCGATGCCCTTTCTCCTACTCGGGGTTTGAACGGTAGACACCCCCTCTGGCGGGACTTAATGATCAATCCCAGTGGTCAGGTCCTTGCCGACCTGATCGACGTGTCGGAGACAGGTATCATAATTGTGGATCAGTAAATGTTCATTCACAGCCTGATTTTGGGTGGGAGGTGGTCAATGACCTTCATGGTAGTGATCAGTTTCCCATTCAACTATTATTTTCAGGTCCACTGCCGACCAAAGTAAACCCCCCCGGTCCTGTTTGCAGCTTGCGCGGTGGTTTGCTGAGGAAATAACATTTCTCTATCCCAGCCGAGAAGTTTAGGTCAGTGGATGAGAGAGACCATTGAGTTCTTCTCGGTCGACCTCATCGCCGTGGCCCTATCCACTATTACTACCCACAAAGATGTTTGCCATTGCTTTTATTTTGCTTTTTGGTTCCTTTTGCATGTTTATTTGTTTTTAATCTAGCCTAGCATTAGACTTCGAAAGAATTTCGGTGACTTATGCCCAAGTAGGCAGAAAAAAGTACATATATTGCACCGCGACTTGTCCCGTGGACCTCTCCTCTCCCAATGCCTCGACGGTTCGGGTCGTTTCATGGAACGCTGCTTTGAACCTTATGGCGCCTTATCTTGGTCCCCCAGACTGTGCTGCACAGTCTCTTGGATGGTGTCAATTTGGTGGAGACTGGCGCGCACTATCTGTCTCGCTCCGGAGATTAACGGAGTGTCTACCGCTTGCCCCTCGGTCTCTTGACTGGTTCATTCACCCCTGTCTATGGCATTGAGTTTTTGGAGTAGACAGACATCTATTGTATTTTTTTGTGGCTTGGGGTTTTAATGTTAGAGCCTTCAGGGAGCAGACCTCCCTCCGGCGCCTAAGCATTGCTGTTTTCCTTCTTTTACTCTGTTGCGATTTTTTTGTTCGGTATTTTGGTTCATTGTTTTTTCGTGCTTCTTATTTTCTTCTCGCCGGTCATTTCTACGGCTATACCCTTGATGTCAGTTGTCTGTCGAGACCCTTTAAAAAACCCCCCACCAAAACCCACCTTACCACATTCACAAACGAATCTAAAAATTATCCTTACTCTTCTTCCATAATCTTAACATTACACCCTAGAGATATGCACATAACATTGCCGTACTCCTTTACACTCCCTCCAAAATACTCTTGTTCTTCTTGATTGCAGTCCCACTCCTTCCTTACCTTTCTCCCAGATGCATCCTCGCCACTTTTATTAACTCCTTCCCCTTCGAAACGCAACCATCAGGACCTGAAAACCGAGACACCCCTCCCACAACAGACGAAACAAACCCCTATGTTATATTTCGTTGAGTTACTCTTGGCATTCTACTGTCCGAAAGATAGATCCCACACAAAACAATCTATCTATGCGCGCATGGCAAAATAAGCCATCCAATCTCTGTGTGCAAAGCCTCTCATAAATGCCAACCCTGATTTGGCAAAGCTGGAGTGGGAGAAGAGGGGAATTATCGATGCTCTAGGGAAAGTTTATGGAGACACTTCACTAAAACATGTGGTTAAAATGGCAATGTTAAGCCTCCTCGATACCGCATCGGGTACGTCTGAGGTTCGCTCCTCACCCAGGTCAACAAAAAGCTGTATCAAATAGACTAAAATGAAGTGTCAATTGGCTATTTTAGCAGCCACTCTTGTCACAGGACACAAGATCGTTTTCACCCATCTCGGGGGGCACGATTTTGAAATTAAATTACCATGCCGCAGGTATGAAATGCCGTTAAAATAACAATGGTTTGTAGCCTCGACCCTCCATCGGGTTTACCTGGGCGAAAATTGGCAATTGACAGTTTTTTTTTAAGGCTTTTAGATTGTGTTATTTGTTACAGCCAGTTGCGTCGCGCGAATGTGTCGCATTCCCCAGGTGTGCGTGATGGAGTTTCGAGGAGGCAACCCATCGCTATATTAACCGTGTTTTATAGCTGCATCATTGCAACTCGCCAAAATATTATTGATTCCACCAAAATCGACCTAGAATTTGGTCATTCTTGCTTCGATCAGAAACTTTTTATGAGCGTCTTTTTTTTTATACTTCCTTAGTAATCCATAAAATCACTTCCTGCTTATTCACGTCATAACTGTTGAAGAGTTGATTTTGCAATGAGAAATTCGAAATTTGAGACAATTTTTGCATTTTCCATGAACTTTTTGAGGGCCCTGTATGTTCAGATCACTTTGATTCTCCACTCATCGAGGTAGGTTCTGAAGCTAATCAAACACCGAGACCTTCCCACTCGAACATGTAGAGGGTATGCGGCCAATTTTATCGAGCCAAGGGTTTTGAAGTTGTGGTAACAAAACAAAAACAACTTTCGAGTTTTAGGTGAACCGATAACGCCCATAGACTTATTACGAGCCTAAATATTATTTGAGAGTCAAACCATTCGTCGGTCACTTGCAACATCCCCACCGTGTTTGTTGTCTTCGTTCTCCGCCGTATTGAATCACAACACATGAAAATTATGTCTTGTTCCCCCATTGCTTGTTAATAATGGTTCTTTCTACCCTAGCTGTGAAATCGACCTCGAGCTCCGAGTGGTGCCCCCCGACTGGAACTGCGGAGGAAGACCTGATGGAGGCATCGGAGGTTGCCCTGGACGGAAAAGTGTTTGTGAGTGTATCCATACCCACTACAGAGGTGCACTCTGAGGCTACCGGCTTCCACTACACTATGTACCTCGTTCAGGTGAGGGGTTCGTGACCATACACCAAGCAACTCTTCTTTCGAGACGTGGCGGTGCATTCACGCGTTTAGCTGTCGCTTGTCTTTCGTTCAAATGGGCCTCATTGACTTCTTGATCCTTCCTTTCTCAGAACTAATTTTTGCCATAATATTTTGTTTCTTCCTTTTAATTTGGTCTTACCTTACACCCCGCAGGGGGTTACGGTGTCTAGTTCGCTACACATGGTGGCGGCATGATCACGAGTCCCCAACCCAAAATTCCCGCCGCCCTGACAAGGGGGGGAAGGAAAAGGGAGGCGGGCCCGCTTTCTTGAGGGAAGGGAGGTTCCTTTTTCTTAAGGGACTGGGAGTCCAGCTCCAGCCAAGGCGAAATGATCCGCACTCAAGAACGGGGAAGTGGTGGTTCCAGTCAAAGCGGAAAGTGGGAGGGCTCTGGCTCTAATCGATGCGTAAGCGACTCGGAGGCATTCTCGAGACTCACGCTTCGAAAAACCGTCCCCTTACTGCCACACGAGAGTCAAGATTGGCTTTAGCCTTCTCCGAAAGCCAGATGTCGCCGACGATCGGTACCACAGAACTGGAAAAGAGAAGGCCAATTAGTCACTGATTCACTGCCACACTCAAACATCTTTACTCCTAACACATTCAACCATACCCACTCTCACACAATTTTCACTCACCTATTTTCAGTCCAGGCGGCTCTTCCTTCTTCAGTCACAACTAATGACTTCCAAACTATTACTAAACAAAAATATTATTAGCTGAAAGAATCCGCCCGAAAAGAAAATAGAGATGAATGGGGGAGCACGATAGAGGTCTATCGAGTCCCCCCACACAAAGCAATGACGGTGATCACGCGATCCACACACACATTCTGAAAAAAAGAAGAAAGGGATTAGACATAGGGGTTGGGAGGCGGACAACCAAACTACTATAATGGTACCTGGAGGGATTGCACGTTCCTCCTGGGATAACCCGTTGCCGATCGCCCAGCAGGCGCCTGGACCTGTAGAGTCGGTCATTTCCAAGTGAATATGACACGACCCCCGACGATCCTGGTGTGGGACCATCCCACCAGGATGCAATCTACAATCGAGCTTCTAGTTGATGCATGGATCGCTAGCGCAAGGGGGGGGCGGGTTATTTAATTATCGCAGCATGCAACATCCTCCCTCCACTCAAACTGGTCGCCTCAGGACAGCCTCACAGAAGGCGCTTACCACTTAATTGTATTATCGTTGGCGAGGCGTACGGCAAAGGTTGTAGGATCAAAGGCTTTCTCCCTTAATCTCCAAGGCGGTTAAAGGGAGCAGAGGTCATTTGTTCCTGGGGAGCTATACACAATTTGTCTTTCATTTCCCATAGTTTCATGCCCCTGATATTCACATCATTTTTTTAACAAAGTCAATCAGAGATCGCCATATTAATTGTCCGATTAAATGTTATTTTGAGGTAATCGGCATAGGCATATGTCTCGCTCACGAGACCAATATACAAAGAAAAAAGAACCGAGTCTCTGCCGACAGCCTTCCCAGTGTGACTGCTGAGGAATGATGTCAGTGTTCCCTCTAGTGGCAATTTCACAATTCTACAGGCAGTGAATGTTGTGATTGTGTAAAGTGAGAAAATTGCTCTGCAATGCCGCTCACTCACCCCCCGGTCTACCTGCGAGAGAACGGTAAAATTAGAACTCTTATTTCCTAGCTTTCAAAGTGTAATATTTTCGATTCTCGACTTCGATATAATGTTTCCTGTCTCTATAATTTGATTGATTCCTGTCATTTTGTGTGAATGATGTTAGTTGGGAATTGTAATCTCGTTTTACATCGGCCACTCCCTAAAACGATCGTAACATCGGCCGCCATTCCTTCTCTAAATATCGGCATCGGCCTTTCCATTAAAAAACTCATATCGGTCGATCCCTCAAGTTGATCTTTTTCCCGCTCATTGGGTGGAGGTGATGCTGGAATGGGAAGGTATTGCTCCTCTTTAAGCATCCTTAGAGTAAGTTGGAACTTCGCCATGTCAATTCTTGTGTCTGTGACGTCGTTCACCACGAGGGGTGCTGATAAGGTGTTAACTCCTTAGTACGCTCCGAGCTAGACTACGGATGCCCAGTAGGAGGTACCCGGAGAAATTGCGCATCCTCCCGACCTAAGTGCAAATTAGGCACTCCCGTCACTGGGTTAGCTTAAACTGTGATGGAGCCTGTGGAATTTGTTGGTGCGCTTCCTCCTCGATTCCTCTCACCATTCTTTTTTTTTTCTACGATTATCCTCTGACCTGACCAACTACCGCATGCTGAATCAGGAGAGAGGCTGCGGAATCTGTATAAATAACGCCCTTTAATGCCTGCAGGTCGCAACGGGCCAGGACTTTAGGGGTCCTAGTGGTCCGTCCTCCATTAATGGGAAGATCGGGTTTGTTCCAATAACCTGCGTGTGCTGGGCTGACCACCTCCCTGTGGCTTTTCTCAGGTGTATAAGGCTGTACTGCTTACAGCGGGCAGTCTTTAATGGCTTATTGACTGCCAGGCCAACTAAAAGTCTGGGTCTGCCACTACAGGTCTTCAGATCCTGGTTCTCCTGTCGAAGATTAATACGATCTAGTAAGGAAAACCACCCTGTCGCCCTTCCTCTCTGGCTGCTCAGTTGGGAGCTGCAGCCTTTGGGGATCGACCTGTCCACTGGACAACTTATGGTCGATGTGCGTCGCTGCACAGGTACAAACACCACTCATTAATCTACCCGGGATGAAGCCTTGAAAAGTCGAATTGGGCACACGCAAGACGCGCCGTCATTGAATTTAGCTTTCCCCTGAACCTTACTGCGACGACTGGGTTCTATTCCGCTCTGTTCGACACATTCTTGTTGAATGTCCCAGTCCGGGTGATCTTCGCGCCCCTTATCTGTCTCGGGACAAATGGGGTTGCTACCTCTTGTCCATTTTAGTCGGGATGGTTTCGTGCATATAAAGTTGTGGATTTATGGACTTTCTTGAGGAAGCTGACCTCCATTTTACTTGACTCTTAGGTCCTTGTCGCATGCTACGGTGCTGGTGAGAGGCGTGCTTCCCCAGGACGCCGGAGCTTACCTCTTCTTGCTTTTTACCTTTTATGCTTGCTTGCTTGTTTGGTTTTGCTTTGCTTTCTTTTGTTGTTTTTTTATAGTATGTATTATTTTGGTTTTAAAGTAACCTAATAAAAAATTAGTTACGGCGCCTTACGCACTTGGTGTGGCAGTCGCTAGATAGACGCCATTAAATAGCAAAAAATAGCCCCCCCCCTCCCTCTTTTTGCCTTTTTTGTGTTCTCCTTAAGCACTCCGGTTATTAACACTTTCCTTGGACTTACATTGAACCTTCCTCAAACTCTCCTTGGACCTTTTCCACTCAGTCTCCTGCCCTCTTCTATTTCCTTCCTTCAACTTAACCCTCTTTGACGAAAATGGAATAGCCAGCATCACTCAATGGTCATAATCCTCTCATTCAGTAAAAAAAAAAGAGAGAACAACTTTAAGTTTATGCATGGAACTGCATTCTTATATACCTTAAGGAACGGTAATGTACAGCTGTAGTAATGGGTTTTGTTAAGGGTGATTGTAGATAATGATTGTTATTAATTTCCATGTTGGATTTTTGCAGTACGATGCCATCTATATGTGCGAGGTGAGGGTTCCATCACCAGGGGAAGAACCTAGGGCCACCAGTGAAGGTGCCCCTGTTGCTGCCACTGGCTCGGCAGCAACCCAACACAAGATGATGCTTCAAACTAACGTGGTGAAGAGAAGGTAAAAAAGTATTTAATAATAAAAGGTAGCATTTCTTTAAGACCTTCTTCTAGGCCACGGGTTTTCACAGACTGCCTGTCTACTAACTACGAAAAGGCTTGGGCCAAGCGGTGGTGGGCCTTTATGGTACACTGAAGGCACCAAAGGATAGATAGAATGTAGCAGCAGAATCCTTAGTTTAGGCTTCGTCCTCTACGAACTCCACTGACTGAATGAGGTTCTAGAGAACTACCACTCCCTCTCTTTAGATTTTGTCTGAGATGTGCAAGTGTCGAGCATGTTATAAATGTGTTGCGTTGTGTCTGGTTCCTCCATGGTGACAGTGGGTTATGATGTTGGTGCTTTGTGTGCCTTTAGTTTAGGTTGGTGACCCCCGCATCGGAGTAGTGGTCACAGTTTGTAAAGGCATGGTATGGATCATTTTGTGTGTGTTGAGCGCATGGTTACTTGTGGGGAGGAAGTATTCCTTCCAAAGGTGCCCTTAGAATCGTGAAGATGTTTGGTGGAGGATGGTATAGGTGTTGCATTTAGTGGCATGACTGACGGGCTTCGTGTATGAGCGCGACCTTTGTGAACTGTGCTTCGTGCGAGTATTTGGAGTGTTTTAATTTTTTTATGTTGTGGGTAAATTTGTCCTGATTCAGGGGGCTACCAAATAGTAGTGGTGTTATGTTTAAGGAAAGTTAGGTTTTTGTTAACGCTATGAGGCTAGCATGGTAGCCTACGGCATCAGTGGATTTAAACTTAGATCTAACCACAGTACTTGTGTACACAAAGATGATGCAATTCAAAATGAGACTGCTTACAATTTCAATGCCAACGACAACGACAAAAATCTAAATAAAGACTTGTACATTGCAACCTACAACTGCAGAACGCTATCTGAGGATGTACATCTCACAGGACTTCTCACTGAAGTCAATGATTTTAAATTTTGATATAATTGGTATATGTGAAACCCGACGATACGGGGAAGCTAACACTGAAATAAGTGACGATCACCTACGCTACCACAAAGGAATAAAAGGCCAAAGGCAGCATGGAGTTGGATTCCTGATACATAGAAAGCTAAAAGAAATGGTAGTAGAGTTTCACGGCGTATCGAAAAGAGTAGCTTGCGTAAATCTAAGTCTCTTAAGAAGTACAACCTCAAAATAGTCCAAGTGTACTCACCGACATCTGCTAGTACAGAGGAAGAATATGGTATCATGGAGACCCTCCACACGATGAGAACGAGAGGGTGCCTCCCAATTTTTATTTCTAAATATCTGGGAGATTGTCGATTCCGCGTACGTGTAAGGGAACCCCTCTCCGACCCAATCGGGTAGGAAGAGGGCGTTGCAGGAAAGTTTGTTCAGTGTCGCTCTCTTTGCCCCGAGCATCAACGGTATCACCTCGGTGCTGCCGGAAGATGTTCTCGCTACGCTCTTCGTGGACGACCTTTCGATCTCTGTTGGGGCGGTCCAGATGCCATCTCTGGAGCTTCGACTCCAACTGGTATTGAACCACATCTCTCGCTATGCCGAAGCGCACAGATTTCGGTTTTCCTTGGCCAAGAATAAGGCGGTGAACTTCTACAGCCATCCATGGCTCCACCCCGACCCGGAATTGTTCCTAAAGGGCTTCGACTGGAAGTGGTGGATTCGGACCGTCTCCTTGGTCTTGTTTTCGACCAACGCCTCACCTGGGAGTCGCATATTCGCATTCTTCCTTCCTTGATGTTTAACACATGGGGTGCTGCTGATAGGGCTACTGCTTTACTTTTCTACAGATCCTTTGCTCTTTCGAAGCTTGACTACGGATGCGAGTTATACGCATTCGTAGTGGAAGGTTTAATTAATCAACAACAACGGTCTCCGTCCGGTGACCGGTGCCTTCCGCACGTTCCCCATTGAGCGCCTACTTATCGATGCTGGGGAGATTTTCACTCGATCTGCGCTGTACACAATGCATTATCTACTTGTGGGTTCAGGTAGATGAGGAGAGTTGGTGCAGAAAGGCAGAAAGTAGATGTTAATGGAAGAAGGAGAGGCTAAGCCTAGGCCGTACCGAACACTAGATCCCATTAGCACGGCGACCAGGGAAATACATCGTCGTGCCACTTGTGTGTTTATGATTAAAGAAGTGGTGTTGTGCGGGCAGATCTACTTTATGAGGGTCGGAAGCTGGTGGAAAATATGTGTTTAGCCTAGAATACCATTTGAGCAGTGAATTGTAGAGGTTTTCCGTCTTTTGCGACTGTGAGTAGATATTCGTGATTCTGCTCGTGTTCTGTTATAAATTTTGGTTAAGTATTTTAAGAGGGTGTTTATCTGTTAGGTGAAGTTGGCCTTGTTTCCTTTCAAGTTGATGGCTTCGTGTGTATCGTGTTTACTTGTTGCTGTGTACGGTTCTCATTTTTTTCCCAGTATCTGTTTCTTTTGTGGTTTAGACTGTCTAGGGACGCTTGTCGTGTTATGATTTTTTGTTGTTTTCCTAGTTTGTTTCGAAGTTTTCTGAGTTATCTGATTTTTAGGAAGAAGTTTCGGTAGTTGTGTTTTCTGTTCCCCTCCGTGTTTGATTATTGCTTGCTGTTGTTAATATTTGGGCGAAGCGTGAGCGAGTTGTGTTTATGTCTCTGAATTAGGCAGCTGATAATTTATATATTTAAATTTTTAAATCTTTCTTCGTTAAAGCTTTTCCATTTAGCATTGATGTAGGTATGAAGTGTCATATGGTCCTAAAACCTCACAGTGGGGCTCTTGTCTCTTCGGATTGAGGCGAGGCAGGGTCATGGGCAGTAAAGTCCCCATGCTAATTTTCTTTTTATCAGGACGCTATCGTGCACTAGCCGAGAGTTTGGTGGACTGGCCTAGGTTTGAATGATTTTAATTTCGCGTCGATTTTGCTTTGGAATCTAAGAAGAGATAGAAAAGTCTCTCTTTCGTCTTCCTGAATTCATTGTATTTATTGATACAATTTCGTCTTCTGTTTGAAGGACTTGAAATGTGCCCATTGTCTTTTTCTTGGTTTATGGCTGATATGTTATGGTATCCGTTGTAAGTAGGTAGTTAGGTAGTGAATGCCAACCACCTCTTGACCAGGACGGACCCCACCGACCGGATAATGAAACTAACATAAAGACTAGCATGGCAATCGCTTGTGCTCCTGTGGGCACCAGGAGCCGGTTTTCTTTTTCGGGCAGGGAGGTATCAGGAATATTTTTTTACACCAACCAGCGATCAGATAGGAACCTTCATCACCCCGGGGTGAGTGGGGACTCGTTCCGCGTCAGGAGTATACGGATACAACTATCCATCAGGAGAATACAGGAGAGGAGAGACGGCGGTGTCGTGATTGGCTGTGTAAGACCTACCTACCCCCACAGGGCTAAGCACAGCGCGCCGGCCTATCGGTGACTAGACCTCTACATGCGCTGACGATTGTGTCCGCTCTCGCTTGGTATTGGACTCGACACCTCGACTTCATAAATCCAACGCCGTATCCACTAGGCCAGCAAGGGCTCCAGTAGCCGTGGTTCTCTTGGATAATTTGTTAATTTGAGTCTATTTTCACTTTCCATTATTGTCTTCTTTATCATTTTTGCTTCTCTCATTGAGTTGCTCTTCCTGCTTCAGGTTTCGCGAATTCCTCTCACTCCACTCCGCCCTCGAGGATGACCCTGTCATGCGAGCTGCCATGAAAGGTGTTAAAGGCCCCAATAAGTGGTTGAACCTTCCCTTCAGCAAACTCGACTCTGCTACGATCTCCTCTAGGAGGCTTTTTCTTGAGAAGTACCTTCAGGTAACTTAGAAATGTGGGTTCATGACCTTGGTATTGACAGATGCTATGCTTCTACTCAATTCCGTCCCTTCCCGGTTTAATCTAGCGGCTATTGGGAATTGCATTTTGAAACCACCCAGAGGGCAACATGACTGTAAAATAAGTATTAATTCGCTGGCAGGATCTTGGGTTCGATGTCAGCATCACCAGATCTCACCAAATTTACGATGGTCACAAAGATACTTGTCATCACCTTTCTTTAAAAATTAAATCTTGCGCACTTGTTCAAGATTTGCATATATGTAGATCCTGTAGCCAAGAATATATTTTGGATGTCCTAATCTCATATAGAATCTCTCGATTTATGATTTCCAACTTCAGCCATTCTTGCCATATCTTTCTTCCAACCCCACATGTGAGTTTCTGGTGTAACTTAATAAACGATATTGCCCTGAAAGATTGCTTGCTCTCCCAACTCCACCCCGTAAGGGGCGCGGCGATTTGCCATCCTGGCCGCCGTGCTGACGGGATCCAGCGCTCCGTCCGGCCCCAGCTTAGCCTCTCTTCCTTCCTTCAGATAGCCTGTATATCTCTCCTACCTCGTCGCTTTTCATACAACCTCTCCCACAACTTTCTCTGGTCAGCCTCTAATTTCACAGGGTAGAAGCTGACCTTCTTCTCAGCCAATCGTCCCGAATCGGGGCTGAGGGGGGAGGGGACAATGTCCCCTAACCCCTGAGCTCCGGTCTGGGGTGGCTGGTTTTTAACTACCTGCTTCATCCCCACCCATACCTTCCTCACATCCCTTTTCCTCTCGTCTTCAAAATCTATCATTTTTACGCCGTGTCTAAGGTGGAGCCGCCATGCCGATGGACTGCCAGGCCACCAGGCGGGAGGGGTGGTCCCAAATGGCGGCGCCTGGCTCTGCCGGGCCTGCAAGCACCTCTTGCAGTGCGGGCAACTGTGAGAGGTGGTGAGCTGTTGCGTCCCGTGTAAATAAGAGGGTCACCATGCCCAATGATGATTATCAAAAAAAAAACCCAACCCCCAACTTCCCCAAGAACAACGGAGCCGCCCTCGGGCAGCTCCACCAAAAAAATGGAGGTCCCCCCCTTGTGCTTGCGCAGGGGACCCTCCATACTTCTTTAACCGGAGAGGAGGCTTACTCCTCTCCTACGCCTACGGGTGTAGGGGACTTTCCCTCACTCCCTTCTCTGGAGGTGCTTTCGGGCACCTCCCTATTTCCAGCGGCAGTCCCTCCTTTTCTTTCTAAGGGGACTGCCAAGAAAGCCAGCAGGCAGCCCTTAGCCAGCCGCTCCCCATCGAAGCGGCTCGGTAGGGCAAACCCCCTTAGGGGGGAGAGGGAAGCCAGGCCCCTTCGGTCGCTTCCCTCAAAAGACCTGCTGGCAAGGATATTAAACCTTGCCGGGGTTAAGGCTTGTGCCTCCCCACAAATGACTTTTGACGCTGCCAAGGGGACCTGCGATGTCCTGGGAGGGGATGGCCAACTGGAGGCCCCTCCTGTGATAGACATGGTCCTTGAGGAGACCCAGCCTCAGAGGGTAGGGCCTTCCATGGGGGGGAATCCGGGCTCGGCGCCAAGCACCGAACCCGAGTCCGCCCCTATGTAAGGTCCCCCTCAAACGGCTGAGGGCTCCGAGGCAATACAAGGAGGGGAGGGATCTCCTCCGACAGGTGCCCCCACGACTACCAGGAACTTCTCCATTTCGGAGAGAGACCTGGCTGAGGCCGGCCCATCTGGCATGGGGGCTTCTGCCGGCGGAGGTGAGAAGCGGGTTCATTCCCCGCCCTCCTCTCCAAAAAAGAAAAAGACTAGAAAGACAAAGAAGACTCGGGGCTCCTCTCCATCCGCGGGGGCTGCGGGGACGGATAGGTCTGCTGCCACTTTGGTAGGCGACCAAGCCAAGATCGGCACATCCAGCCCCTCTACCCCCCCGTGTGCGGAGCCCCTGACCAAGACTAACACCAAGAGTGCACAGGGCGGAGCCTCGATGACATCGGGGCCCCTCATTCAGAGGTCACCTGGCGTTTTCGAGCCCGCTGGCTTCAAACGCTTCCTCGTTATTCGCTCCACTGATGGTACCATGTTGTCCAAGGGCAACATGATCCATCAGAGGAGAGGATTAGCTAGTGCAATTGGTAGAGAGCCGAAGGTGACCCGTTTCTCGGACGGGAGCCTTCTGGCGAATGCGGCGAATCCCGCCGAGGCGGCCAAGATAAGTGCTCTTCGGACACTTCATGGCACCCCGGTGAGTGTGACGCCGCACTCTACCATGAACTTTGTAAAAGGAGTAGTTTATGCGAGGGAACTCGTGGACTACTCCATTGAGCACATCACCCTAGAGCTGGCCGACCATGGGGCGGTCAAGGTCGAACGTGTGATGAGAAAACAGGGAGGGGCCTCGAGACCCACCCATACGCTCTTCGTCACGTTCGACTGTGACAAGCTCCCTGAGTCGGTGCGTGCCGGTTGGTACCGCTACCGCGTGAAGGCATTCGTGCCACTTCCGCGGCGGTGCTATTACTGTCACCGCTTCGGCCATACGAATCGCTCATGTAGACGTGCAAAGTCAGGGTCACCCGAAGTATGTGTAAATTGCTCCAAGGTCGCACACGATAAGTCCAAATCGTGTGTGGCCAAGTGTGTCAATTGCGGAGAGCCGCACCCTGCTTCTTCGAAGCAATGTGGTGCATATCTCCTGGAGAAAGAAATCCTGGCCGTTCAGGCCCAGGATAGACTCTCAGTCCGCGAGGCTAAGGACTTGGTCCTGGCGCGCCCAGCTCTGCCTGGGACGTCATATGCCTCAGTAGCTAGAAAGGCACCCTCTGCTCCTGGCCCATCCAGGCCAACGAGCACGGTTGTTTCCGCGCCCATTCGGAGCCCTTCTGCGGGCTCTACCCAACCCGGGAGCTCCCCTGGTAAAGCTGGCGGCAAAAAGGGTTCATACCCAGCCCCGGCTAAAACCAGGGCTCCCCCCTCTTCCCCCAGCGTGACCGTTTCCCGCAAGGCGAAACGGCCACGCGCCTCCACCGAGTCGTTAGACTCACAGGAGGCAACACCCCTGAAGATGGTCGCTAGGCCATCTTCGGGGGTTCCTAAAGCTGTCCCCCGAAAGGAGGACAGCAACAAAGGAGCTTCGGCTCCTTCGCCCACGCCCTGAGGTAGAGCGAGTGGCTCGGAGACGGTGGTTCCTCGAAAAGAGGGCCCCCCGCCTCCGAAGCCGCAACGCCCGCCCAAGGTTTCGAGGCGGAGGGAGGAAAAGACTCGCTTGGCGATCCCAACCTCCCCCAATAAGTCCTCGAAGGCGACAGCGCCTCCAGCGCTTTGTCCGACCAACAGCGCCCGGGGTTCTGCCCCCGAGAAGCGTACGGCCATTCCCGTGAGGGTCTTCAGTTCGAGGAGGGCCCCCGCGTCTCCTCCGAGCTAGGCCTGGAGGGCATATTCCTTCAATGGAATTGCCGTGGACTCCGGGCCAACTGGGAGGAGCTGCGGAGGCTCGTCTCGTCCCGCTCCCCGTTAGCTATCTTTTTGCAGGAGACCATGCTAGGCGCGTGCCCCCTGCCCGCCCTCCCGGGGTACAAGGGTCTTACGACCCCACCACCGCGGGATCGCCGGGCTGGGGGATGCGCGGTTTACACCCGGCATGATGTCTCCGTTCTTCCTTTCTCTTTAGATACCTCCTTTCAGGCAGTGGCTGTGCAGCTGCACCTGGATAGGAGGTATACTATCATTTCTGCGTACATTCCACCGTCAGCTGACTTCGACGCGGGGGACTTCCGCCGCGTCGTAGCATGGTTGCCGAGGCTCTATCTCTTGCTTGGAGATCTGAACGGCAGGCATCCTCTCTGGGGAGATTACTCCATAAATCCCAGGGGATAAGTCCTTGCCGATCTGATCGAAGAGCTTGAGATGGGTGTCCTAAACGTTGATGAGTTTACGCATCACTGTCCGAGAACTGCTTCATTTTCTTGCCTCGACTTATCTTTGTGCTCTTCGGATGCACAGCCTGATTTTGATTGGGAGGTGGTCAATGACCTCCATGGTAGTGATCACTTTCCCATTCAAATATCATTTTCAGGGCAACTGCCGCCTGAGAGACCACCTCGGTGGTGCTTGGCTCGGGCGCGGTGGCCTGCATTTCAGGAAATGACTGAATTCTCTATCTCAGTCGAGGAGTTTAGGTCAGTAGATGAGGCCGTTGAGTTCTTCTCCGGCAACCTCATCGCCGTGGGCCTGACTACTATTCCTAGGACGTCTGGCCGTTTTGCACGCCGACCACTCCCATGGTGGTCGGCCGAGTGTGAGACGGCCCTCAAACAGAAGCGTTATGCCTACATGCGCTATAAGCGCCGCCCGAACGATTTCACTGTCGCTGAATTTCGTCGGGCTAGGGCTAGGTTCCGGTATATTTCGAAGCACGCCCGCCGCTCTTCTTGGCGGGCATACGTGTCTTCACTTAACGGGAAGACCCCTTTAGCTGAGGTGTGGAAGCGAGTCAAAAGGATTCGGGGCAAGTTCTCGCAGGACCCCCCTCCCGTTCTCCAGGAGAATGGGACCGCAATCTCGGACCCCGCGTCCGTGGCGGAATCCTTCGCGACCGCTTTTTCTGCATTCTCTAGCCGTGATGCTGCTCCACCAGCATTCAATGCACGTCGTGATGTCGCGGAAAGCCGCCGGCTGGACTTTACCTCCAGAGGCGGAGAACCCTTCAACGACAAGTTTACTGTAAGCGAGTTGCGTTCCGCTCTCGCTTCGTGCGCGGACACCGCCCATGGTCCGGACGATGTCCCGTACGCCATGCTTCGACATCTAGGGGAGCGAAGCATGGCCTTTCTGTTAGATTTGTTCAACAGGATCTGGGTGGAAGGTCTTCTCCCAGACTCCGGGCGAATCGCTACTGTGCTTGTCTTTCACAAACCGGGGAGAGATCACTCTACTCCGAGCGGTTTCCGCCCAATCTCTCTAACCTCTTGCGTGTGCAAGTTGATGGAGAAATTGGTAAATGTTAGATTAGCCTTTTTCCTGAACAGCGGAGGCCATCTGTCTTCCGCACAGTGCGGCTTCCGCAAGTTCCACTCCACGTCGGATGCTCTGCTCCGACTGGAAAATGCCGTCTGCGAGGCTTTCCTTCGTAGACAGCACTACGCCACGGTGTTTTTCGATCTGGAGAAGGCCTATGATACCGCATGGCGATACGGTATCATGGAGACTCTCTACACGATGGGGGCGAGCGGACGCCTCCCAATTTTTATATCTCAATTTTTGCGAGATCGTCGATTCCGCGTACGGGTGGGGGGAGCCCTCTCCGGCCCAAAGGAGCAGGAAGAGGGTGTCCCGCAGGGAAGTGTCCTCAGTGTCACACTCTTTGCCCTGAGCATCAACGGCATCACCTCGGTGCTGCCGGAAGATGTTCTCGCTACGCTCTACGTGGACGACCTTTCGATCTCTTTTGGCGCGGCCCAGATGCCAACTCTGGAGCGTCGACTCCAACAGGCATTGAACCGCGTCTCTCGCTATGCCGAAGCGCACAGGTTTCGGTTTTCTTTGGCCAAGACTAAGGTGGTGCACTTCTGCCGCCATCCACGGCTTCACCCCGACCCAGATTTGTTTCTTAATGGGGTGCGCCTGGATGTGGTTGAGTCGCACCGTTTCCTTGGTCTTGTATTCGACCGACGCCTCACCTGGGAGGCTCATATTCGCAGCCTTAGGGTCTCTTGTACCCGCGCCATGGACATTCTCCGTTCCGTGACGTTCAGCGCTTTGGGCGCTGATAGGGCTACTGCCTTACTTTTTTATCGATCCTTTGTTCGTTCGAAGCTCGACTACGGATGCGAGTTTTATGCATCCGCAGCCGAGCGTTTATTGCGGAAGGTGGATTCGATCCACCACACCGGCCTTCGCCTTGCGACCGGTGCCTTCCGCACTTTCCCCATTGAGAGCCTGTTGGTTGATGCTGGGGAGATTCCACTCGCTCTCCGCTGCGTGCAGTGTATCACTCGACTGTACGCGCGAGCCCGGCGCCTCCCTCAGTCGCCAACAGCTCTCACTGCATCCGCAGCTGATCTCGATTGTGCCTATGCCGTCGAGAGACGCCATTCATACCCTAAGCCTTTTGGATTTAGGGCCAGGAAACTCCTTCGAGAGGTAGATATCGCTCTCGGGCCGGTGGCGCCCCTGGTTTTGCCCAGGACGCCACCCTGGAGGGTACCACATTTGACTATTTGTCGCCACGCCTCTGCTCCCAAAGCTTGTACTGCGCCGGGAGTATTGCGTTCGACCTTTTTGGAGCACACATCGTGTCACGCTGGAACCGTGCCAGTGTATACGGATGGCTCCAAGTCTCAAGAGGGGGTCGGCTTCCACGCCGTATCCCCTCTGTTTGTAGTCAGCGGGGCTCTGCCAGGCGCTGCGTCTGTCTTCACGGCCGAGCTGATGGGAATTCACCACTCGAGACGGGAGATTACGCGACGTGCCCGGTTCGGAGACCGGATTGTGATCTATAGCGACTCACAAAGCGCCCTGAGTGCTCTCGGGGCATTGGAATCTCCGCATCCCCTGGTTCGCGATATCCGTGACGTTACGGTTTTGGCGAGCCGGGCAGATGTCGAGATTATCTTCTGCTGGGTTCCTGGACATGTAGGAATTGCGGGGAATGAGCGCGCCGATGAGGGCGCCAAAGAGTCCGCGAGGACTCTGCGACCGGACCAGCGTTTCGCTCTTCCTCACACCGACTACATGGCAGGAATACGGGCAGCTCTTCGGACTGCTTGGCAAAGAAGATGGGAGACGGTCGAAGGGAACTTAAAGTTGCGTGCCATTGCGCCGCGACTGTTCCCATGGACCTATCCCCCAATGCCGCGGCGGCTTCAGGTTGCTTTCTGTCGTCTTCGAATCGGACACACTCGTGTGACGCATCGCTACTTGATGGAGCGCTCGCATGCGCCCTATTGCAACGACTGCGTCGTCCCCCAGACTGTTCGGCATATTCTTGTCGAATGTCCAAGTCTGGGTGATCTTCGCGCACGATACCTGTCTCGGTACCGGTATGGGTGGGGTCGCTACCGCCTGTCCCTTGTACTCGGGACGAGTGCGTGCACCATGACTGGTGGACTTATTGACTTTTTGGGGGAGGCCGGCCTTCTCCCTTTCATTTAACCCGGTTTTATTGTTGTTGTTGTTTTTGTTATCGTTTTTGTTATTGCTTTGTTATTGTTATTTCTTTTTATTGTTGTTTCCTGTTGAATTATTTTGAAGTAGCCTAGAACTAGGCTGTTTGTTTACGACAACTTATGGCTAAGTCGGCAGTCGCCAGATAGCCCCTTAATCAAAAAAAAAAAATCTCCCAACTCCACTCCGTAAAGGGCACGACGATGTGTTTACTTTGCCGCCGTGCTTACAGTACTCAGCGCCCCGTCCGACTGCAGCTTAGCCTCCTTTCTTGCTTCCACTAACTTTCCTCTACTTCTCTCCCTTTTTGTAGCTCCTCTTCCACAAAGCCTCCGTAAGGGGCACGGCGATTTGCACTCCTGGCCGCCGTGCTAAGGGGACTCAACGCCCCGTCCGGCCCCAGCTTGGCATCCTTTCTCTCCTTCTGCTAACCCCTACTTCGTCTTCTGTACCAATTCTCTTCCCCGTAAGCGGCGCGGTAATTTACCTTCCTTGTCCCCGTGCTGACGAGACCCAGCGCCCCGTCCAGCCACAGCTAAGCCTCTTCTTTTCTTACTTTTGCTTCTGTACGTGTCGACGGTTGCGCCTACTGGGGGGCATCGTCTGCAGGACCGTGCCTTAGAGGAGGTTTGGTTGCCCGGTTCGTCATTTTGTTTCTGGATGGTCTTAGCACCGCAGTCCAGAGAATCTCCGTTATGCGGCTTCGCTGTTTTTAAAACGACAGTGGGAGTCAGTGGGCGGGTTACTCCGTCTGGGCTGTATGAGCGCTCTTTGGACTCACGATAACGATTTCGTGCATGCCCTCGGCTCCAGGGGCAGGCCAAAATAAAATATATATTTATATGGGTAAATTTAACAAACATAACTCCCAGAGACCTGCGGACTCTGGTCATCGTGCCTTGGAACCTGACGGTAGACTCTTTGATCCTTTTGGGTCAGAAGTCGACCCTGAATTGGATTACGACTTATTTTTAGTCTTGAAGCGAACGATAGTCCTCTTAGTAAGGCTGACATCTTTGACGTCTACGAGGATTTTGTTGAGAAATGTAGCGAACCTGCCCAAATGTGACCACGTAATGATGGCGCATTGATAGTCAAGGCGAAATCAAGCGAGCAGCATCAGCGGATTAGACCCTACAGTCTTTAGCTTCTGTAGACATGTCCTCTGCTTCGCACCCGGCATTTAACATCAGCAAAGGTGTTATCCGATCGGGAGAGTTAATAGATTACGATGTTGACAGGCTGGTATCAAAACTTACCAATCAGAAGGTTGTAAAAGCCCACCGCATTTCCTGGTTTGTGAATGGCGCTAGGTTACCTACTGCCACCATAATCCTGACCTTCAACAGATTGGAATCCCCCAACTACGTTAAGGCTGGCTATCTTAACGTCCCAGTCAAACCTTACGTTGAAAACCCACGACGCTGCTTCCATTGGCAACGCTTTGTCCATGTAAGCAAGTTTTGTAAGCAGGCAAGGTTGTGTGTGAATTGTGGATCGGATTATCACGGTACGCCCTGTTCTCAACAGCCGTGCTGCCCTAACATCACAGCAATGCACTTTCTTTCTCTATGAGAGGGAAGTCATTGCCATTAGAAACAAGAACAGGGTCAGTTTTAAAGAGGCCAAAAGAAGAGTAAAGGAGATGTATGTCCAACCTGGTGTGAGCTTTTCTGATGCTCTGCTTTCTACCGGGCCAAAGAAAGGGAGAAGCCAGAGACCCACTACTGGTTCTCCTGTGCCTGACCAAATAAAAAGTCCTCCCTGTCCTAAACGTACATCTCCTCGTGATGAACACTCTTGGTCAGCACCTAACAGTGCTTCTGAGGCTACCAACAAGAAGAGGAACCTTCCATCCTCTCCTGGTTCCCCAAGGGTGGTTAAGCACCTTGCTACCGCTCCAGAACATTTGAATGTTGATCATGTTGGTCTTCAGGTGGTATCCATTCCACCTCTGGACATTCACCCTACCCCTAAAGAACCAAGCTCTTCTTCAGCTCCAAAGCCAGTTATCTCTCCACCCCCCTTTGTTGATACTGCTTTAGAATTCCTTCGATCCCTGATAGGAAGGAACCAACCTTTGCTCCTTCCCAGGAGCCAGCTGTTGTGGAGATTATCCTCTCATCTGAGGAAGACTCTCAAAAACTGACTCCACATCCTTCTCTATCAGCATCGAATTCATAACTTTTGCCGATGTCCTCGCCACCGCCATCGCCTCTACCATCCCAACCAATACCACCAGCTGTGTCAACATCGTCTGCTCCCTCGACACCTGAACTGACCCTTGGAGTTGCTTCCATCTCTGCTTCTCCAGTGAAGACAGTTCTCTCTTACAGCCACTTATCAAAATCTGATGCACCTCCTCTTAAAGAAAAACCAATGGCGAAACTCAAGCTCCTGATGCCTCCTTTGTCATACTCTAAGCCTAAGGCTAGTATGACACGAACTATTTCCGCTGGTAGTTCAAATCCAAAATCTACCCCTAAGGGTAAGAAGAAATCTACCTTTTTGCTATAACTGTTAAAATTTTCCAATTATTCATTGGAACCTCCAAGGTCTCTTCCCTAAATGGGAAGAGTTCAAGCTCCTGCTTAAGGATTACAATCCCGATTGTATTGCTTTACAGGAGACTTGCTTGGGTACTCGCAGAGTACCGTACCCAACATTTCGGGTTTTGTGGGATATTATAAGAACCCTGGAGAACCAATTCATGGTTCTGCTGTCTTTGTTAACAACAGGGTTCCCCACAACCAGCTCTCTCTTAACACAGACCTGCAGGCGGTTGCTGTCCGCCTGTTTTCCAGTCGCCATTATTCGGTCTGTTCGCTGTATCTTCCTCCTGGCGAGGAAAGAGATACAGCTGTTTTAGCTACAAAGTTAGCTAATTTAATTTCTCAACTCCCTTCTCCCTTTTTATTGATTGGCGACTTTAATGCTCAACACCCTCTTTGGGGGGACCATGATAACAACCCTAGAGGAAATATGATTTCTGGGCACTAATGATGTCTGCTTTCTTAACGATGGCAGCCACACATCATTTCACATCCAGACGAACAGCTTTACATGTGTGGACTTGTCTCTCTGTTCACCAAACTGTAGAGCTGATTTTGACTGGGCAGTGGATCCTGACTTGCGAGGCAGTGATCACTTCCCCATTTTAATAACACCGTGTACAGGTAGTCCTCCTCCACCACCTAGCAAAAGATGGAATACAAAAAAGCAAACTGGCCTAAGTTCAGGCACCTCTCGAGCCATGATGGGTCCTTCCCTCATGAAGATATTAAAGTGGCTATTGATGATCTTCTAGCCCACGTCAATCATGCAGCTAATTCCTCCATCCCGCTCTCCGGCTCAACTGCTCGTGGACCACAAATGCCCTGGTGGTCTTCTGAATGCTCGAGAGTTGTCACTGAATGTAAACAGGCTTGCCGACGTTACCATCGGTGCCCCACGATGGTAAAGAAACTTGCTCGTAACCGAGCAAGGGCAGCACGGCAACGAACCTTCGACGAGCTCGAAAGACTCGTTGGATGGTCACATGCTTCTCTGTGGCCATCAATAGCATTATCGCAAATCTCCCAGCTGAGATTTCCTCAACTCTATATGTGGATGACTTAGTGCTTATCTGTTCATCGCCTAGACTTTCATTTGTCATACGTAAGCTACACTGGGTTATAAATACCGTAGCTGATAATGCTTCTTCCAAGGGCTTTCGCCTTTCCGCAGTAAAGACCAAGGGTGTCCACTTTTACAATCATAGATCGGTGTCATGGGACCTTTCCCATTTGTCACTCTATAGTGTCCCTGTCACCTTTGAGCCCCATTTCAGATTTCTAGGGGTGATCTTTGATTCGAGGCTTTCTTGGAGGCCTCATTTGGACGCTTTGAAAAGCTCTTGTCTGAAGAGAATGGACATAATGAAATTACTGTCACACACTTCTTGGGGAAGTGATCGACGCACCCTGTGGCTTCTGTATTCAGCATTGGTCCAGTCAAAGCTGGACTATGGGTCACTGGTGTACTCCTCTGCCTCGCCGTCCATCTTTGAAATATTAAATACTGTGCGTAACAAGGGTGTGTGCCTGGTTTCTGGAGCTTTCAAGTCCCTCCCTGTGTGGAGTCTCTATGCAGAGAACGGGGCTCTTCCTCTTCCTTTTCACAGGCTCAAGTTTAACTTCAAATATCTTTTTAGACTTGAGTAATTACCATGGTCGCCAGTATATGAGTGTACGTTCAATTTGCGAACAGTGGCCTCATATGATAGATTTCCATCCCTGGCTCGCCCCTTTGCTCTGCGCAAGTCCGAGCACACAGGACGTCTAAGGGAGTTTTCTGTTATTCCGTTTTCATTACCAAAGATTCCTCCATGGCTCATACCACCTGTAGTGGTATGCAAGGGGCTTACTGGTAGGCCCAAGGATCAGTTCTTGCCTGTAGCCTTGAAACCATGTATGATCAACACTCCTCCCACCATCGTCCTAGCACCTTTGTGTTCACCGACGGGTCCAAGTCATCGGACGGAGTTGAAGCTGCTGCTGTCTTCCCATCTCAGACCGTATTGATTCGCCTACCAAATGCAGGTTCTGTTTTCACAGCAGAACTTGTTGCCATTCTTGCTGCACTCTTTGTTATTGCTCCTATGCCATCTGCTTGTCTTACGATTTTCTCTGACTCCCTTAGTTCTCTGGAGGCACTGAGTGCTTTTCGTCCTAGCCATCCGCTGGTTTCCAAGATCCAGCGGTGGCTTTTTTTATCTTTCTCCTATTCATAAGATTTCTTTTTGCTGGGTGCCCAGTCACGTGGGCATCCCAGGTAATGAAAGGGCGGATGCTGCGGCCGAGGAGGCGGCATCATTGGGGACACCACCATTAGCCCCAGTCCCACTTCGTGATGTCTATCCCCTCATCACCGAATATGTAATCAGCTTATGGCAGAAGATGTGGGATGAGCTTCCTCCCACCAAGCTCGATTCCACAAAACCTTCTGTCCTCCCATGGCCACATAGACTGGAGTTTATTTTGTGCCAACTGAGGATAGGCCATTGCCGCCTTACTCATGGGCACTTGATGAATGGGCAGCCCCCACCTTTTTGCATCCTGTGCGGGGTGCAGCTGTCCATCCTTCACATCTTTGACGAGTCTTCCCTTTTGAGAAATCTTGGGAGGAGGGTCTTCCCTTTTATTACTAGGTAGATGCCCCCCCCCAACAGGTTCTGCTGGGTATCTTGTCTGAGACTCGTGTCTCTTTTAGTGTGAATAGAATTTTAAAATTTTTAGAAGAATCTAATCTTTTAGCCAAAATTTAATATATTGTTTCATGATTTTATATTCTCTGTTCTTGTATCTATTGTTGATCCATCTATAGTCTATGTTTTTATCCTTTGTTGAATTCTCAATAGTTTATTTTTTATATCCTTTTACACCCCTTGATGGTTTTAAATTCCTGTACTTCCATTCTATTGATCTTAATTTCATAGCTATATTTTTGTATATTCTCCAGATGTCTATATTTTTATTGAGAACACTCGTGCAAATTACCCGTCCTTGAATTTGGCTGCGGGCTAGTTCGTTTGGGCTTTGTAACATTTATTTTCGGCACTATTCATTCATTCATTCTCCCTCAAAGCATTTGATTTAGTAGATAGAGCTGCGCCCTTTGAGTTCGGACCCGAGCTCGTATCTAGTCGCAGGAAAGCCTGATTCTTTGGGACTGGCCCTGGCCCCGGTTTGCTCACCCCCTTCCCTATCCCCCAGTAATCGCAGTGGAATATTGGCAGCTACCAACCCAATTCCTCCCGTTCCAACTTTTTGGGGAGGATGCCAAGAAGGGGTAGAACTCCGCAGTCGGCGTTCGGTCCGCGGGGCAGGGCTTTAACCCAGAAGGAACGAAGTAAAGGATAATAACCCACCAGCATACGTCCTGCATGGTCCAGCGCCCGCGCCTACACTGCCGACTGTGTTGCTTATAACCGGCCCATTGTCGACGCCAACGGGCATCCGTAGTGGTTACTGGAAACCAGACTCCTGGTGCCGAAACGGAACGTTCACGGATGGAGTCAGCTCTGTTTTTGTTCTATCAAATTCTTTATTTATAAAACCAGGCAATGGCTTCACCACTCCCCCCCCCCCCGGGGGAGCTTGTGCTTCGCTACTAAGATTAAATTTTAAAATCTAAAAAAAAAGCAGCCATGGTTAAATTTTTATTACTTTTCTGAACTTCGCCAATTATAATAATTTTAAAAAGGAACTCGAAACTAAATTTCCCTCCTTTCAAAATATCACGCTGCTAAAATATAGTTGTCGAAGAAGATATATAAAAATATTTTTTCTGAACTTCACCATTTTTAATTCTTTGGGTTTTTAAAAATTCACAAAATTTCGATACTTATATTTATTTCTGAACTTCACCCTTTTGTTTTTTGATATTATAAAAGAATTATTAGAAATAACTGATGAAAAAAAACATAAGTCATAACCAAACTAAGAGGAAATTATTATTCAAATACTCAAAAAAATACACTTCTTAAATTATAGAGTTAGTGATGATGACAAACCTCAATGAATACTACAAGTAAAGATAAAAGCAGCCCCCTCCCGCCCCAAACCTTCCCCATACACCCCTTAGTTTGCTACGTGCTAATCTTGGTGAAGAGGCGTCCCTCTCACCACTCTCAACCGATAGAAGAGATTCAGCTCTATCCCTATTAAAGTCGCCTTCGGCTAGCTCAATGCTGTCTCTCAGAGGCCTCTCCAAGTCTCTTCTAGTGGGGAGGGTATTTCCCCCTCTCCAGTAGATACGGGTTCGGGGCGAACCCCCTCAACTACTTTAGAGGGGTAAGAGGAGGCGTCGTCGTCCCTTGGGCCTTACTAAGATACCTCGTCGATCCGAAGTTTGTCACGTTAATGGGAGCTCGGACGCCTACCCCCCTTCTCTTCCCATCGCAGATCGGCATGCCGGGCCCAGGGGTGTTCATGATGGGCCATAGGTTCTTTCAGTCCCCGGTCGAGATACCTGACAAATGGAAGGGGGGGTCAGTTGGAGCCACCTCCTGAGGTGGAGATACGTTAAACCCCTGACTCGGCTCTCTCCCAGCGTGACCGTTTCCAGTAACGTCAAAGGGCCGCGCGCTTCAGCTAGCCGTTAAACTTAGTTGAGGAAAACCACCTGAAGGTGGTCGTGAAGCCGTGTTCCAGGATTCTGAAAGCTGTCCACCGAAAGAAGGACAGCACCACAGTAGTTTCTGCTCCAACACCCAACCCAAAGCGGGACCAACTGGTTCGAGAAGGTGGGACCCTCAAATGGGCGATCCCTGTACATTCCACCGTCATCCGACCCTCGACGCGAGAGACTTTCGCCGCGTCGTGGCACCGGTACCTGGGTCCTTTCTACTGGTCTGGAATTCCTACATGGGTTATAAGCGCCGCCTGGAAGATTTCACTGTCGGTGAATTTCGCCGAGCTTGGGCTAGGTTCTGGTATGTATCGAAGGACGCCACCTGTTCTTCCTGGCAGGCATACGTGTCTCCACTTAACGGGAAGACCTCTCTGGCAGAGGTGTGGAAACGAGTGAAAAGAATTCGTGGCAAGTTCTCTCACAGGATCTCCCTCCTGTTCTTCAGAAGAACGGGACCGCAATTCCGGACCCTGCCTCCGTGTCTTAGTCCTTCTCCACCGCTTTCTGCGCATTCTCTAGGCAGGATGCTGCTCCATCACATTCAATGCGCGTCGTAATGTCGCGGAAGGCCACCAACTGGATTTACCTCCAGAGGCCGAGAACCTTCAACGACTAGTTTACATTGAGTGATTTGCGTTCCGCTCTCACTTCGTGCGCGGACAACGCCACTAGTCAGGATGATTTCGCGTATGCATTGCTTCGATATCAGGGTGAGCGAGGCATGGCCTTTTTGTTAGGTTTGTTGAACATAATCTGGCCATAGCTTATCCTCCCAGACTCATGGCGAATGGCTACTATACTCGCCTCTCGTAAACAGCGGAGAAATCACTCTACCCCGGCCCAATCTCTCAAACCTCTACGTATACAAGTTGAACGCCTCACCTGGGTGGCTCATATTCGCAGCCTTACAGTCTCTTGTACCAGTGCCATGGATATTCTTCCTTCCGTGACATTCAGCGCCTGTGGCGCTGATACGGTTGCGAGTTTTATAAATCTGAAGCCGAGCGTGTCTTGTGGACTCGATCCACCCCACCGGCCTTGCCCGGTGACCGGTGCCTTCCGCACGTCGCCATTTGAGAGCCTAATTGTCGATGCTTGGGATATGAAACTCGCTTTGCGCGGTGCATAGTGTATTATTCGCCTGTATGCCAGAGCCCGGCGCCTCCCTTAGTCGCCAACAGCTCTCACTGCATCCGCAGCTCAACTCGTCAGTGCATATGCCGCAGAGAGACGCCACAGTCATTACCTACTTCCTCATACCGATTGCATGGCACGAATACGGGCAACTCGGGCTGCTTCACAAAGAAAATGGGAGACGGTCGAGGGGAACTTAAAGTTACGTGCCATTGCACCGCGACTGTTCCCATGTCTTCAGATTGCTTTCTGTCGTCTCTGAATTGGACACATACGCGGGACGCACCGCCATTTGATGGAGTGCTCGTCTGCGCCTTATTGTGACGATTGCGTTGCCCCCCAGACTGTTTGGCACATTCTTGTTGAATGTCCCAGTTTAGATTATCTTCGCGTACGTTACGCGGGGTCGCTACTGCTTGTCCCTTGTACTCGGGACGGGTTTGTGCACACTGACTTGTGGACTATACGACTTTTTGGCCACTTTATTTGACTTTGTTGTGAATCGCATGTTCCTGCACCGGGGAAGGCGCGCTTACCCCCGACGCCGGAGCGCGCTTCCATCTTGCTTTTTTTAAAAAAAAAAAGCTTAGTCTGCCATTTTTTATCGTTGTTATTTGTTATTTACATATTTGTTTTTTGTTAAATTAAAAAAAGTACCTTACTGCGACGACTGCGTAACCCCCGGACTGTTCGGCACATTTTTGCTGAATGTCCCAGTCTGGGTGTTCTTCACGCAAGTTACCTGCCCCTGTATCGGGGCGAGTGGGCTCTATACCGCTGGTCCCTTTACTTGACTTGTCGACTATCTGACATTTTGGAGGAAACTGTCCTACTCAATTTTATTTGACTCTCATCGGTGTTGTTCGCATGATCCTCTGCCGGGTAGTGGTTGGCCTCCTCCCGATGCCGTTGCGTGCTTCATCTCTCTCTCTCTCTCTCTTAAAGAAAGTAGAGGGAGAGGTGACGCCCCCTTGTCGCGGGAAGAGAGCTTGTGTGTACCTTTGACTTTTCGAGCTATGTCGGTGGTGGTACCTCTTCTGGGTACCCCTGGTAGGGCTTTCCTTGTTGATTTGGTCGGAAACGAGGATCCAGACTAAGTGCGTCATTCCTTCCTTTTTCTACTCTATCCTTCTCCTTTCTACTTTTATCCTATCTCTCCCACTTATACAAAAGGAAAGAAAAACAACAAAAAAAAGAAGCCTACTCATATCATGTCAATCTTTTCCTTTTTTCCCTCTATCTACCTATAAGGACCTGGCAGCTACCTCATGCGTCAGAAGAGAGGCTTTGGAACCTCTATAAGCAACGCCAATCGACGCTCACTGTTTGCGAGAGACTAGGACTAGAGTTGTCCTAGGCGTTGGGGCACGATGAATGGGATGAGGGTATTGCCCCGTTAACCCCTTCCCTGGTGCGTAATTATTGCCTGTTCCCAGTGCCCGTTGACGGGTGCCTCTGGCAGCATCGGTCTGAGGTGACGGCCCTTTGTTTCCCAGGTTGGTTGCAAGGCCAATAAAAAGCCTTGGGTCGAGTCTCTTGGTGTGGCTGGATATCCATTGAACGCTACTCCAAGATCCTGTCTGTACAACTTCCTCGTTTGGCCGCACCTGGAGTATGCCGTACAATTTTGGAGTCCTTCGTTTTGAAAGGACATCGCAAGGTTGGAACGCGTACAAGCTAGGGCAACCAAACTGATTTCCTCTATCCGACATAAAAGTTATGAGGATAGACTAAGGGAATTAAATCTGTTCTCGCTGGAAACCCGTAGACTGCGTGGTCAGCTCATCGAAGTTTTCAAAATACTTCGAGGGTTCGACAATGTTGACTACCGGGATATTTTCACACTGAGTGAGAACAGAACGCGCAATCACGGCTTCAAACTTGAACTGAAGCGTTACAACCGCAATCTGTGTGGAAATTTTTTCACCTACAGTGCCTGCGGTAAATGGAACGCACTTCCAGTGGAAGTTGTCAACAGTGAATCTGTTGACCAGTTCAAGCCAAGACTAGACAAAGTCTTGAAAAGTGGCCGTTTAGTGACGCCAAACAATTGAGCAGCCTGTGCCCGCTCGATTGCTAGTCCAAAGGTACCCTCTTTGAATGGACCGTAAGGTCTCCTAGGGTACTCTCTTTCCTTGTAACTCCTTGCTTCTTGTTTTTTTTTAATCTAGCCGAGCTCTAAGCTAGAAGATAATTTCGGTGACTTGAGTTTTTATTTGCAGTCGCCAGATGGTCGCTAAACAAAATATTGTTCAACAAACACCATTGAATCTCCCATGTTATCTTCGTGCCCTCCTCGATAACTACCTTTGATAGACTACTGATCATGTCCTGGCTCCTGCGACTCCGGATGTGTGGCCATTGACAAAACTGGATACCCCAGTTATGTTTTCCACCCTTCAAACAATAATACTAGCATGTGGCATCTAGATAAATCTAGACCCACGAATGCTGAAGTGTTCTTTTTGGGAATAATGTGGCTCTCACGCCGCTTTCTTGTTCTTATATACTGACGTGTTTAAGTCTGATAGTAGAATTGGTATAGCTACGATATACTTCTGGGTTTCTTTAGAGATATCCCTACCTCCGATTAAATCTCCTTTTACCCCCAAGCTTTAGTATTTTGCTCGCGTTTTTTCTCTTTCACCGATTTTATTATTTTTCCCGAATCTAGAAGTGTTTAGACCTAGATTCAAATGTCCCTTCCCGATCCCGTGATGCAGAAAATTCGCTGCTGGTTAATGAGGACTGTGTCCATAATTGTTTACTTTTGTTAGACCTCAAGTCATTGGAATCCTGGCTAATTAACTAGTGGACCAAAATGCTCATTCAGCCACCTTTAATATCCTGGTAACTATCTAGGTTTACCATATAGAGACTTTATTCCCTCCCCCTTTGAGAATATGGGTGGGATCTCTGGCAGAAAGAGTGGGATGATTGCCATGATTTTAAATTATGGACTGTTAAGCAGTCGGCTCGTCACTGATCATCGAGCATCTAGAGGTTTAGTTTCCTTGAGGTGGCTCTTTGAGTGTTTACGAATTGGCCATACCCGTCTCACCTACCGCCATTTCCCTGTGAATGAAGCTGTTCAGTCGCATATTTCTTGCTAGACTGTTGCACAGTTGCAAGACTACATATTATGTTTCCAAGTCTCAGTAGTGTGCCTCACCCTTTCCGCCTCCGAAGTTTGTTGGTTGAGAAGTTTTTAGTTATTCATATGATTTTTTCTTGTCACTCATTCCCAGTTTTTAATTTCTTTATGGTTTTAGTTTCGTGCTACCAGGGCATATCATCAGTTTATTACCTTGGTATATTTTTGAGTAATTTTCTATTTTTTAAAAAATTGCTGTCAGCGAAAATCCGTTCGGATCGGGCAGTACTTTTTAAAATTTAATTCTCATTGCAGGCTCTGATTCAACGGCCGCAGATCAATTCATGTGGGCCGCTCAAGGACTTCCTGGCTTACGGCTGCGACTCGTCCATTTCTTTTGGCAAGAAACAACTCGAAATCAACGTCCCTCGTCTCGATAAGGTGCTTCCAACAGCTAAGGAAATCACATGCCCACTTTCCGTCTTTTTGCGACACCTCATTGGAATAAACGAACGTGGCACAGAGTGGAGAGCGAATATAAAGAGCTGATGAGAGAGGTTACAATTTAGGATGGAGAGTGAATGACTTCATCTAGACCGGTCGTTTCCCTTTCAACCACTTCCCCCCCCTCAATTTTTTTGCATGATAATACCATAACATAATAGAAAATTAGTTATTTAATATATTAAAGTTCCTTTCTTTAGTTGTGACCAAACATTCAAACGAACTCCTGACATATGTATACAAATATGTATGTTACTAATTAAAGAAAAAAGCGAGAATGCCAGTCCGTCACCTTTTTCTCTTCTACTTTCATTCTTCACTCAACCTATACTCTTCTCTCATCCACTTTTATTTTCACCCCCATTTTACTATATCCATTCAACAACAACACAGTGGTATGACTGAAATTGATTTTTGGTGATCGACGCATGTCACATTCCACTATCAAAGCGTTTCGATGTTTGGTTTTGAGTAAAGTTCAGAAACCAGACTCACATTGATAGATGAACCCAGAAATCCTCGAGGTCTTCTTGTCCACGAAATTTATCCTTAGCAGAAAAGTCGTGTGGGAGCTTGAAGAACTCTCTGCACTTATTTCCCTATTGCTTGTGTAATGTTGTGTGTTCAATCCACTAACAACATCCAGAATCGGCTTACTTTTATTCAATCTGTCATCTGTATCTGCAGTTTCATTACTGCAAAAATGCAAACTGATCGAATAAGTAAATACTGATCCCTAGACATTACAGTACTGAAGCTAGATGTAGAGGCAAAGAAAAATTTTGGTTGTAAATATGACTGCAGGGTAGGCTTATGAACCATACCCATAACAATTTCTAATCCTACAAATGCCTTTATATCACTTCCAGATACATCACTCTATTTTCTAAATCTAGATCTAGGAGAGAGCGACTGCTCCCGGTCAATAATTTTCTTAGCATACCTATTAGTTTCTGTGGTTGTAATTTCATAAATTTTAGCAGGGAAAAACTTTTCAAAAGATTGAAAAGGACTAAGACTCTGAAAACCAATTACTTGATGAGAGAGACCCACAGAAATCGATTACTCCTTGAAGAGAAAGCAAATTTCTATTTTCCTTACTTACATTGACGTTTTCCATTTTAGTGGGTCTCCTACCTCCTCACCATCATCTATATCAGTAAGTCCATCCTCTTCATAATCATCACATGAAGAATTTGACAGATCTATATCTTCACTCTCTTCATCATTCGAGAGACACTCTGAGTCACTATCAGAAAAAAATCTTGAATACTTTCATCTGGTAGGCTTCGCTGTAAATCCATGCTGGCCTATAATACAAATGTAGAATATTGTAAAACGTAATATAAAACTGTAGAAGTATGATATGAAAATGTAAAATATCTATAATTATAAAATACAATAAGTATTCATTATAATAGTAAAATAAAAATGCAAGGAATGGAAACTTACAACAGCGAAACACCAACCACAATGACAACTGCATATTCCCTTAAGCTTGAAATTTGGTGCTCAGGGCAGGGTTGCCAGATAAAAACAGCAACTTATGGCCACACTTTAAAGAAAATATGGCCAAAATGGCCACTTTGGGAAAATATTTGGCTAAATATATGGCCACAGAAATAAAATGATTGAATTGTGGGAATTAACGTACCAATACTTAAGTATGCATAAATTATGTCTATATATTCAATTACATATCATCTAAAATACTTTTAATTAAAGTAAAATACTTACAGTGAAACGCAGCTGTTAAATTGACAGCACGTCCTCAAGATATTAAATATCTTGGTCTTCTTTTTCTGCAGTCAAATAGTTAAGGGTTTTGCTGTTGTGCATTTGAAGCATTTCAGGAGTACATTTAAAGTTTTGGCAGCATATGTTGTTATCACTTAGGAATGAACAGATTCTTACAAGTGAATCCAGCAGCTTAATTTGCATCCTGTTTCTGGGTTTAGTTTTGATGGATGTTACATAAGAAAAAATTAGTTCAACTATTGCATTACTTGCTGGCTGCTGGCACGATAAGGCATGTTAGGGCATAATTTGACAGTTCTTTAAAATGATTGTGTTTAGATACTTGTTGCCAAATTTCTAAAACTCTCTTAGGGATTCCATCTTGTTTGAAGTTTTCTTCTTCATTCCACACAACTAGGCTAATTTTTCTGTATTGGTCTTCGACTACATTAACATTGTCTATTAGGTGGAAAAATGGCAGATCAGAAAATTTCCCCTTTGATATTTAGCTTAGAATAACAGTAGGATTCAAAAGTGACAGACCTTTAAATAAATCAACTGACTCAGAAAACTGCTTGCTCACTTGATTTAATGATTCTTGAAGCTCGCTTACCACCTAAGTTTTACTGACTTTATTTTATTATTTTCTTGTTCCATATTAGGAGAAGTGATCAAGTTGAGCAAGTATATCCTAATTTCTTGCTCAAATTTAATTCCATAGTCTATATTTTCTACTATTTTGCATGTTCCATTTTATTGTACAGCCTTTGATAGAGACTTTCTCTGTGTGTGCGCATCTCTTTAGCAAGATTGTAAGGATCAGCATAGGAGTAGCAAATACAAAGTAAAAATAATTCAGCCTATCTTGTAGCATCTTTTTTATCAACCTTGCCTTATAACTTGTATCTTACCTACAGACTGTTCACAGCAGGTGTAATAGGCAATTAATTCTTCCCAATTTAGCAGTATATTATTCAAGAATTTACTTCTCGCTAACCACTTTGTCTTGGACAATTTTAGAAATGGAAGGGGTCCATCTCATTCCTGGTCATCTTCAACTGCCAAATTCATCACTTTAAAAAGGGGCTTAAAATCTTGTCTTCTCATATTGCTATTTGAAAACCACGAAGGAATTTCAATCAAAATGAATCCAACATTGGATGGCACTTTTGAAAATGCATGCTGTATACAAAGTGCCAGAGTGGCAAATGCACTTCATTTGAATACAGTTTGGATTTTCATTTCTAATCCTAGTCCACAGAGAATTATTACTTCCAACAATAGCAGCAGCACCATCACTAGTAAACCCAATGCAATTCTTAAGTGTTTGTTTATATGAAGCTAACACTTCTGAAATTTTATTCAATAAAACCTCCGCTGTTGTCTCCACAACAGGAACAAGACCCAAGAATGCTGAGTGAATTTTATTTGTTTTGTTGCAAAAATTTAACTATATACAAATGCTTCTGTATTGCAACATCTGTAGATTCATCTACTAGTAATACATACTTTATACCTTTTAAATCATGTTTCAGTTGCTCTTTTAATGAGGTAGCAATTGCATTTTCTATAATTGCAATATATTTTGTTTTGTGCAGTTTAATGCTACCCAGAACACTATTTTTGACATGTTTCTTAACTACTTCACGTATATGATCTACAGCATGAATTGAAGAATGACATGCTATTGCAAGGCTAAGTTTGATTTCTGCTTACTTTACCTGGTCATTCATAGATGATTTGATAATGTTATCTAGAGTTGTTTGTGATGTACTGGGAGATCTATCTTGGTGTTTCTTTGCCCCGTAAGGGGCGGGGCGATTTGCCATCCTGGCCGCCGTGCTGACGGGATCCAGCGCTCCGTCCGGCCCCAGCTTAGCCTCTCTTCCTTCCCTCAAAATACTTGTTTCCTCTCTTTTCACACAACCTCTCCCCACAACTTTCTCTGGTCAGCCTCTAATTTCACAGGGTAGATGCTGACCTTCCTTTCAGCCAACCGTCCCGCATCGGGGCTGAGGGGGTGGGGGACAAAGTTCCCTAACCCCTGAGCTCCGGTCTGGAGTGGCTGGTTTTTAACAACCTGCTTCATCCCCACCCATACCTTCCACACATCCCTTTTCCTCTCCTCTTCACAATCTATATTTTTTACGCCGTGTCTAAGGTGGAGCCGCCATGCCGATGGACTGCCAGGCCACCAGGCGGGAGGGGTGGTCCCAAATGGCGGCGCCTGGCTCTGCCGGGCTTGTAAGCACCTCTCGCAGTGCGGGCTACTGCGAGAGGTGTGCGCGATTGCATCCCGTGTTTAAAAAAGGGTCACCATGCCCAATGATGAAGATAAAAAAAAACAAACCCAACCCTCAACTTCCCCTGTTCCATCGACGGAGCCGCCCTCGGGCAGCTCCAGCAAAAAAATGGAGGTCCCACCTTCCCTGTGCTTGCACAGGGGACCCTCCATATTTCTCTAACCGGAGAGGAGGCTTACTCCTCTCCTTCGCCTACGGGTGCAGGGGACTCCCCCTCACCCCCTTCTCTGGAGGTGCTTTCGGGAACCTCCATTTTCCCAGCGGCAGTCCCCTCTTTTCTTTCCAAGGGGACTGCTAAGAAAGCCAGCAGGCAGCCCTTAGCCAGCCGCTCCCCATCAAAGCGGCTCGGTAGGGCAAACCCCCTTAGGGGGGAGAGGGAAGCCAGGCCCCTTCGGTCGCTTCCCTCAAAACACCTGCTGGCAAGAATTTTAAACCTTGCTGGGATCAAGGCCTGTGCCTCCCCACACAAACTGGCGACACTGCCAAGGGGACCTGCGATGTCCTGGGAGGGGATGGCCAACTGGAGGCCCCTCCTGTGATAGACATGGTCCTTGAGGAGACCCAGCCTCAGACGGTAGGGCCTTCCATGGGGGGGAATTCAGGCTCGGCGCCAAGCACCGAACCCGAATCCGCCCCTATGCAAGGTCCTCCTCAAATGGCTGAGGGCTCCGAGGCAGTAAAAGGAGGGGAGGGATATCCTCCGACAGGTGCCCCAACGACAACCAGGACCTTCTCCATTTCGGAGAGGGACCTGGCTGAGGCCGGTCCATCTGGCCTGGGGGCTTCTGCCGGCGGAGGTGAAAAGCGGGTTCATTCCCCGCCCTCCTCTCCAAAAAAGAAAAAGACTAAAAAGACGAAAAAGACTCGGGGCTCCTCTCCATCCGCGGGGGCTGCGGGGACGGATGGGTCTGCTACCACTTTGATAGGCGACCAAGCCAAGATCGGCACATCCGGCCCCTCTACCCCCTCGTGTGCAGAGCCCCTGACCAAGACTAACACCAAAAGTGCACAGGGCGGAGCCTCGATGACATCGGGGCCCCTCATTCAGAGGTTACCTGGCGTTTTCGAGCCCGCTGGCTTCAAACGCTTCCTCGTTATTCGCTCCACTGATGGCAGCATGTTGTCCAAGGGCAACATGATCCATCAGAGGAGAGGATTAGCTAGTGCAATTGGTAGAGAGCCGAAGGTGACCCGTTTCTCGGACGGGAGCCTTCTGGCGAATGCGGCGAATCCCGCCGAGGCGGCCAAGATAAGTGCTCTTCGGACACTTCATGGCACCCCGGTAAGTGTGACGCCGCACTCTACCATGAACTTTGTGAAAGGAGTAGTTTATGCGAGGGAACTCGTTGACTACTCCATTGAGGACATCACCCTAGAGCTGGCCGACCATGGGGCGGTCAAGGTCGAACGTGTGATGAGAAAACAGGGAGGGGCTTCGAGACCCACCCCTACACTCTTCGTCACGTTCGACTGTGACAAGCTCCCTGAATCGGTGCGTGCTGGTTGGTACCGCTACCGCGTGAAGGCATTCGTGCCACTGCCGCGGCGGTGCTATTACTGTCACCGCTTCGGCCATACGAATCGCTCATGTAGACGTGCAAAGTCGGGGTCACCCGAAGTCTGTGTAAATTGCTCCAAGGTCGCACACGATAAGTCCAAATCGTGTGTGGCCAAGTGTGTCAATTGCGGAGAGCCGCACCCTGCTTCTTCGAAGCAATGTGGTGCATATCTCCTTGAGAAAGAAATCCTGGCCGTTCAGTCCCAGGATAGACTCTCATTCCGCCAGGCTAAGGACTTGGTCCTGGCGCGCCAGGCTCTTCCTGGGACGTCATATGCCTCAGTAGTTCGAAAGGCACCCTCTGCTCCTGGCCCATCCAGGCCAACGAGCACGGTTGTTTCCGCGCCCATTCGGAGCCCTTCTGCGGGCTCTACCCAACCCGGGCGCTCCCCTGTTAAAGCTGGCGGCAAAAAGGGTTCATACCCAGCCCCGGCTAAAACCAGGGCTCCCCCCTCTTCCCCCAGCGTGACCGTTTCCCGCAAGGCGAAACGGCCACGCGCCTCCACCGAGTCGTTAGACTCACAGGAGGCAACACCCCTGAAGATGGTCGCTAGGCCATCTTCAGGGGTTCCTAAAGCTGTCCCCCGAAAGGAGGACAGCAATAAAGGAGCTTCGGCTCCTTCGCCCACGCCCCGAGGTGGAGCGAGTGGCTCGGAGACGGTGGTTCCTCGAAAAGAGGCCCCCCCGCCTCCGAAGCCGCAGCACCCGCCTAAGGTTTTGAGGCGGAGGGAGGAAAAGACTCGCATGGCGAGCACAACCTCCCCCAATAAGTCCTCGAAGGCAACAGCGCCTCCAGCGCTTTGTCCGGCCAACAGTGCCCGGGGTTCTGCCCCCGGGAAGCGTATGGCCATTCCCGTGAGGGTCTTCAATTCGAGGAGGGCCCCCGCGTCTCCTCCGAGCTAGGCCTGGAGGGCATATTCCTTCAATGGAATTGCCGTGGACTCCGGGCCAACTGGGAGGAGCTGCGGAGGCTCGCCTCGTCCCGTTCCCCGTTAGCTATTTTTTTGCAGGAGACCATGCTAGGCGCGTGCCCCCTGCCTGCCCTCCCGGGGTATAAGGGTCTTGCGACCCCACCACCGCGGGATGGCCGGGCTGGGGGATGCGCGGTTTACACCCGGCATCATGTCTCCGTTCTTCCTTTCTCTTTAGATACCTCCTTTCAGGCAGTGACTGTGCAGCTGCACCTGGATAGGAGGTATACTATCATTTCTGCGTACATTCCACCGTCAGCTGACTTCGACGCGGGGGACTTCCGCCGCGTCGTGGCACGGTTGCCGAGGCCCTATCTCTTGCTCTGAGATCTGAACGGCAGGCATCCTCTCTGGGGAGATTACTCCATAAATCCCAGGGGACAAGTCCTGGCCGATCTGATCGAAGAGATTGAGATGGGTGTCCTAAACGTGGATGAGTTTACGCATCACTGTCCGAGAACCGCTTCATTTTCTTGCCTTGACCTATCTTTGTGCTCTTCGGATGCACAGCCTGATTTTGATTGGGGGGTGGTCGATGACCTCCATGGTAGTGATCACTTTCCCATTCAAATATCATTTTCAGGGCAACTGCCGCCTGAGAGACCACCTCGGTGGTGCTTGGCGCGGGCGCGGTGGCCTGCATTTCAGGAAATGACTGAATTCTCTATCTCAGTCGAGGAGTTTAGGTCAGTAGATGAGGCTGTTGAGTTCTTCTCCGGCAACCTCATCGCCGTGGGCCTGACTACTATTCCTAGGACGTCTGGCCGTTTTGCACGCCGACCACTCCCATGGTGGTCGGCCGAGTGTGAGACGGCCCTCAAACAGAAGCGTTATGCCTACATGCGCTATAAGCGCCGCCCGAACGATTTCACTGTCGCTGAATTTCGTCGGGCTAGGGCTAGGTTCCGGTATATTTCGAAGCACGCCCGCCGCTCTTCTTGGCGGGCATACGTGTCTTCACTTAACGGGAAGACCCCTTTAGCTGAGGTGCGGAAGCGAGTCAAAAGGATTCGGGGCAAGTTCTCGCAGGACCCCCCTCCCGTTCTCCAGGAGAATGGGACCGCAATCTCGGACCCCGCGTCCGTGGCGGAATCCTTAGCGACCGCTTTCTCCGCATTCTCTAGCCGTGATGCTGCTCCGCCAGCATTCAATGCACGTCGTGATGTCGCAGAAGGCCGCCGGCTGGACTTTACCTCCAGAGGCGGAGAACCCTTCAACGACAAGTTTACTGTGAGTGAGTTGCGTTCCGCTCTCGCTTCGTGCGCGGACACCGCCCATGGTCCGGACGATGTCCCGTACGCCATGCTTCGACACCTGGGTGAGCGAGGCATGGCCTTTCTGTTAGATCTGTTCAAAAGGATCTGGGTGGAAGGTCTTCTCCCAGACTCCTGGCGAATCGCTACTGTGCTTGCCTTTCGCAAACCGGGGAGAGATCACTCTACTCCGACCGGTTTCCGCCCAATCTCTCTAACCTCTTGCGTGTGCAAGTTGATGGAGAAATTGGTAAATGTTAGATTAGCCTATTTCCTGGACAGCGGAGGCCATCTGTCTTCTGCACAGTGCGGCTTCCGTAAGTTTCACTCCACGTCGGATGCTCTGCTCCGACTGGAAAATGCCGTCTGCGAGGCTTTCCTTCGTAGACAGCACTACGCCACGGTGTTTTTTCGATCTGGAGAAGGCCTATGATACCGCATGGCGATACGGTATCATGGAGACTCTCCACACGATGGGGGCGAGGGGACGCCTCCCAATGTTTATATCTGAATTTTTGCGAGATCGTCGATTCCGCGTACGGGTGGGGGGAGCCCTCTCTGCCCCAAAGGAGCAGGAAGAGGGTGTCCCGCAGGGAAGTGTCCTCAGTGTCACACTCTTTGCCCTGAGCATCAACGGCATCACCTCGGTTCTGCCAGAAGATGTTCTCGTTACGCTCTACGTGGACGACCTTTCGATCTCTTTTGGCGCGGCCCAGATGCCAACTCTGGAGCGTCGACTCCAACAGGCATTGAACCGCTTCTCTCGCTATGCCGAAGCGCACAGGTTTCGGTTTTCCTTGGCCAAGACTAAGGTGGTGCACTTCTGCTGCCATCCACGGCTTCACCCAGACCCTGATTTGTTTCTTAATGGGGTGCGCCTGGATGTGGTTGAGTCGCACCGTTTCCTTGGTCTTGTATTCGACCGACGCCTCACCTGGGAGGCTCATATTCGCAGCTTTAGGGTCTCTTGGGCCTGTTGGTCGATGCTGGGGAGATGCCACTCGCTCTGCGCCGCGTGCAGTGCATCACTCGCCTGTACGCGCGAGCCCGGCGCTTCCCTCAGTCGCCAATAGCTCTCACTGCATCCGCAGCTGATCTCGATGGTGCCTATGCCGCCGAGAGACGCCAGTCATACCCTAAGCCCTTTGGGTTTAGGGCCAGGAAACTCCTTCGAGAGGTAGATATAGCTCTCGGGCCGGTGGCGCCCCTGGTTCTGCCCAGGACGCCACCCTGGAGGGTACCACATTTGGCTATTTGTCGCCACGCCTCTGCTCCCAAAGCTTGTACTGCGCCGGGAGTATTGCGTTCGACCTTTTTGGAGCACACATCGTGTCACGCTGGTACCGTGCCAGTGTATACGGATGGCTCCAAGTCCCAAGAGGGGGTCGGCTTCCACGCCGTATCCCCTCTGTTTGAAGTCAGCGGGGCTCTACCAGGCGCTGCGTCTGTCTTCACGGCCGAGCTGGTGGCAATACACCACTCGGTAAGGGAGATTACGCGACGTGCCCGGTTCGGAGACCGGATTGTGATCTATAGCGACTCACAAAGCGCCCTGAGTGCTCTCGGGGCATCGGAATCTCCGCATCCCCTGGTTCGCGATATCCGTGACGCCACGGTTTTGGCGAGCCGGGCAGATATCGAGATTATCTTCTGCTGGGTTCCTGGACATGTAGGAATTGCGGGGAATGAGGGCGCCAAAGAGTCCGCGAGGACTCTGCGACCGGACCAGCGTTTCGCTCTTCCTCACACCGACTACATGGCAGGAATACGGGCAGCTCTTCGGACTGCTTGGCAAAGAAGATGGGAGACGGTCGAAGGAACTTAAAGTTGCGTGCCATTGCGCCGCGACTGTTCCCATGGACCTATCCCCCAATGCCGCGGCGGCTTCAGTTTGCTTTCTGTCGTCTCCTTCCTAAACCTATACTTATCAAGCTTAAACCCATTGCTACGTGTTCTGTCATGTTCACTAAGTATAAGAACCTTACCCAGATCCCCTTTATTATATCCTTTTACCCATTTGAAGACTTCAATCAATTCCCCTCTGACTCTTCTCCTTTCCAATGTATGTAGATTTAGTTTTCTGAGCCTTTCACCATAAGGTAAGTTCCTTAGCCCACCAATCATCTTTGTCATCCTTCTCTGCACAGACTCAAGCAAATCAATATCCTTCCTATAATATGGTGACCAAAATTGTACTGCATAGTCTAGATGAGGCCTAACTAGCGCCAGATACAGTTTTAGAATGACTTCAGCACTCTTATTGCTTACACTACTCCTAATGAATCCCAATATCCTATTAGCTTTATTCTTAGCATTTAGGCATTGCTTTCTAGGATGAAGGTCTGAACTTACCAAAATACCCAAGTCCCTCTCACAATCAGTCCTCCCTAAAATTCTCCCATTAAATTTATAACTATTCAATGGATTATTTCTACCTATACTAAGTACACTACATTTGTCTATGTTAAACTTCATTTGCCATTTCTCGGCCCAATTGGACAGAATGGTCAATTCCTCCTGCATTACAACAGCATCAGAATCAGCCCTAATGGCCCTACCTAGCTTAGTATCATCAGCAAATTTACTCAGGTCACTACTTATACCTATGTCAAGATCATTAATATAAATTAAGAATAGCAAGGCACCCAAAACAGATCCAGGAATTATTGAAAGTTTTGAAGGTTGTAAGGTCATAAATCAGAATAAGTGAGAGCACATGACTTTTTGGTCAGCAGACTTTGTTGTCTTTGGTTTTCATTTGTTTTGGATTTGTTTTGTTTTGGTCTCTTTTGCACATTTTTTTTTTAATCTAGCCTAGCATTAGGCTATGGGATGATTAATGCAACCTTTGCCCCTCCTAGTAGTTGCTTGATTAGCGCTGCAAAAAAAATCACTCATTGTTATCATTTCTCTTGGACTGAAGATGGAAGCTAGTCATGACTGAAACTCCTGAAATGGTTTTCTCAGGACTGAGTCTCATTTTCCCAGTTAAGTACTATTTTTGGTAAGATTATGCATTCATCTTACTCTAGAAATTCCTAGTACTTTTTCCTCTCATCCTAGTAAGGTATCTTTTCTGCTTTTCCATAACTGCAGAGGCAGTTGGGAAGAGCTCTCATCTCTACTATGCCTTTTTTCAAACTATGTTAGGGCTTTTCCTAAATATGAGACACTTCTGTGAAAACTTATTCAGGAGACAAGTTTCGGAAGTGAATTAATGAATAGTGCCAAAAATAAATGCTGCAAAGCCCAAACGGACTAGCCCGCAGACAAATTCAAGGACAAGCAATTTGTATGAAAATTCTCAATAAAAATATAGACATCTAGAGAATATACAAAAATATAGCTATGAAATTAAAATCAATAGAATGGAAGTACAGGAATTTAAAACCATGAAAAGGTGTAAAAGGATATAAAAAATAAACTATTGGGAATTCAACAAAGGATAGAAACATAGACTATAGATGGATCAACAATAGATACAAGAACAGAGAATATAAAATCATGAAACAATATATTAAATTTTGGCTAAAAGATTAGATTCTTCTAAAAATTTTAAAATTCTATTCTATTCCTCAGTCGGCACAAAATAACCTCCAGTCTATGTCGTCTCATGGTATGTGGCCATGGGAGGACTGAAGGTTTTGTGGAATGGAGCTCGGTGCGAGGAAGCTCATCCCACATCTTCTGCCATAAGCTGACTACATATTCGGTGATGAGGAGATAGATATCACAAAGTGGGACTGGGGCTGATGGTGTCCCCAATGATGCCACCTCCTTGGCCGCAGCATCCGCCCTTTCATTACCTGGGATGCCCACATGACTGCGCACCCAACAAAAAGAAATCTTATGAATAGGAGAAAGATGAAAAATCCACCGCTGGATCTTGGAAACCAGCGGATGGCTAGAACCAAAAGCACCCAGTGCCTCCAGAGAACTAAGGGAGTCAGAGAAAATTGTAAGACAACCAGATAGCATAGGAGCAATAACAAAGAGTGCAGCAAGAATGGCAGTTTCGGAAGTGACTTGCTTCCATCTTTAGTCCAAGAACAATAATAACTAAGTGGGATAAGGGTACTGACTGCACACACCCTTTGAATCACTCCTTATCCTTTTGTTTCCTTGTTCCTGTTCTTTTTTGCTACTCAGGCTGTGCTTTCTACACATTTCCACTTCTAAACTTCCTCAAAGACTTTCTACAGATACAACATTTTTTTTTAGTTTTTTATTTGAATAAATTTGTCAGCTGAAACCAAAAAGAAACCCGTTAATGGCATTCTTTTTATTTCAGTTTTTGGCACGGAAAGTTTCCGGTGTCTTTCACAGCCTCAAAACGGCACTACCTACCTTCGACTCAGCCGAGACCACAGTCCAGAGCCAGGTAACCAATTCTGGTATCGCTCACTTCCATATGACATCATCCTTATCTGAAGGTGGAGGGGTGCACCCCATTTCAGACAAGGACCCTTTGGTACCAGCCTGGGCGACTACGATGCTCGGCGACTTCCACATTCGCCTCGATATCACAGCCGAAGAACAGGTAAGTACCGCGGGAATGGCTTTCGATGTTATCTCAACTGCTCTCTCTTTTACAGCCTCATCACTAAAACATATAAAGGTCAATTGTCAATAAAGGGTTTGCGCCCAATGAAGTATGATTTTGATTCTCTCTATCCCTTCTCTCTCCCTCTTCTCTTTTTTTTTCTCATGTTGAGGCACCTCTAGGGTGTCTCAACATGAGATTTAAGGATGGGGGAAGTTTAGAGGAAATTAGGACAGATGCTGCTGAAGGTAGCAGCACGGCTAGAGCATTTAAACCTGGCCAAATGGCCTATTCCTAATGGTCTCTTGCTGCAAGTCTTGCGGGATGTTTAGAATTGGCACATCACCTACCCGTGGTCTTCCACGTGTCACTGAACAGTTGCTAGGTTACAATGGACTAGTTGTTGGCTGGTGTCATTCCAATATAGTAGAAATGGGACCAGAATCGCAAGTGTAACTACTGGTTCAGGTTTGGTGCCCCAGCCTCCGAAAAAGACATTGAGTGGCTATAAAGGGTACAAGCCAGGACCACGAAACTGACCCGTCGCTTTTTTTGGACTATTGACTATTCTGACAGGCAACTTCACTTACAGGATAGTGCAAATTTAGAACCAGGTTCCTATTAAGGATATAAATAGATATACTTTTGAACAACTTCCAAAGCATCTAGATAAAGTTTTGTTAGCTGGCCAAACTTAGCATTAGCTATTTATTACGTTAGTAATGATTCAGCTTTTCCATTAAAATTCCTGGGTGTTCCTTTAACATATTCCTAGGTTGTTTACTTCTTTTCTACCTCACAAGAAAGTACTTTGTTGTAGAAATGTTACACCATCTACCTGGAGGAGCGGTACTTCTCTCCGATCTGAGTGCCCGAAGTTAAGCACCCTCTGGTACGGCCTCCCAACCACAGTGCCCTTAGCTATGTACATTCCCTGACCTACTGTCTACAGTAGGTCAGGGGTGCGAACCATGAGAAGGTCGGTTTTGCCCAGTTAAAGCCTTTCCTAGGTGTAATGGGCTGAACACCTCCCTGCGGCCGTTCTTGGGTGCATGAGGCTGTACTGTTTATGGCGGGCGGGCTTTACTGCTTCGTTGGTTGCCAGGGCAACTAAAAGTGGGGAGTCTATTCTTTGGGTCTGTCATAGGAGAGATCTTCAGACTCCGCACTTCTTGTCCACGTCTAGGACAACTTAGAAAGATCGACGAGGGGGTTCGCTACCGTTTGTCCCTCGTACTCGGGACGATTTCGTGCACACAGACTTATGGACTATCTGACTTTTGGGAGCTGGCTGGCCTCGTCCAATTTATTTGACTCTTTAGTGTTGGTCACATGATCCTCCGCCGGGGAATGGTGGGCTCCCCCTCCCCCTCACCCTGCTTGTGAATGCCGGGGAGATTCCGCTCGCTTAAGATTTTCACATGCCAGCCTGGTGTTTCCCCCAATCGCGAACGGCTCTCATTTCATCTGCAGCCAATCTCGAGGGTGTCTATGACACTGAGACTCCAATCATACCCAAAGCCCTTTAGGTTTAGGGCAAAGCAACTCTTTCCAGTGCTCGATGTTGTTCTCGGGTTTGGTGAACTTGTTTCTTGAACGTGTGTCGCCCTGCCTTTGCTCCCAAAGCTTCTAGAGAAACAAGAGTATTACATCCGAATTTTTTGTAGCTCATGCTGTGCCACCCTACATAGAATGTTCCAAATTCGAAGAGGAGGAGATTCTTCCATTGTCGCCGTGGTCATGGCGGATGTTGAGATTATTTTCTGCTGGCTTCCTGCACATTTAGGGATTGCGGGGAATGAGGAGCCAACTAGTTGCGATGACTGGGCGTCCAGACCAGCGTTTTGCTCTTCCACGCAACGATTCCATGGCAGGAATCAGGTCACCCTTTCCAGCTTTATGGCCATGAAGATGGGAGACGGCCAATGTGAACCAATGTTGCGTGCCATCGCGTTCCGACTGCTCCCGTGGACCTAACCCCCAATGCCACGGCGGCTTCTGGTCGTCTTCGAATTAGGCACACCACCATTTGATGGAACGATCCCCTGCACTCTACTGCGACGACGGTGTTAGCTGTATCGGTAGCGTGACGAGCGGGGCATTACCGCTTGTCCCTTGTACTCGGGATGGGTTCTTGTACACAGACTTGTTTGCTGTAAGACTTTCTTCATGAGTCTGGCCTCCTCCATTTATTTGACTGTATTGTTGGGCGCATGTCACAGTGACGGGCAGAGGCCCGCCTCCACCCCCCCCACCCCCCCGACGCTGGAGCGTTTCGTTTTGCTTGTTCCCTTGGCGGTAGTCGCCAGATGGGCGCCATAAAAAGAAAATCATGGGACGCAACGCCATTTGATAGAGCGCTCCCCGGAGCTTTATTATGACGACTGCTTGGTCCTTGAATTGTCCGGCACATTGTTGTAGGATACCCCAGTCTAGGGGATCTTTATATGCGTTACTTGTCCCAGGACCGGAATACCTACCACGAGCCGCCTCCTTAGTACTTCGTGTTGTGTGCACGCTCAGCCCCCTGAAAAAGCTGCCCCTTGGCACTTAAGTGTGGATTTTTTCACCTTTTTTTTGTCTTTTGGTTTTTGTTCCTTTTTTTTTCATTTAAGTTGGCTACAGGTTTTGTAAAATTTATTTAGCATATTTGTGGGGGATTTATAATCAATTTTTTTTTGAGGGGGGACTATGCACGTGCATGCAGTCACCTGTTGAGTGTGCCTATTTGAAAAAAAAAACTGGCTACCATTGATTCCCTCCTACAACAAGCACTTAACTCGATTTGCACCTTTATAAGAACTTTTAATGAGTTAAACATAACATGAGCAAAGAGAATGATAAATGATTGGCTTACCTTGGGAAAAGGACTAATACTGTATCCAGGGATTTATGATATTTCGTTCCAGAGAATATCGTTGCCGTCTGGAGTAGCTTATTCCTCTTGTTAGTATTTTGGGTAAGCTATCATTAACTTTCTCTTGTAACAATGAATTTACTAAAAAAGATGTCCAGAACGCCTTTTGTTAACAATACGTTGAATTTTACCTTTTTGAGAGAACTGAGAGAGCCGACGCTTTTTCTTTTGCACCGCAGCATTTGTCATGAGTCACGCGATATTAAATTTTAGTGAAAAATGTAACACCTGGTTAACAGCAAAGTTTAGCCAAGCAAAATTATCATTCTCTAGAAAATTACTGAATATTTTATCTTTAAATTAATGATCATTGAAATATATAAATTAATGAAAATGACAATGAAATCAAACATAAATTATTATACCTTATCTGTTTTTGACAGGTGTGTGAAATGGAAAACGCCCTCCTCGCCGCCATCACTGCATCCTCCGAATTGGGCTCTCCAGTGGAGGCCGCTCTAGAAGTCACTGGACGAGATTTCAACAGCAAGACTTCGGGGCCCCAGGAAACTCAGTTCCTCTCCCCCTACTCCATCCCCGTTCTCCCGAAAAAGGGCGAGGCTCCTTCAACCTGCTTTTCTGCTCTTTCCAACAGTGCCCTTCCTCCAGAAACGGGGGAGAAGGCAGAAAGCCTCTGTACTCCATGTGTTTCATCGTCATTGACCGCTTCGAGAACGAATCTTCCTTCAAGTATCCATATCCCACTTCATGTCAATCCTCTGACTTCCTTCTGGAGCGAAATCGGCCTCTCGGATGTCACTGCGCTTCCTCGTCTGCGCAGGGATAGTCAAGACAGTCTGGGAGTCGGTAAGGTGTCCCATTGACCTCTCCAGCAATGACTCAATCTTAAAAAAAAAAAAAAAAAAAAAAAAAAACTAACTGCGTTCACAGGTGTCATGCCTCTAAGGTATCAAAAGAAAGGAGAATTTAGAAAGAAAAGAAAATTGGCATGGATATCACTTAAGATGCCCCTTATTTTTCAATGGGGGGATCTACTGAATAACATAGGATCCGAACCACGAGTATCTAGAGCGTATGACACCCGTTGTGAAGGCGACCCAAAAGGGGGCTCCATCCGGCGACTAACAACACCCGATGTGTCTTAACTTCCCTATAATCGGAAGTTGTTTCCATTCGGCTACGGCTCCAATTTAGAGTGTAACGGTGGGATTGAATAACAGGGTGGAGTAAACCTCTCAAATTTGGAAAGCGGGAAGAATGCCCATACTGTCCTTCATCAGCATGTGATAAAGAGCGACTAAGCTCAGATAGTGTACCGCTGGCTTTGGGATCTTCGCTCCTAAAGGGTTTATCCTATGAGCGGTACACAATGGAATTAATGGGCAGGGAGTGTCGCGGTCCCCGTCCTACCAGGTCAATTAATCTGTGCCAATGTGTAATCGAGTAGGTGTATGGAATGTGAGGAGTATGTGTGATAGAAGGAGGGGAAAGGTAGTCCCTGTCTTTAAAATGGGGAGGTTGAGGATACTTACTCTGTGAGACAAACATGAAATAGAATGAAGAGTTTGTGTATGATCAGGTGTAGATCAGGGTGATGGAGTAGTATGATGCAATGTGTGGGGCTATGCGAGCTCGAGAATTCTGTGGGTGAAGCTGAGATTTGCAAGGGAGAAACTGTGCATGGTTGTACTTTGTGGATCCTGTAATAATAAAAGTGAAGCTGAGAAAGATGGGTTTCTGATTGACTTAAAGTGAGTGTTGGTTGAGAGTAGGTATCAGTTCATGGTTGTAGGAAATTGAGTGTGCTAATAGGTGACAATGTGAGATGAAATAATTTAAAGTTTTGATACACCTGTAGAGAGTGGTGTGATGGTGTGCTCTTAGAAACTTGTGTATCAAACATTCTTTCAGCATAAGGATTGGGTAAAGTAAGAGGGAAGAACTTGAGTGTATGGTTGATATGTGCCTTATAAGAATATGATGTATATTTGATGTGAAAGCTGCAAGAAGTATGAGTATGGTGTATCTGATCATATGATTGTGTTGTATAAGGTTAGACTGGTTGGTGCATGGATGAGAAATGCAAAAAGGGAGAATCATTAAAGTTATTGAATCAGAGAAGAAAGGGAGAGTATGCCTGAATGCTTGAGAGTAGAGGAGCAAATGTGGAATGAATTTAAGGAAGTGGTAGTAGATAGTGCAAGAGGTGTATGTGAATGTGCCAGAATTGGTAAGAAAGCAACATACTCTATCTTGGAATGGGCATGTAAAGCGTGTAGTGTAAATAAAAAATGTATACATGTAAATGCCTAATAATTCAGATGAAAATGATAGTGATGTGCTTGAATACATACAAGGAGATGAAAATGCGAGTGAAATGCGTGATTAAACAGAGTATGAAAGCAGCTAATGAAACATAGGGAAGGAAGATGACTGAGGATCCTGATGGGAACAGGAAGCTATTCTGAAAGTGAGAAAGGGTGGGTGAATGAACATCAAGGGTAAGAAGTTGATGGCAAGAATACTTTGATGTTGTATAATGTGAGGGAAAGAAGATGCAAATGTAAATAGGATTGTTTTCATGGCTGTTAATCAGGTGGTGTAGCGGACTATGGAAGAGAGCATGCAAGAGGTGCTACTGCTGTGAGAAGTCTGTAAAATGGTGGGTAGGATGCTAAGTAGATGATTTAGTCCAGGGATAGCAAATAACTGACCCCATGGTCACAAACCGACCCACCACCAATTTTCTAATGACTACAAAGTTTTTATTTATATTAAAATATTACAGTAAATTTAATGTTTCGAGGTTTTCAATTTTCAAAATATTTTTCTGCGCTATTTGATAATTATTTCATTTTTATGTCAAAATAAACAGCTGGTAAACGTGTCTCTTTTACCAGAGTTGCCTTGAAGGAATTTTTTGTATAACTGCTAATTATTGTCAATAGCTTGAGGTTTGGGGTCTCCTAATGATTTGTTCAGCCCACAAAAATAAACTGCATTATGATTATATATAATAAGTCAGTTTAATTTGAATAATGAATGAAGAATTTTGAAACAAAATTTTGAAAAGCAATTCCCACATTCATAATTTTACTATTTTTTAAATAAATAATTTCCTTTTAAAACGGCGACTAATTATCCATCGCACCCGGTATATATGCAAGAATAATGACTATTTACCAGTAAAAAAAATATATTCCTTTTCAAGAATAAAATAACACAATCCTAAAAATTTACCCACTTTTAACTGATTTGATGACAATTGTATATGAATTTGTTTCTCTCTTCTCGCAGCCTAACCAGATTAAGTTATCTTTCAGTGTCAATTTGCATTCTCTAAAAGTGTCTTCTTATCGCCAATTTTGTGAATATTTTTAATTCAGTTGTGATTGTTCCTTTGAGTGCTCAGAAATTATAACCCATAAAAAATGACTACAAAGAAAAGGAAATTAGTCTGGAATGAGCTAAAAATTTGAGCTCATTGAGAGATGATGAAAGGAGTTAAATTATTCAGAGAGAAGTAAAGCAACAGGAACAATAATGAAACAATTTCAAAAGGGTGTTTAAACCAAATAACAATATTTCGGCATCTAGATTTTAGTTATCATCTACTATTGCTCAAAACGGAAAGCCACTTTCTGATGGGAATTATTTAAAAGGAGCTTTTTTTAAACTGTTCAAAATTTTATTAAAAGACTTTCAGAATAAAGATGAGATTCTTAAACGAATTAATGAGTTTCCAATTACTAGAAATATGATGAAAGATAGAATAGTTGCTTTGGACAAAGATGCAACCGATCAGCAATCTTACTAAGTTTTAAGCCATTTGAAAACGAAAAAGTGCCTAAAGACTGGTAGAATACAGTAATAGTGTTATATAAGAGTAAATGAGAGAAAGATGCACACATTAATTATAGGGGATAAGTCTGAGTCTGTTAGGTAAAATATATGGAAAAAAATTGATTTCAAGTATAAGCACGTGTATAGTGTGTATAAAGTGGGTACAGATCAAGCAATTGTCCTGAGACATTGAGATGAATAAACAAGGGATAAGAGGCGCAGTTTATACTGTGTTAATGGATCTAGAGAAAACTAATAATTGTGTAGATAGAGGAGAATTATGGCAAGTAAAGAATGTATAGACTGAAGTGTTTGTTGAATGTAAGGCATGCGTTAAGGTGAAAGATAGTGATTTGTTTGACCCATATGGATAGGTAAAGCAAGGTTGTGTAATGTCGCCATCCATGGATGTTTTATATCTTAATGGTTGGAGTACTGAGATAAGTAGTTTGGGGACTGAGGGAAATGGGTGTAAGATTGATGAGGAATGGTAAAGGATAGATTCTCACTGTTTGATATATGCTGATGATCTGGTATTGCTGGCTGAGAGGGATTTGGAAAGGTTGATCATGGCCCCTCATTCAGAGACTGCCATTGAATGCAGGCTCTGTCAAAATCTAGCCGCATTTCACTACTCAAAGTGCCAAATTGAGTGAACTTTGGACACTCAATGGCACACCTGAATGAGTGAGCCCATCTTTTTAAAGTAGTTAGTCATGGCCGAGAAACTGCTAGACCACTCCCTTGATGACATCACTGAAGAGCAAGCCAGTCAGGGGGCATTCAAGGTTGAGCGTGTGTTGAGGAAGGAAGGAGGGGTCTCTAAATCTACCCTGACACTTTTCTTTATGTTAGAACTAGATGGGAAATAAAAGAAATGGCCAAGATAGGCTTGCGCAGTCATTGCGTTCTTGTTTATATCGCTATGGTGGGAAGGAATTCATGCCCTTACCACTGAAACATTGTTGTTGCATTGCTTCTCAGCAGCAGGTGGTGTCTGCTTCCTCTGACCTCTTGGTAGATTAAAGGTTGTAGGCCCCCTCAAAGTTACCAGCATCTGGCTTACACCCTTGGAGCAAATCATATTCACATTTATTCATCTTCAATAACCAAATTATAACTACTTTGTATAAGTACTTTTATATTTCCATTCTTATCTTTGATACTTACTCTCTTCACTTCACATTTCTCATCTCCTTCAAAAATATCTTCTAATCTAGATCTTCACTCTGCTTCTTTCCACATGCTTTGTTTCTTGCTTTCTTCTAAATAATCCCTCATTGGGGATGTGGTTGCCTACTTTTATGTATTCGTCTTTACCTTCCACATTCTCAGTTGCTTTCTTGAGCCTCAGCAAGTATATCTCCCGCTTCATCTCCACTGTGCGTTTCACATCATAATTCCACATGGAGAACCAATAAGTAATAATATACACTATAGTTTGAGGGGAAGCTTGCCTCCTCCATACTATTTATTTACTTTTGAATTGTTGACCCCCATACATGGGTTCCTGAGCAAAATGGGCCTCCCCTCTGCACTTGACCATGCGACATATTATTGGTCTCTTTCATGTTTTGTTTTTTTTTTAGATCTTTTGCTGTTGTCACTAGTTTTAAACTACCCCTTTGTTTTGGGATGCTGTGCCCTCATATGTGGCCGTCGGATGAGCGTGCTTGATTTTTCTTTTTAGAAAAAGAAACTGAATGATTTAAACTAAATATAGTACAAATTTGACTCTTACACAGGTGATGGTGAACTTGAGGACGGACACCCTCTGTTTGATGTGTTGGTGGACCTGTTAGTTGAGCTGGTGGGCAGCAGTGAAAACTTTCTGACTCGCCGTGGCGCCACTGTCCTCATGAGTCGACTATTTGCAAAGCCCTTCTCGACATTACTTGAGGTTTGTTTACCTTTAACGATGTCCTACAATCGTGGCTTGATCCACCTGAACATTTTTTACATATCGACTGAGGGAATATCTCAGTTTAAACTTCCTTTGGCTTCTGTAATGCACTACATACCAATTAAACATATAAAGTTGCCACCATTTACCATTGTTTTGCCTAGAATAATCTGGCTATAAATGTTCTCTCTCATGTTCTCTTACCTTCCTCATTTTTCCACAAACCTATATGCCCAAGTAGTTCAATGTTTTGGGGGTAAATATCAGTTTACATCCATTTAGCCACCCACTCCAGTCCCCTAGTCATCTACATAAATATCCTATTCATATTTCGTCAAGATCTTCCATGCAAGTGGCTGCCCTGTGCATATAGTTGTGCCACACCCTCCCGGTTCCATATCCAAGTTAGTTTGAACTAAGTTAGGAGAACCTGGGCTTTACTGCTCCAATATCTCCCTGTAAGGGGCAGGGCAATTTTCTTTCTTGGCCGCGGTGCTAACGGGGCTCAGCGCCCCGTCCGACACCAGCTTAGCCTCTTCTCCTTCCTTCTAACACCTTGTCTTCTGACCCTGCTTCCTCACTTTCTATACAATCTCTCCCACAACTTTATCTGGTCGGCCTCTAATTTCACAGGGTAGACGCCGACTCGCTTCCTCTCACCCAACCATCCATGGGCTCCGGTTTTGGGAGGGGTAACTAGATTCATCCCCACCCTCACTTTCGCATACCCTTTCTCTCCTTTCACTGTCTATCAATTTTAGGCCCAGTCCAAGGTTGAGCCGCCATGCCGAAGGACTGCTTGACCACTGGGTGGGAGATCTGGTCCTAAGTTTCGGCAGCTGTCTCTGCCGGCCCCTTGTTCACCCCTTTCAGAGCGGGCTACTGCGTGGGGTGATTAGCGTATGCGTCCCCCAAATTTAACAGGGTCAGCATGACCAATGATTCAAATTTAAAAATCACCCAATCCACTTCCCCTGTAACAGCGTCGGAGCCGCCCACCGGCAGCTCCACTTAAAAAATGGAGGTCCACCTTTGTGCTTTTTCAGGGAAGCCTCCAAATTTTGTTTTACCGGAGAGGAGGCTTAATCCTCTCCTAAGTCAACCGGTGCAGGGGACCCTCCCTCAACCACTTCTCTGGAGGCGCCCTTGGGTGCCTCCCTCTTTCTAGCGGCAGTCCCTCCTTTTCATTCACAGGGGACTGCCAAGAAAGCACGCAGGCGGCCGAATATTCACCACTCCCACTGGGAGCGGCTCGATAGGGCCAACCCCCTTAGTGTGGGACAAGGGATGGTAGGGCCCGTCAGCCTGTGCCCCTAATGTCTTACTTGCATGCATGACGAGTTTACAGGGGGTCTGTACCTGCCCCCCTTTCTTCTCCGAGGGATGCCGGTTTGCTAGCATTAGACGAAAAAGAGGGAACCTCGAATGGGATCAGTGAAGGCTTGCAGGGGATGGCCAATTGGAGGCCCCCATGAGATGGGCATGGTCCCTGAGGTGACCCAGCCTCAGACGGTAGGATCTTCACCGGGGTCGAACCCGGGCTTGGTGCCATACACTGAACCCGAGTCCGCCCCTGTGGTGCAAGCTCTTCCTCAGATGGCTCGGGTCCCAAATGCCTCAAAAGGAAAGGAGGGATCTCCTCCCCCGGCTGGTGCCCCTATGACAGCCAAACTTTTTCCATTTCAAAGAAGGATCTTGATGAGGTCGATCCTTCTGGTGGAGGAGAGAAGCGGGTTCATTCCCCACTCTCCTCTCCTAGAAAGAAAAGAAACCGTAAGACGAAAAGGGCTCCTCTCCCCCCGCGGGAGCTACAGGGATTAATGGGTCTGCTTCCCTAAGTGACCCAGCCAAGATCGGTAAGTCCGCTCCCGGTGCTCCCCCAGGTGGGGACTCCCTGATCAAGACTAAAAGTGCGGAGAGCGGAGCATTGATTACGTCAGGTCCCCTCATTTGGTGGTTACCTGGCGTTTTCGAGCCTGCTGGCTTCAAATGCTTTCTCGTAATTCGCTCCCACTGATGGTAGCATGTTGGCCAAGGGCAACATGATCCATCAAAAGAGAGCACTAGTTAGCGTGATTGGTAGAAAGCCGAAGGTGACCCGTTTTTCGGACGGGAGCCTTCTCTCGAATGCGTCGAATCCCTCTGAAGCAGCCAAGTTTAGTGCTCTTCTGACAATTGATGGCACGCCGGTGAGTGTGACCCCGCACTCTAACCATGAACTTCATGAAAGGAGTGGTTTATGCGAGGGAACTTGTGGACTACTCCATAGATGACATCACCTTAGAGCTGGCCCACCCTGGTGCGGTCAAGGTCGAAATGAGTGATGAGAAAACAGGGAGAGGCCTCGAGACCCACCCCTACGCTCTTCTTTACGCTCTTCTTCACGTTCGAATGTGATAAGTTCCCTGAGTCGGTGCGTGCCAGTTGGTATTGCTACCGCGTGAAGGCATTCGTGAAACTGCCACGAAGGTGCTATTACTGTCACCGCTTCGACCATACTAATCGCTCTTGCCCAATCTCTATAACCTCCTGCGTGTGCAAATTGATGGAGAAATTGGTAAATGTTAGATTAGCCTTTTTTTCTGGACAGCAGAGGCCATCTGTCTTCTGCACAGTGAGGCTTACGCAAGTTCCACTCCACGTCGGATGCTCTGCTCCAACTGGAAAATGCCGTCTGCGAGGCCTTCCTTCGTAGACAGCACTACGCCACGGTGTTTTTTTCGATCTGGAGAAGGCCTATGATACCGCATGGCGATACGGTATCATGGAGACTCTCCACACGATGAGGGCGAGGGGACGCCTACCAATCTTAAAATCTGAATTTTTGAGAGATCGTTGATTCTGCGTACGGGTGAGGGGAGCCCTCTCCGGTCCAATGAAGCAGGAAAAGGGTGTCCCGCCGGGAAGTGTCCTCAGTGTCACACTCTTTGCCCTGAGCTTCAACAGCATCACCTCGGTGCCGCCGGAAGATGTTCTCGCTACGCTCTACGTGGACGACCTTTCGATCTCTTTTGGCGCGGCCGCCATCCACGGCTCACCCTGACCCAGACTTGTTACTAAATGGGGTGCGCCTGGAAGTGGGGGACTCGCACCTTTTCCTGGTCCTCTATTTAAGCGATTCCTCACCTGGGAGGCTCATATTCTCAGCCTTAGGGTCTCTTGCACCCACGCCATAGATATTCTTCATTCCGTGAAGTTCAGCACCTGGGGCGCTGATTCAGCTACTGCCTTACTTTTTTATCGATCCTTTGTTCGTTCGAAGCTCTACTACGGATGCGAGTTTTATGCATCCGCAGCCAAGCATGTGCTGCGGAAGGTGGACTCGATCCACTACACCGGCCTTCGCCTCGCGACCGGTGCTTTCCGCTTGAGAGATGCCACTCGCTCTCCGCCGTGCACAGTGCATTTCTCGCCTGTACGCGCGATCCCGGCGCATTCCTCAGTCACCAACAGCTCTCACTGCATTCGCAGCTGATCTCGACGGTGCCCATGCCGCCGAGAGATGCCAGTCTTACCTTACGCCCTTCGGCTTTAGGGCCAGGAAACTCCTTCGAGAGCTAGGTATAGCTCTCGGGCCGGTGGCGCCCCTGGTTCTGCCCAGGACGCCACCCTGGAGGGTACCACATTTGGCTATTTGCCGCCACGCCTCTGCTCCCAAAGCTTGTACAGCGCCGGAAGTATTGCCTTCGACCTTTTTGGAGCACAGTTCGTGTCACGCTGGAACCGTGCCAAAAGGGAGTCGGTTTCCACGCCGTATCCCCTCTGTTTGAAGTCTATATATTAAAAAGTATTGTAATTAATTATACAAAACTAGCTTCATTGAATAGTGTAGTCCTACAGACAAATAAACTTGGCATTGGTACATTGAATACTATACGCCTACAGACAAATAAACTCGGCATGGCATTGGTACATTTAATTGCGCCATGAGAATTTGTTAGATTAGCAGAAAAAAGACGTTACAGTAAAAATAAATATTTTTTTATAACCATTTTTATTGACATAAAGTGACATTCATTCCAGTGAACATGTTGCAAGTGGCAGTAGTAAACAGACCAATTTGTTTAAGGAAATGTGTTGCAAATGCAGCAGCTAATGTGGAATAGATAAAAATTGTTATGAAATATATAATTTATTTTCTACCACCGCCAACCGTCTTTTTTTTCTGCTAATCTAAAGAGATTCTCTCGACGCTCCGCCAGACAGCATGATGCATTGTAACTTGGCAGGGCACTAACTTGGCTCATGTTGACTTGACGTGATTCAAGCGACACGATGCATTTGGTGAAAACGCAACCTAACCATCACAATCTTTTAAATAATTCTACAAAAAAGTATTGCTGAATAGTAAGTAATTCAACATTTATAGTTTTCCTTGCAAAAATCAATCTCTTTTTCAGCAATGGTACTGCAATACTCAGCGGTCTTCTTTTTGGAACCTGTGACACTGAGCGTATGAAGAAAGCTTTAGTACCGGTGTAGACACATGTTGCATTGATAGGTTGATTATGTACATTTGACCAACCATCTTTAATAAGCGTCACATTCTTCCCCTCTAATTCAGCTGCTAATGCCTTCTCACACTCCTCATTCACCTCGTTGAACAAATATCCATCAAGATCACGTCTGTTAGGGGGTTTGTATGAACCTTCCCTGAGCATTGTTATCAGCTTTTTTCATATGATAATTATCATCCACATTGAAAGGAATATTGTTTGCAGAAAAGGTTCTAAGAAACTGTAGATCTAGAAGTTTCTTCTCTGCTTCTGTTGTTTTGTGAACGAATTTGTCAATCCTTTGAACCATAGAGCAAAAAGACACCTCACTGTGACTGTCAGTTGATTTTATAGAAGTATTTGACATTGAGCTTCCACTTCTTTTGAAAGGTGGTGAAGTTGCACCAGCTGTAGATGTTTCTGCTAGATTTCCTTTATCATCTGTCGTTTCCTCAAATTTCTTCCCTGTAGTTCCTTTGTATCTTCCTTTGCTTGTCATGATGGACTCACTGTACTATAGAATTAGCTTGATCCTACAGTGCCACAAAGTAAACTAAATGCTCTTCTCTCAATGCAGTACTTATATACTGTCTATGTTACAAGTTTTAACATGTATGCCAATCAGCCTGTTTTGCTCATCTTATTTTTATATTTTTTTATTTCATTTTCCAAAGATTATTAGTAGCTAGCTGAAATACAAATGAAACTGAGGATATATAAATATTACTAGGTTTAAATAGAAAAGATAAAGAATAAATAAAGGAAATATGAAAAAAATATATGAAATTAGTAAATTGTAGAAAACCGGCATTTTCCACAAAAAAACATATTTTCCCCCCAAAACTCGCATTTTCCTCAATAAAACCTGGGTGGGCTTCTTTTTTTTTAAACACGGGTTTTTTTGCCAACCCTGTCCACCACACCTGCCTTCGCCTGCCGCCCGGTGCCTTCCACACGTCCCCCATTTAGAGTCTACTTGTCGATGCTGGGGAGATGCCACTCGCTCTGCGCGTTGCACAATGCATTATTCGCCTGTACCCGCGATCCCACCGCCTCCATCTGTCGCCAACAGCTCTCACTGTATCCGCACCTGATCTCAAACGTTGTTATGCCGCCAAGAGACGCCAGTCAAACCTTAAGCCCTTTGGGTTTAAGCCTAGGAAACTCCTTCGAGAGCTCGTTATAGCTCTCAAACGAAGCTGCATTTGATTCTGGCCAGGACTCAACCTTGGAGGGTACCATCTTTGACTATTTTTCACCACGCCTCTGCTCACAAAGCTTTTACAGTGCCGGGAGTATTGCGTTCGGCCTTTTTGGAGCACACTTCGTATCACGCTGGAACCGTGCTAGTGTATACGGATGGCTCCACGTCCCAAGAGGGGTTGGTTTCCAAGCCGTATCCCCTCTGTTTGAAGTCAGCGGGCCTCTGCCAGGCGCTGCGTCTGTCTGGACAGCCGAGCTGGTTGCAATACACCGCTCGGTACCCGAGATAACGCGACGTGCCCGGTTCGGAGACCGGATTATGATTTATAGTGACTCACAAAGCGGCCTGAGTGCTCTCGGGGCATTATAATCTCCGCATTCCCTGGTTCGTGATTTCCGTGATGCCTCGATTTTGGCGAGCGTGGCGGATGTCAATATTATCTTTTGCTGGGCTCCTGGACATGTAGGAATTGAGGGGAATTAGGGCGCCAAATAGTCCACTAGGACTGGGCGATCCGACCAGTGTTTCTTTCTTCCTCCCACCGGTTTCATGGCAGGAATACGGGCAGCCCCGGGCTGCCTGGCATTGAAGTTTGGAAACGGCCGAGGGGAACTAAAGGTGTGTGCCATTGCGCCGCGACTGTTCCCATGCACCTATCCTCTAATGCCGCGACGGCTTCAGGTTGCTTTCTGTCGTATCCGAATTGGCCACACTCGTGGGACGCACCGCCATTCGATGGAGCGCTCGTCTGCGCCTTACTGCGAGGACTGCGTTGTCCCCCAGACTGCTTGGCACATTCTTGTTGATTGTCCCAGTCTGGGTGATCTTCGCGCACGTTACCTGCCCAGGTTCCGGGACAAGTCGGGTCGTTACCCCTTCTCCCTTGCACTCGGGGCTGGTTCGTGCACACAGACTTGCGGACTATACGACTTTTGGGATGAGGCTGGCCTCCTCCCTTTTACTTGACTCTGTTGTCGGTCACATGTTCCTGCGTTGTTGGGGGGTGGGGGAACGGTGGGCCTAACCCTGACCCCGGTGCACGCTTCCTTCTTGTTGCCTTGTCTTTTTGTGTTTATTTGTTACTGTTGTTCCTTTTTATCATTATTTGTTTTTTTTTTATCTTGCCTTGTTTTCCGCTGTGGTGTGAGTGCGGCGATTTTTGCACTAGTAGGCAATCGCCAGATGGGCTCTTAAAATAAAATTTGAAAAAAATTTCGCTCGCATTCTGCTTTCACATCACCAACATTTTTTTTAACTTCCTCTCTTTCTTCCTTATACTCTTCATGTCACTAACCCCATCAGTAACAATTAGATCTATTTTTTCCACAGTCCAAATTGGACGAACTCATCTCTGAGGAATTCCTGAGCGTGGCTTTTGAGCGGATTCGGGACTGCATGAGTCAGCCACCCGCTACCACATCCACGGCTGCTTCATACCAAGCTCATCCTCCCCACAAGACTGAGGAACTTCCTTGTGAATCCGAAATATCCACCAAAGAGCATCTCAAAACCACTTTGTCAACTTTAATTCCTAGTGAGTCTATTTTAAACCAGATGCTGTATCAGGGCCTGGAAGTGATAATATACCAAAGTTTGGTAATGCTGTAAAAAGTCTGAATGGTGTGAATGAAGCGCGACTAGATGATATAGTCCCTGAGATGCTAACAACTGGTAGTGATTGTGTTATGGAATAGAATTGGTGGAGGTGTTTTAAAGCATTTGAAAGTTGAAGAGTGCCTGATGAGTGATAAAAATGCTGTGATAGAACCACTATAAGGGTAAAGGAAAGAAAGTTGAAAGTGGGAACTACAGTATAATGAGTTAGAACGAACAAATGGTCATCTAATATAGCAAATATTTATCTCTTGTACTAATCAACCAACATATATATCGGGTTGGAACGAAAGTAATGTCCGATTATCTAAAATAAAGTTTTAGATAGTATTAAAGTAGTGTCTCTTGTTATCGTTTAGGAATACTATAAGTAATTTATACCTTTTTCTTTCAGATTATAAAAATATTGTTCATAATCTTCGGTATTAAACCCTATGTTTGTCCCATCTAAATATCATACGAGACATGTTTATTCTGAGTTTCATAAAGGTGTCACTGCAAGTACAACTGCAAAATGCATTCAGGTAACTTATGGGAATGATGCGGTAAATGAAAGAAGTTGCAGGAGGGCGTTTTCCATTTCTGAAGTGGGGATTTCAGTCTAAAAGACGGACAAAATAACATCGTCCAAAAACACTTGATTCCGAAGAGTTTGAAGCTGTTGTCACAGCAAATCCTGTTAAAACTTCTAAGGAACTCGCAGGACAATTAAACGTAAACCCCTACGACTGTCCTACGCTAACTGAAAAGGATTGGAAAAGGGTCCTTACACGAATTGTCCACGGCGAATCTGCAACAGCGTGTTGCTTGTTGTGAGTCAATGCTTTCACTACACCTTCTAGCACCATTATTGGCCAGGTTTGTAACTAGTTATGAGAATTGGATCCTTTATCATAAGGTTAAGCGCCACCGTTCGTGGATCAGTCGAGGAAGCAGAATTTTTCAACAAGCGAAAGGAGGACTTAGTACCCAAAATATCATGTTTAGTATATGGTGAGATATTGAAGGAATTGTCCATTACGAATAGTTAGATAACAACCAAACAAATAATGCTAATCTCTACTGCAATCAACTTCGTCGTTTGAAAGCCGCTTTATGCCAAAAGTGACCCTCCTTAGTCATCAGCCATGGTCATCCTCCATCCCGCTAATGCCCACCCTCACAAAGTTCGAATGACCAAGATCTCTTGGATATGCTCGGTTGAGAAATATTGTTTCATCCTCCATATTCAATGACCTTGACCCTGATTATCATTTGTTTAGGGTATTACAGAACCATTTGCACGGTTTTAAGTTGACATCAAGAGATGGTTAAAAACGAGTTGAATTAATATTTTGCATCAAGACATTAAGAATTTTACAAGCGTGCCATTTATAAGCTTGTTGGCAGATGGAATAAGGTGCTAGAAAGCAATGTAGGTTATGTTTTAGTATATACTCGTACCTTAAAATCGGACATTACTTTCGTTCCAACCTGATAAAAGGGTACAATCTTGAACAAGTCCAATTATATACAAGAAAACTTAAGACAATAACAGAAACAAAACAAATTTCAACAATGACTCAATCCAATTAAAGTTCGCAAATTACTAAGCAAGTTATCCATATCCAGCACCAACTAACTTACTCCTCCAATTACATTTCTTACATTCACTTCTCAGCCATGTCTACCAATTCCCTGTCCACAACCAATCACCAAACTCCACATAGATGAAATCTCACAAACCATTTACTAACCACATTGATGACATCATCTACATAATAATAATAATAAATATTTATAATGCGCCCTTCAGGGCTGTTAGCCCTCCCAGAGCGCAGGTTGTGTAGCGAGTGTAGAGAAAGTTTGCAGGGGAGAGAAAGCAATTCTGAAGAGATAAGTCTTCAGGAGACGTTTAAAAGTAGCAACGGAGGGAGAGGATCGGACTTCGGCAGGAAGAGCATTCCAGAGTCTAGGAGCACAAACTGAGAAGGAACGTTCACCCATCGAGCAGAGGACAGAACGAGGAGTGTTCAGGATGGGAGCGAGGTTAAACCGGAGTGCTCGATGAGAAGGCAGACAAGAGATAAGGTGGAGCCTCGAGGCTTAGAGCCTTGTAGGTGATGAGAAGAATTTTATAGTAGATACGAAAGTGAATAGTTAACCAGTGTAGCTCCTGTAACAGAGGCATCGAAGGAGAGAATCGGGGGCGGCGAAGGAGGAGCCGGGCAGCATAGTTTTGAACTAGTTGTAGGGGGCGAAATGACGAAGAAGGGAGATTCACTAGAAGAGAATTGCAGTAGTCTAAGCGTGAGATGACGAAGGCATGAATATTAGTCTCAAGGCTTCCTCGATCAAAATGGTATTGAACACGTGAGAAGTTGCGAAGGAAACCGAGGGAAGACTTACAAATGCGATGGATGTGTGGTTTAAACGAAAGTTGCTCGTCGAAAATAATTAGATCACTGGGAAAAACTTCATCTGTCCACAACAGTAACTATTTCTTATATGAATTTATATGTACCTATATCGTCATCAGTATATATCTTATATAAAAAAGGTTTTTAACACTTGAGTGCTGGAGACAAGGTATATGGAAAAATTATAAGTGGGTGTGGAAGAAAATAACAGGATTGATAAGGAATGAGCAAGGTGGGTTTAGAACAGGTTGGAATTGTTTGGATCAAGTATTTGCACTGAGATAGCTAACTAAAGAAGCAATAGATAAGAAATACAGTACCGCTCTAAAAGATCAGAATGCCTGTATTTCTACCACAACATCTTCCATAACTTTGCCAGAGAAAATCCAAAGTTTCCAAAATTGGTGTACTTTTACCAACAGATATAAACTACGTATGGATTATGCGAATTTAGATAAATAAAAAGAAAGTTAAAAGCATATAAACAATTTACTATAAAATTGAATTCCTAAAATGATCTGAACTCTTCGGTTTCTTGCATAGAGAACCAGCAATGTTTGTATAGCAACTAACTTCAGTTCGATCGTGTTCATTTCTCTTGTAGCTGTTGCCCATGTACTGCACGTCCTCCCGGCCTGCGTGCAATTTAAGGAAGCCCTGTCACTGGGTTAATTTGAAGTCTCTGATGAGGATGGGGAAAGTTCTCGGTGCGCTTTCCCCTAGCTCGCTCTCAGAGCTACTTTTCTTTTACTCTACTACTCTCCCTTCAATGTAGAGGAACTGTTCTCAACCGCACACGGTGCAAATTAAGGACGCCCAGTCAGGGCGTTAAATTGAACTCCTTGACGGATCCTGGGAAGTTGCGCTTCCTCCTCGCTCCATCACAGCATTCATTTCCTCTCTCCAACTACCCCTTCAACCCTGTATCTAGACTTAAGGACATGATCAATTATATCATGCCGTGTCAGAAGAGAGGCTTTGGAACATCTATTCACAACGCCCCCAGGTCGCAAGACACCAGCCATTGAGTTGACCTGGGCGTTGAGGCTGACCACCTCACTGCGACCCTTCTCCTGTGTACATATAAGGGTGTACTGCTTGTGGCGGGCAGGCAATTCTGGGTCCGATCTGTGGGTCTACCACAACAGATCTTCAGATCTTGGTCGTCGTGTCGAGGAATAGTGTGGCTTACGAAGGATATGGGCCCTGTCGCCATGCCTCTCTGGCTGCTCTTTTGGGTAGGACCGGCCATTGGGTGACTTCTTGCCGGTGTGTGTCGCTGTCCTAGTTTACGAACACCATCGTTAACACACTCAGGGCAGACCCTTGAAAAGCCCGAAAATCCGAGACGGTATAAGCGAGATATTGCCCCTCCATCCTTTGTTTTCAGTGGTCACAAGTGTCGGAAATTCTAGTTTGTTATCAGCCTCTCAAAGATTTTTGAAAATTTCTCACTACGCCCCACTTCCGCAAATCCTTGCCTGACCTTGCTGTTGGGGCGGACTAGAAGTCTAACGCCAGCCCCACTGAACCATGGAGGAGCTCCCCCCCAGCCTTTTGAATGCGACAAAGGAGTTTCACCTTTGCCATCTTCGGAGCCGCTCCGGGCAGCTCCGCCTCTGTGACAGAGGTGACCCTCTATGTGCTTTATCGGGGCCCCTCCAAGACACTTCTAGGCGAGAGGACGCTTCTCCCTCTCCATGTTTTACGGGTTTTGAGGTATCCGCTTTACCTCCTTTAGCAGAGTTCCCTCCGGGAGACTCTCCACTTGCAGCGGGTCCCCCTTTGCTTTCGCTTGGTCCCGCTAAGAACACGGCAAGCCTGAGGACGGTCTGCCTTAGTCTCGGCCCCTCCCGTTGGGGTCAGGTGACCTACCGCAACTCCTCTAGAGGGGTAAGAAGCGGCATCGTGCCCTTGTCCTTGCTGAGAAACCTCGTAGAGCGCCAAAGCTTTTCACGTTGATGTGAACCGGCATGCCCACTACCCCTTCCTTAACAATGCGGGTTGGCATGACGTTCGTTAATGGCCATAGGCCCTATGAGTCCCCGGTCAGGATACCCGACACCTTGCGGGATATGGCCAGTTGGAGGCCCGTTCTGAGGTGGAAATGACCCCGGAGGTACCCGCCTCCCAGATGGCATATTCTTCAATGAGGGTGGATCTGGGCAAGATGCCAGACACCGAACCTGAGTCCACCCCTGTGCAAGGCCTTTCCGAGGCCTCACAAGGAGAGGGAGGACCCCCTTGACGGCATGATCTTTTCCATCTCGGACTAAGATTTGGCCGAGGCTGATCCGTCCGGGTTTGGAGCTTTCATAAAAGATGAAAGCATATAAGAAATGGGTTCCTCTCCCTCCCCAGAGGTCCGGGGAAGGATGGGTCTTCTCTCGTTTCGGCAAGCGACTAGGCCAAGAGCGGTACCTCCGACCACGAGACGCCTTCGAGTAGGGAGGCACAGAGGAAGACCAAATCGCAAGTGCGGTAAGCATAGCCTCGTTTACGTTCGGGCACCTCATCCAGAGATTACCTGGCAGTTTTTAGCCCCCTAGTTCCAAACGCTTTTTATTTATTCGCCCCACTGATTGCAGCAAGTTGTCACATGCTCCATCAAAGGAGAGCTTTAGCTAGACTCAATGATAGAGAACCGAAGGTGACCCGTTTCTCGGACCTGATACCTCTGACGAACGCAGCGGACCCTTTTGCGGGTAGCCATGATTAGTGCCCTTCAGGCACCCGATGTCTCACTGGTGAATGTGACCCTACTCTAACATGAATTTCGTGAGAAGAGTGGTTTATTCGAAAGAACTCTTGAACCACTCATTAGAAGGGGCAGTCAAGGTCGAGCGTGTGGGGGTGGGGCTCGAGACCCAAATCTACACTCTTCATTACGTTCGATCGTGAAAGGCTACACGAGTACGTGCAACTACCATTGAGGTGCTACACTGCCACCGCTTCGGTCATACGAATCGCATCTGTAATAGATGCAAAGTCGCGTTTACCCGGTCTGTAAGATGCTCCAAGGCCTTACACGATAAGACCTTATCGTGTATGGCCAAGTATCTTAATTGCGGAGAGCCTCAGCCTGGGTCCTGGAAGCAATGAAGCTCAGATCTCCTGGAGAAAAAAAAATCCTGGCGGCTTAGGATGTGGATCATCTCTCTTTTTGCGAGGCTAAGGACTTGGTTCTGGTGCGCTCGCTCTGCGAACACGGTCGCTTCCGCGCCCATTCTGAACCCTTTTTCCACTTCTACCCATCCCTGGTAGATCTAGTGGCATAAAAGGTTCACACCCAGCCTCTGCTAAAACCTAGCCCCCTCCCCCCTCCTTTTTCTCTTGTGAACGTTTCCCGTAAGGCGAAACGGCCGCGCGCCTCCACCGAGTCGTTAGACTCACAGAAGGCAACCCGCCGAAAGTGCGGGACTCATAAAGCTGTACCAAAGAAGCTTCGGCTCCTACGTCACCACCCAAGGTTGGACCGGGCGACCCGGAGACGCCGGACCCACTACTGACCTGATCGACGAGCTAGAGATAGGAACCGCTCGCCAGCGCCCTATTGTGAAGACTGCGTTGTCCCCCAAACTGTTCGGGGGGAGCCCGACGCCAGAGCTTGCTTCGTGCCTATTGCCTTTTTTATTTTTATTGATGTTTTTTTTGGGGGGCGGGCATCCTCTTTTAAAGAACCCGTAAGGGGCGCGGCGATTTGCCATCCTGGCTGCCTTGCTGACGGGACTCAGCACCCCGTCCAACCCCAGCTTAGCCTCTTCTCCTTCTTTCAGACATCCTCTTCCCCTCTTTTTTTGGGGGGGGGTCGTCTCTCATTTTATTTTAAAGTAGCCTAGAACTAGGCCAGTTTTAATACGGCGACTAATGCCCAAGTAGGCAGTCGCCAGATGAGCTCTGAAAAAAAAAATTTCAGACAGCCTGTATTTCTGCCCTACTTCGTCGCTTTTCATACAACCTCTCCTACAACTTTCTCTGGTCAGCCTCTAATTTCACAGGGTAGATGCTGATCTTCTCAGCCAACCGTCCCGGATCGGTGCTGTGGGGAAAAGGGAACAATGTTTCCTAACCCCTGAGCTCCGGTTCGGGATGGTGGGTTTTTAACAACCTTCTTCATCCCCACCCATACCTTCCTCAAATCCCATTTCCTTCTTACTTCACAATCTATTTTTTTACGCTGTGTCCAAGGTGGAGCCGCCAAGGGACTGCCAGGCCACCAGGCGGGACAGATGGTCCTGAATGGCGGCACCTGGCTCTGCCAGGCCTGTACGCACCCCTTGCAGGGCGGGCTACTGCGAGGGGCGATGAGCTATTGCATCCCGTGAAAAATTTAGGGTCACCATGCTCAATGATGTGAAAAATAAAAATCTACCCTCAATTTTCCCTTGTGCATCGACGGAGCCGCCCTCGGGCAGCTCCACAGAAAAAAATGGAGGTCCCTCCTGTGCTTGCGCAGGGAACCATTCAAATTTCTCTAACCGGAGAGGAGGCTTACTCCTCTCCTTCGCCTACGGGTGTAGGAGACTTCCCCTTACCCTCTTCTCTGGAGGTGCTTTCGGTCACTTCCCTTTTTCCAGCGGCAGTCGCCCCTTTTCTTTCCAAGGGGACTGCCAAGAAAACCAGCAGGCAGCCCATAGCCGACTGCTCCCCATTGAAGTGGCTCGGTAGGGTAAACTCCCTTATAGGGGATAGGGAAGCCAGGCGCCTTCGGTCGCTTCCCTCAAAAGACCTGCTGGCAAGAATATTGAACCTTGCCGGGGTCAAGGCCTGTGCCTCCCCACACGTGACTTGTGACAATGCTGCCAAGGGGACCTGCGATGTCTTGGGGGAGAGGGATGGCCAACTAAAGGCTCCCCCCTGAGATAGACATGGTCCTTGATGCAACCCAGCCTCAGATGGTAGGGCCTTCCATGTGAGCGTATCCGGGCTCGGCGCCATGCACCGAACCCGATTCCACCCCTATGCAAGGTCCTCCTAAAACGGCCCGGGTTTCCAAGGCAGTACAAGGAGGGGAGGGATCTCCTCCGACCGGTGCACCTGCGACTACCAGGACCTCCATCTCGAAAAAAGACCTGGCTAAGGCCGGTCTATCTGGCCTGGGGGCTCCTGCCGGTGGAGGGGAGAAGCGGATTCATTCACCGCCCTCCTCCTAAAAAAAAAAATAAGAAAAAGACTAAGAAGACTCGGGGCTCCTCTCCATCCGCAGGGGCTGCGGGGACGGATGGGTCTGCTGCCACTTTGGTAAGCGACCAAGCCAAGATCGGCACATCCGGCCCCTCTGCCCCCTTTCCCGGGTGCAGAGCCCCCGACTATGACTAAGACGAAAAGAGCGCAGGGTGGAGCCGTGATAACATCGGGGCCCCTCATTCAGAGGTTACCTGGCGTTTTCGAGCCCGCTGGCTTCAAACGCTTCCTCGTTATACGCTCCACTGATGGCAGCATGTTGGCCAAGGGCAACATGATCCATCAGAGGAGAGGATTAGCTAGTGTAATTGGTAGAGAGCCGAAGGTGACCCGTTTCTCGGACGGGAGCCTTCTGACGAATGCGGCGGGTCCCTCCGAGGCGGCCAAGATAAGTGCTCTTCGGACACTCGATGGCACCCCAATGAGTGTGACGCCGACCTCTACAATGAACTTTGTGAAAGGAGTAGTTTATGCGAGGGAACTCATTGACTACTCCATAGAAGACATCACCTTAGAGCTTGCCGACCATGTGGCGGTCAAGGTCGAACGTGTGATGAGAAAACAGGGAGGGGCCTCGAGACCCACCCCTACACTCCTTGTCACGCTCGACTGTGACAAGCTCCCTGAGTCGATGCGCACCAGTTGGTACCGTTACCACGTGAAGGCATTCGTGCCACTTCCGCGGTGGTTATATTACTGTCACCGCTTCGGCCCTACGAATCGCTCATGTAGACGTGCAAGGTCGAGGTCACCCGAAGTATGTGTAAATTGCTCCAAGGCCACACACGATAAGTCCAAATCGTGTGTGGCCAAGTGTGTCAATTGCAGAGAGCCGCACCCCGCTTTCTCGAAGCAATGTGGTGCGTATCTCCTTGGGAAGGAAATCCTGGCTGTTCAGGCCCAGGATTGTGTCTCATTTCGCGAGGTTAAGGACTTGCTCCTGGCCTGCCCGGCTCTGCCTGGGACGTCTTATGCCTCAATGCTAAGAAATACACCCTCTGTTCCTGGCCCCTCCAGTCTTACGAGCACGGTCGTTTCCGCGCCCATTCGGAACCCTTCTGCCCTTTCTACCCAACCTGGGCGCTCCCCTGACTCGCAGATGGTGGATCATCCTTTAGAGGGACCTGCCTGCCTAAGGTTTCGAGGCAGAGGGAGGAAAAGACTCTCATGGCGAGTTAAACTTCTTTCGATAAGTCCTCGAAGGCGACAGCGCACGAAGTTCTGCCTCCGGGAAGCGTACGGCCATTCCCGTGAGGGTATTCTTTTCGAAGATGGCCCCCGCATCCCTTCCGTGCTAGACCTGGAGGGTATATTTCCTCAATAGAATTGCTGCAGACTCCCGGCCAACTGGGAAAAGCTGTGGAGGCTCGTCTCCTCCCGTTCTCCTTTAGGTATCTTTTTGCAGGAGACCATGCTGGGCGCGTGCCCCCTGCCCACCTTTCAAGGTTATAAGGATTTTGCGACCCCACCACCACGGAATGGGGGCCGGGCAGGAGGATGTGTCATTTACACCGGCATGATGCCTCCGTTCTTCTCTTCGCTTTAGAAACCTCCTTTCAGGCAGTAGCTGTGCAGCTGCACCTAGATGGGAGGCATACTGTTATTTCCGCGTACATTCCACCGTCATCTGACTTCGGCCGTGTCGTGGCATGGTTGCCGAGGCCATTTCTCTTGCTCGGAGATCTGAACCGTAGACACCCCCCTAGGCAGACTACTCGATCAATCCCAAGGTTCAAGTCCTTGCCGACCTGATCGACGAGCTGGAGATAGGTGTCCTAAATATGAATGAGTTTACGCATCATTGCCCAAGAAACGCTCATTTTCCTGACTCTATCTACCTTTGTGTTCTCCGGATTCACAGCCTGATTTCGGGTGGGGGGTAGTCGATGACCTCTATGGTAGTGATCACTTTCCCTTTCAAATATCATTTTATGTGCCGCTACCGCTTGAGAACCCGCCCCGGTGGTGCTAGGCGCGGGCGAGGTGGTCCGCATTTCAGGAAATGACTGATTTCTCTATCTCAGTCGAGGAGTTTAGGTCGGTAGATGAGGCCGTTGAGTTCTTCTCCGGCAACCTCATCGCCGTGGGCCTGACTACTATTCCTAGGACGTCTGGCCGTTTTGCACGCCGACGACTCCCTTGGTGGTCAGCCGAGTGTGAGACGGCCCTCAAACAGAATTGTTATGCCCACATGCGCTATAAGCGCCGCCCGAATGATTTCACTGTCATTGAATTTCTTCGAGTAAGGGCTAGGTTCCGGTGAAGAGGTTTCGCTCTTCTTGGCGGGCATACGTGTCTTCACGAGAAGACCACTCTAGCAGAGGTGTGGAAGCTAGTCAAAAGGATTCGGGGCAAGTTCTCGCAGGACCCCCCTCCCTCCCGTTTTCGATTAGAATGGGATCGCAATCTCGGACCCCTCGCCCGTGGCGGAATCCTTCGCGACTGCTTTCTCCGCATTCTCTGGCCGGGATGCTGCTCTGCCAGCATTTAATGCGAGTTGTGATGTCGCGGAAGGCCGCCGACTGGACTTTACCTCCAGATTCGGAGAACCCTTCAACGACAGGTTTACTTTGAGTGGATTGCGTTCCGCTCTCCCTTCGTGCCCGGAGAAATTGGTAAATGTTAGATTAGCCTTTTTTTCTGGTCAGCGGAGGCCATCTGTCTTCTGCACAGTGAATCTTCCGCAAGTTCCACTCCACGTCGGATGCTCTACTCCGACTGGAAAATGCCGTCTGCGAAGCCTTCCTTCGTAGACAGCACTACACCAGTGTTTTTTCATCTGGATAAGGCCTATGATACTACATGGCGATACAGTATCAGGGAGACTCCACACGATGTGAGCGAAGGAACGCCTCCCAATCTTTATATCTGAATTTTGGCAAGATCGTCGATTCCGCGTACGGGTGAGGGGAGCCCTTCCGGAAGATGTTTTTCGCTACTCTCTACGTGGACGACCTTTTGACCTTTTGGCGCGGTTCAGATGCTAACTCTTGGAGCATTCCAACATGCATTGAAACGCGTTTCTCGCTAACCCAAAGCGCACAGGCTTTGGTTTTCCTTGGCCAATACTATAGCCGTGCTTTTCTGCCACCATCCAAGCCTCCACCCTGAATCATACTTATTTCTAAATGGGGCTCGCCTGGAAGTGGTGGAGTCTCACCGTTTCCTTGGTCATTATTTGACCAACGCCTCACCTGGGAGGCTCATATTCGCAGCCTTAGGGTCTTTTCTACCCGCGCCATGGACATTCTTCGCTCCCTGACGTTCATCGCCTGGGGCGCTCATAGGGCTACTGCCTTACTTTTTTATCGATCCTCTGTTCTTTCGAGGCTCGACTACAGATGCGAGTTTTATGCATCTTCAGGCGAGCGGGTATTGCGGAAGGTGGACTCCATCCACCACACCGTCCTTCTGGCGACCGATCCCTTCTGCACGCCCCTCCCATTGAGAATCTACTTGTCGATGCTGGGGGAATATCACTCGCTCTGCGCCGTGCACAGTGCATTATTTGCCTGTACGTACGAGCCCGGCGCCTCCCTCAGTCGCCAACATCTCTCACTGCATCCGAAGCTGATCTCGATCGTGCCTATGCCTCCGAGAGACGCCACTCATACCCTGAGCTTTTTGGATTTAGGGCTAGGATACTCCATCGAGAGCTCGGTATAGCTATCGGGCAGATGGCTCCCTGGATAGTACCACCTTTGATATTCGTCGCCACGCCTCTGCTCCGAAAGCTTCTACAGCACCGGGAGTATTGTGGTCGGTCTTTTGGGAGCACACTTTGTGTCACGCTGGAACTGTGCCAGTGTATACGAATGGCTGTAAGTCCAAAGAGGGAGTCGGTTTCCACGCCGTGTCTCTTATGTTTGAAGTTAGCAGGGCTCTACAAGCGCTGCTTTTTTTTCACAGCGGAACTAGTAGCAATATACCACCTGGTACGGGAGAAAATGCGTCGTGCCCTTTTCGGAGACCGGATTATCATCTTTAGCGACTCCCCCTCCACGCTCGTGGTGTTTCCAGAGGCTCGTCGTAGGAGAGGGAGCTCAGCTCCCTCAGAGAGGACTGCAAAGTGGTTTTACTATACCTCTCTCATCCCTCTTCGACCTTTATTTATGGTCTCCTCCTGTTCCCCTCTATCTCCTTTCCATTTTTACTTTCTCAAGTGTGATTGATTGTGCCTGAGCGTATCTGCGTGGTCGGTTGTAGTGTATTACTGAACGAATGTGTAGGTGCTAGTGCGTGCTCTAGGTTTCAGTTCGGATTTTTTTCAGTTTCGGTGTACTGCTCCTGCCTTACCGGGGTGTGTCGCTCCGTGGCTGAACCGTGTTGAGTGATGTTGTGGGTGCCCGGACCGCGGCTGCCTAGCACGATGGCCTTTGCGCCCTTCTAAGGAAAATCCCGAAGGCAGCCACCCGTTTTTAAAACAACGGTGCTGGTTGAGGAGTGCACGGGTCCCTCCCTCCCTCCCTCCCTTTGAGGGTGCGCATCGTGTGACGGTTGTGTAGGTGGGTTCCACTCTGCACGAAACTGCCCCTCCCCCCCAATAATTAACATAGTAGTATATCGAAAAAATTAAGCCAAAAGCTACTTTGCAGAAATTTTCGACTTCTGCTCCTCGTGCTCTTGGATCTCGTTCCAGTTCTTCTCGCTTTCTCTCTCGCGGTAGATCCATTTTCCTCAGATGTAGACCCAGAGTTGGACTACCATCGCTTTTTGGTCCTTAGAACGAAATCTGAAATTCCGCTATCAAAACTTAATATTTTTTATGTCAGTGAGGAGGACTTCGATGAACGGTGCGGAGAACCAAGCAGTGATGGAGCCCTAGTAGTGGAGGTCATTTCCCGTCCACAACATGATTCCGTACAAGCCCTCAAGACCCTTGCTCGCTCTAAGATTGCTGTCTCATCTCACCCAACCTTCCCCCGTAAGGGGCGCGGCGATTTGCCATCCTGGCCGCCGTGCTGACGGGACTCAGCACCCCGTCCGGCCCCAGCTTAGCCTCTCTTCCTTCCTTCAAAACACTTGTTTCCTCTCTTTTCAAACAACCTCTCCCACAACTTTCTCTGGTTAGCGTCTAATTTCACAGGGTAGATACTGACCTTCCTCTCAGCTAACCATCCCGCATCGGGGCTGAGGGGGTGGGGGACAATGTTCCCTAACCCCTGAGCTCCGGTCTGGGGTGGCTGGTTTTTAACAACCTGCTTCATCCCCACCCATACCTTCCTCACATCCCTTTTCCTCTCCTCTTCACAATCTATATATTTTACGCCGTGTCTAAGGTGGAGCCGCCATGCCGATGGACTGCCAGGCCACCAGGCGGGAGGGGTGGTTCTGAATGGCGGCGCATGGCTCTGCCGGGTTTGTAAGCACCTCTCGCAGTGCGGGCTACTGCGAGAGGTGTGCGGATTGCATCCTGTGTCAAAAAGAGGGTCACCATGCCCAATGATGAGTTTAAAAAAAAAAAATAACCCCCAACTTCCCCTATAACATCGACGAAGCCGCCCTTGGGCAACTCCAGCAAAAAAATGGAGGTCCGCCCCCCTGTGCTTGCTCAGGGGACCCTCCATATATCTTTAACCGGAGAGGAGGCTTACTCCTCTCCTTCGCTTACGGGTTTAGGGGACTCCCCCTCACCCCCTTCTCTGGAGGTGCTTTCGGGCGCCTCCCTTTTACCAGCGGCAGTCCCCTCTGTTCTTTCCAAGGGGACTGCCAAGAAAGCCAGCAGGCAGCCCTTAGCCAGCCGCTCCACATCGAAGCGGCTCGGTAGGGCAAACCCCCTTAGGGGGGAGAGGGAATCCAGGCCACTTCGGTCGCTTCCCTCAAAAGACCTGCTGGCAAGAATACTGAACCTTGCCGGGGTCAAGGCCCATGCCTCCCCAAAGAAGACTAGTGACGATACTGCCAACGGGACCTGCGATGTCTTGGGGGAGGGGGGAGGGCCAGCTGGAGGCGTCCCCTGAGATAGACATGGTCCTTGAGGAAACCCAGCCTCAGACGGTAGGGCCTTCCATGGGGCGGAATCCTGGCTCGGCGCCAAGCACCGAACCCGAATCCGCCCCGATGCAAGGTCCTCCTCAAACGGCTGTGGTTTCCGAAGCAGTACAAGGAGGCGAGGGATTCCTCCGACCGGTGCCCCCACGACTACCAGGACCTTCTCCATTTCAGAGAATGACCTGGCTGAGGCCGGTCCATCTGGCCTGGGTGCTTCTTCCGGCGGAGGTGAGAAGTGGGTTCATTCCCCGCCCTCCTCTCCAAAAAAGAAAAAGAAAAAGACAAAAAAGACTCGGGGCTTCTCTCCATCCGCGGGGGCTGCGGGGACGGATGGGTCTGCTGCCACTCTGGCAAGCGACCAAGCCAAGATCGGCACATCCACCCCCTCTGCCCCCCCCCCGGTTGCGGAGCCCCTGACTAAGACTAATACCAAGAGTGCACAGGGCGGAGCCTCGATAACATCGGGGCCCCTCATTCAGAGGTTACCTGGCGTTTTCGAGCCCGCTGGCTTCAAACGCTTCCTCGTTATTCGCTCCACTGATGGCACCATGTTGTCCAATCGCAACATGATCCATCAGAGGAGAGGATTAGCTAGTGCAATTGGTAGAGAGCCGAAGGTAACCCGTTTCTCGGACGGGAGCCTTCTGGCGAATGCGGCGAATCCCGCCGAGGCGGCCAAGATAAGTGCTCTTCGGACACTTCATGGCACCCCGGTGAGTGTGACGCCGCACTCTACCATGAACTTTGTGAAAGGAGTAGTTTATGCGAGGGAACTCATTGACTACTCCATTGAGGACATCACCCTAGAGCTGGCCGACCATGGGGCGGTCAAGGTCGAACGTGTGATGAGAAAACAGGGAGGGGCCTCGAGACCCACCCCTACACTCCTTGTCACGTTCGACTGTGACAAGCTCTCTGAGTCGCTGCGTGCCGGTTGGTACCGCTACCGCGTGAAGGCATTCGTGCCACTGCCGCGGCGGTTATATTACTGTCACCGCTACGGCCATACGAATCGCTCATGTAGACGTGCAAAGTCGAGGTCACCCGAAGTCTGTGTAAATTGCTCCAAGGTCGCACACGATAAGTCCAAATCGTGTGTGGCCAAGTGTGTCAATTGCGGAGAGCCGCACCCTGCTTCTTCGAAGCAATGTGGTGCATATATCCTTGAGAAAGAAATCCTGGCCGTTCAGGCCCAGGATCGACTCTCATTCCGCGAGGCAAAGGACTTGGTCCTGGCGCGCCCGGCTCTGCCTAGGACGTCATATGCCTCAATAGTTAGAAAGGCACCCTCTGCTCCTGGCCCATCCAGGCGAACGAGCACGGTTGTTTCCGCGCCCATTCGGAGCCCTTCTGCGGGCTCTACCCAACCCGGGCGCTTCCCTGGTAAAGCTGGCGGCAAAAAGGGTTCATACCCTGCCCCGGCTAAAACCAGGGCTCCCCCCTCTTCCCCCAGCGTGACCGTTTCCCGTAAGGCGAAACGGCCACGCGCCTCCACCGAGTCGTTAGACTCACAGGAGGCAACACCCCTGAAGATGGTCGCTAGGCTATCTTCCGGGGTTCCTAAAGCTGTTCCCCGAAAGGAGGACAGCAACAAAGGAGCTTCGGCTCCTTCGCACACGCCCCGAGGTGGAGCGAGTGTCTCGGAGACGTTAGTTCCTCGAAAAGAGGGCCCCCCGCCTCCGAAGCCGCAACGCCCGCCTAAGGTTTCGAGGCGGAGGGAGGAAAAGACTCGCATGGCGAGCCCAACCTCCCCCAATAAGTCCTCGAAGGCGACAGCGCCTCCAGCGCTTTGTCCGGCCAACAGTGCCCGGGGTTCTGCTCCCGGGAAGCGTACGGTCATTCCCGTGAGGGTCTTCAATTCGAGGAGGGACCCCGCGTCTCCTCCGAGTTAGGCCTGGAGGGCATATTCCTTCAATGGAATTGCCGTGGACTCCGGGCCAACTGGGAGGAGCTGCGGAGGCTCGTCTCGTCCCGTTCCTCGTTAGCTATTTTTTTTGCAGGAGACCATGCTAGGTGCGTGCCCCCTGCCTGCCCTCCCGGGGTATAAGAGTCTTGCGACCCCACCACCGCGGGATGGCCGGGCTGGGGGATGCGTGGTTTACACCCGGCATGATATCTCCGTTCTTCCTTTCTCTTTAGATACCACCTTTCAGGCAGTGGCTGTGCAGCTGCACCTGGATAGGAGGTATACTATCATTTCTGCGTACATTCCACCGTCAGCTGACTTCGACGCGCGGGACTTCCGCCGCGTCGTGGCACGGTTGCCGAGGCCCTATCTCTTGCTTGGAGATCTGAACGGCAGGCATCCTCTCTGGTGAGATTACTCCATAAATCCCAGGGGACAAGTCTTTGCCGATCTGAACCGGCAATTTTCTTGCCTTGACCTATCTTTGTTCTCTTCGGATGCACAGCCTGATTTTGATTGGGGGGTGGTCGATAACCTCCATGGTAGTGATCACTTTCCCATTCAAATATCATTTTCAGGACAACTGCCGCCTGAGAGACCACCTTGGTGGTGCTTGGCGCAGGAGCGGTGGCCTGCATTTCAGGAAATGACTGAATTCTCTATCTCAGTCGAGGAGTTTAGGTCGGTAGATGAGGCCGTTGAGTTCTTCTCCGGCAACCTCATTGCCGGTGGCCTGACTACTATTCCTAGGACGTCTGGCCGTTTTGCACGCCGCCCACTCCCATGGTGGTCGGCCGAGTTTGAGACGGCCCTGAAACAGAAGCTTTATGCCTACATGCGCTATAAGCGCCGCCCGAACGATTTCACTATCGCTGAATTTCGTCGGGCTAGGGCTAGGTTCCGGTATATTTCGAAGCACGCCCGCCGCTCTTCTTGGCGGGCATACGTGTCTTCACTTAACGGGAAGACCCCACTAGCTGAGGTGTGGAAGCGAGTCAAAAGGATTCGGGTCAAGTTCTCGCAGGACCCCCCTCCCGTTCTCCAGGAAAATGGGACCGCAATCTCGGACCCCGCGTCCGTGGCGGAATCCTTAGCGACCGCTTTTTCCGCATTCTCTAGCCGGGATGCTTCTCCGCCAGCATTCAATGCACGTCGTGATGTCGCGGAAGGCCGCCGGCTGTACTTTACCTCCAGAGGTGGAGAACCCTTCAACGACAAGTTTACTGTGAGTGAGTTGTGTTCCGCTCTCGCTTCGTGCGCGGACACCGCCCATGGTCCGGACGATGTCCCGTACGCCATGCTTCGACACCTGGGTGAGCGAGGCATGGCCTTTCTGTTAGATTTGTTCAACAGGATCTAGGTGGAAGGTCTTCTCCCAAACTCTTGGCGAATCGCTACTGTGCTCGCCTTTCGCAAACCGGGGAGAGATCACTCTACTCCGACCGGTTTCCGCCCAATCTCTCTAACCTCTTGCGTGTGCAAGTTGATGGAGAAATTGGTAAATGTTAGATTAGCCTTTTTCCTGGACAGCGGAGGCCATCTGTCTTCCACACAGTGCGGCTTCCGCAAGTTCCACTCCACGTCGGATGCTCTGCTCCGACTGGAAAATGCCGTCTGCGAGGCTTTCCTTCGTAGACAGCACTACGCCACGGTCTTTTTCGATCTGGAGAAGGCCTATGATACTGCATGGCGATACGGTATCATGGAGACTCTCCACACGATGGTGGCGAGGGGACGCCTCCCAATGTTTATATCTGAATTTTTGCGAGATCGTCGATTCCGCGTACGGGTGGGCGGAGCTCTCTCCGGCCCAAAGGAGCAGGAAAGTGTCCTCAGTGTCACACTCTTTGCCCTGAGCATCAACGGCATCACCTCGGTGCTGCCGGAAGATGTTCTCGCTACGCTCTACGTGGACAACCTATCGATCTCTTTTGGCGCGGCCCAGATGCCAACTCTGGAGCGTCGACTCCAACAGGCATTGAACCGCGTCTCTCGCTATGCCGAAGCGCACAGGTTTCGGTTTTCCTTGGCCAAGACTAAGGTGGTGCACTTCTGCCGCCATCCACGGCTTCACCCCGACCCAGATTTGTTTCTTAATGGGGTGCGCCTGGATGTGGTTGAGTCGCACCGTTTCCTTGGTCTTGTATTCGCCCGACGCCTCACCTGGGAGGTTCATATTCGCAGCCTTAGGGTCTCTTGTACCCGCGCCATGGACATTCTCCGCTCCGTGACGTTCAGCGCTTGGGGCGCTGATAGGGCTACTGCCTTACTTTTCTATCGATCCTTTGTTCGTTCGAAGCTCGACTAGAGATGCGAGTTTTATGCATCCGCAGCCGAGCGTTTATTGCGGAAGGTGGATTCGATCCACCACACCGGCCTTCGCCTTGTGACCGGTGCCTTCCGCACTTTCCCCATTGAGAGCCTGTTGGTCGATGCAGGGGAGATGCCACTCGCTCTTCGCCGCGTGCAGTGCATCGCTCGCCTGTACACGCGAGGTCGGCGTCTCCTTCAGTCGCCAACAGCTCTCACTGCATCCGCAGCTGATCTCGATGGTGCCTATGCCGCCGAGAGACGCCAGTCATACCCTAAGCCCTTTGGGTTTAGGGCCAGGAAACTCCTTCGAGAAGTAGATATAGCTCTCGGGCCGGTGGCGCCCCTGGTTCTGCCCAGGACGCCACCCTGGAGGGTACCACATTTGGCTATTTGTCGCCACGCCTCTGCTCCCAAAGCTTGTACTGCGCCGGGAGTATTGCGTTCGACCTTTTTGGAGCACACATCGTGTCACGCTGGAACCGTACCAGTGTATACGGATGGCTCCAAGTCCCAAGAGGGGGTCGGCTTCCACGCCGTATCCCCTCTGTTTGAAGTCAGCGGGTCTACCAGGCGCTGCGTCTGTCTTCACGGCCGAGCTGGTGGCAATTCACCACTCGGTACGGGAGATTACGCGACGTGCCCGGTTCGGGGACCGGATTGTGATCTATAGCGACTCACAAAGCGCCCTGAGTGCTCTCGGGGCATTGCAATCTATGCATCCCCTGGTTCGCGATATCCGTGACGCCACGGTTTTGGCGAGTCGGGCAGATGTCGAGATTATCTTCTGCTGGGTTCCTGGACAGGTAGGATTGCGGGGAATGAGGGCGCCCAAGAGTCCGCGAGGACTCTGCGACCGGACCAGCGTTTTGCTCTTCCTCACACCGACTACATGGCAGGAATACGGGCAGCTCTTCGGACTGCTCCGCAAAGAAGATGGGAGACGGTCGAAGGGAACTTAAAGTTGCGTGCCATTGCGCCGCGACTGTTCCCATGGACCTATCCCTCAATGCCGCGGCGGCTTCAGGTTGCTTTCTGTCGTCTTCGAATCGGACACACTCGTGTGACGCATCGCTATTTGATGGAGCGCTCGCCTGCGCCCTATTGCAACGACTGCGTCGTCCCCCAGACTGTTCGGCACATTCTTGTCGAATGTCCCAGTCTGGGTGATCTTCGCGCACGACACCTGTCCCGGTACCGGGATGGGCGGGGTCGCTACCGCCTGTCCCTTGTACTCGGGACGAGTGCGTGCACTTTGACTGGTGGACTTATTGACTTTTTGGGGGAGGCCGGCCTTCTTTCTTTCATTTAACCCGGTTTAATTGTTGTTGTTGTTTTTGTTATCGTTTTTGTTATTGTTATTTCTTTTTATTGTTGTTTCCTGTTCATTTTTTAAAGTAGCCTAGAACTAGGCTGTTTGTTTACGGCGACTTATGCCAAAGTCGGCAGTCGCCAGATAGCCCCTTAAATAAAAAAAAAAAATCACCCAACCTTCAACACAGTGAAGGGCGTTATCCGTACTAATGAACTAATTGACCATGACTTTAAGATGCTCTAATCAAAGTTGGCTAGTCATCGGATTATTGATATTCACAGACCACAGTGAGCCGTTTGTGGGGTCCGGGTAAACACACCAACGATGTTCCTGGCGTTTGATCGTCGGGATCTCCCAACGCATATCAAGGCGGGTTACCTACGAATTCAGTCAAACCATATACATCTAATCCGAGACGATGCTTTAATTGCCATATGTTTGGTCGTGTGAGCACTGCCTGCCACCACCCCTGTGTATGCGTGGATTGCGCGCAGGCCTACCATGGTCATTACTGCGACCATCCCCGCCCCTTACCAACTGTGGAGAGTCCCATGTTGCATCTTCAAAGTGTCTCATATTTCTCTTTGTAAAAGAGGTCTTAGCTGTCCGTGATTCTGCTGAGGTGGATATGAGAGAAGCCCGGCGATTAGTCCGGGAGGAATTCATCTCTCCCGGCGTCAGGTTCTCCGATGTCCTACGCATAGCGGCGGACTCTCGTCCCGCTCGTCACGTATCCCTTACACTATCACCTCTCTTCCGTCATCATCCCGGGATGCACTACCACCACCCTCCGCTGTATCACCTTCTACCCAAACCCAAGTCTGGTACCCTAGTATACCCCCTTATTGACCATGCGCCGGCAGAGCGTGCCTAATCCCCGGATGCCACTTCAGAGACTCTGGACGACATACAAGCCTATATCATATCTACGAGACGCCCCGATCTGATGTCGTCATGACATGACTTCTGGCACAAACGTAAGGGCTCTCTTGACTCTTCCCCTCCCTCTAGGAATCTAACTTCCAAAAAGAGCGGGCGGGCAATCTACCTCAATAAAAACTCTACCTTAGTTGAGGTACACCCTATCCCTTCCTCCCTTCCCCCTACTCCAGTCCTTTTGACATATGTAACTGAAACTTCCGGCCTCCCCTCAGGGGGAGGTAGTGTATCCTCCATCCATAGCGATATACCCCACTCCCAGAAGGTAATGATACGTCCAAGTCTCCTTTACTCATACCACTACCTTCCGACCAAGACCATACCCCACCTTCCCTTCCTGTTAGACCTGTCCCTTTGAAACCCGCTGGAACTACTACTTCCGACCCCCATTCAGATGTAGGTTGCACACCTTCCAATAGCAGTGATGATCCTCCCCGCCCTGGGAGTAACGTTACCCCCAAATCTCTCTTGTCTCTACCCTTTCCTCCGGGTCATGGCCCACTAACTTTAATCTCTCGAAACAAACTTAGCTCCTGCAATACTAGCCCCCGCCCCTCTATATCTGAGTTGCCTCGCCATTCAGACTCCTATAACGCCCTTGCCGGGTTCTTCTCGCACGGCATCTGTTCATAGGGCTCCCCCGCCCCTCTAAATCGGGGTTGCCTCGCCATTCAGACTCCTATAACGCCCTTGCCGGGTTCTTCTCGCACGGCATCTGTTCATGGGGTCTCCCCCGCCCCTCTAAATCGGGGTTGCCTCTCCATTCAGACTCCTATAACGCCCTTGCCGGGTTCTTCTCGCACGGGATCTGTTCATGGGGGCTCCCCCGCCCCTCTAAATCGGGGTTGCCTCACCATTCAGACTCCTATAACGCCCTTGCTGGGTTCTTCTCGCACGGCATCTGTTCATGGGGTCTCCCCCGCCCCTCTAAATCGGGGTTGCCTCTCCATTCAGACTCCTATAACGCCCTTGCCGGGTTCTTCTCGCACGGCATCTGTTCATGGGGGCTCCCCCGCCCCTCTAAATCGGGATTGACTCGCCATTCATACTCCTATAACGCCCTTGCCGGGTTCTTCTCGCACGGCATCTGTTCATGGGGTCTCCCCCGCCCCTCTAAATCGGGGTTGCCTCTCCATTCAGACTCCTATAACGCCCTTGCCGGGTTCTTCTCGCACGGGATCTGTTCATGGGGGCTCCCCCGCCCCTTTAAATCGGGGTTGCCTCGCCATTCAGACTCCTATAACGCCCTTGCCGGGTTCTTCTCGCACGGCATCTGTTCATGGGGTCTCCCCCGCCCCTCTAAATCGGGGTTGCCTCTCCATTCAGACTCCTGTAACGCCCTTGCTGGGTTCTTCTCGCACGGCATCTGTTCATGGGGCTCCCCCGCCCCTCTAAATCGGGGTTGCCTCTCCATTCAGACTCCTATAACGCCCTTGCCGGGTTCTTCTCGCACGGCATCTGTTCATGGGGGCTCCCCCGCCCCTCTAAATCGGGGTTGCCTCTCCATTCAGACTCCTATAACGCCCTTGCCGGGTTCTTCTCGCACGGCATCTGTTCATGGGGCTCCCCCGCCCCTCTAAATCGGGGTTGCCTCACCATTCAGACTCCTATAACGCCCTTGCTGGGTTCTTCTCGCACGGCATCTGTTCATGGGGTCTCCCCCGCCCCTCTAAATCGGGGTTGCCTCTCCATTCAGACTCCTATAACGCCCTTGCCGGGTTCTTCTCGCACGGCATCTGTTCATGGGGGCTCCCCCGCCCCTCTAAATCGGGATTGACTCGCCATTCATACTCCTATAACGCCCTTGCCGGGTTCTTCTCGCACGGCATCTGTTCATGGGGTCTCCCCCGCCCCTCTAAATCGGGGTTGCCTCTCCATTCAGACTCCTATAACGCCTTTGCCCGGCTCATTCTCGCACGGCATCTGTTCATGGGGTCTCCCCCGCCCCTCTAAATCGGGATTGCCTCGCTATTCAGACTCCTATAACGCCCTTGCCGGGTTCTTCTCGCACGGCATCTGTTCATGGGGTCTCCCCCGCCCCTCTAAATCGGGGTTGCCTCTCCATTCAGACTCCTATAACGCCCTTGCCGGGTTCTTCTGGCACGGGATCTGTTCATGGGGGCTCCCCCGCCCCTTTAAATCGGGGTTGCCTAACCATTCAGACTCCTATAACGCCCTTGCCGGGTTCTTCTCGCACGGCATCTGTTCATGGGGTCTCCCCCGCCCCTCTAAATCGGGGTTGCCTCTCCATTCAGACTCCTGTAACGCCCTTGCCGGGTTCTTCTCGCACGGCATCTGTTCATGGGGCTCCCCCGCCCCTCTAAATCGGGGTTGCCTCTCCATTCAGACTCATATAACGCCCTTGCCGGATTCTTCTCGCAGGACATCTGTTCATGGGGCTCCCCCGCCCCTCTAAATCGGGGTTGCCTCTCCATTCAGACTCCTATAACGCCCTTGCCGGGTTCTTCTCGCACGGCATCTGTTCATGGGGTCTCCCCCGCCCCTCTAAATCGGGGTTGCCTCTCCATTCAGACTCCTATAACGCCCTTGCCGGGTTCTTCTCGCACGGCATCTGTTCATGGGGTCTCCCCCGCCCCTCTAAATCGGGGTTGCCTCTCCATTCAGACTCCTATAACGCCCTTGCCGGGTTCTTCTCGCACGGCATCTGTTCATGGGGCTCCCCCGCCCCTCTAAATCGGGATTGCCTCGCCATTCAGACTCCTATAACGCCCTTGCCGGGTTCTTCTCGCACGGCATCTGTTCATGGGGTCTCCCCCGCCCCTCTAAATCGGGGTTGCCTCTCCATTCAGACTCCTATAACGCCCTTGCTGGGTTCTTCTCGCACGGCATCTGTTCATGGGGGCTCCCCCGCCCCTCTAAATCGGGATTGACTCGCCATTCATACTCCTATAACACCCTTGCCGGGTTCTTCTCGCACGGCATCTGTTCATGGGGTCTCCCCCGCCCCTCTAAATCGGGGTTGCCTCTCCATTCAGACTCCTATAACGCCCTTGCCGGGTTCTTCTCGCACGGGATCTGTTCATGGGGGCTCCCCCGCCCCTTTAAATCGGGGTTGCCTCGCCATTCAGACTCCTATAACGCCCTTGCCGGGTTCTTCTCGCACGGCATCTGTTCATGGGGCTCCCCCGCCCCTCTAAATCGGGGTTGCCTCTCCATTCAGACTCATATAACGCCCTTGCCGGATTCTTCTCGCACGGCATCTGTTCATGGGGTCTCCCCCGCCCCTCTAAATCGGGTTGCCTCTCCATTCAGACTCCTATAACGCCCTTGCCGGGTTCTTCTCGCACGGCATCTGTTCATGGGGCTCCCTCGCCCCTCTAAATCGAGATTGCCTCGCCATTCAGACTCCTATAACGCCCTTGCCGGGTTCTTCTCGCACGGCATCTGTTCATGGGGTCTCCCCCGCCCCTCTAAATCGGGGTTGCCTCTCCATTCAGACTCCTATAACGCCCTTGCCGGGTTCTTCTCGCACGGCATCTGTTCATGGGGCTCCCCCGCCCCTCTAAATCGGGGTTGCCTCGCCAGTCAGACTCCTATAACGCCCTTGCCGGGTTCTTCTCGCACGGCATCTGTTCATGGGGGCTCCCCCGCCCCTCTATATCTGAGTTGCCTCGCCATTCAGACTCCTATAACGCCCTTGCCGGGTTCTTCTCGCACGGCATCTGTTCATGGGGCTCCCCCGCCCCTCTAAATCGGGGTTGCCTCGCCATTCAGACTCCTATAACGCCCTTGCTGGGTTCTTCTCGCACGGCATCTGTTCATGGGGCTCCCCCGCCCCTCTAAATCGGGGTTGCCTCGCCATTCAGACTCCTATAACGCCCTTGCCGGGTTCTTCTCGCACGGCATCTGTTCATGGCGCCTCCTCCGCCCCCAGCACTATCTCGACCGTGGTCTCTCAGCGGTCTGAGTGATGGCAGTAATTCGTCAATGGATCTGTCTGGGGATCCTTCCCAAATGGGAGGAATTTTCCTCTTTAGTATCTAAAATATCACCTTTTGTTTTATACTTGCAGGAAACCAAACTTAGGAAACGTCCTTTCCCCATGTTTTGTCAGTTCACTGTTTTTCACTCTCTACCACCCCCTGGCGGTGTGGCCCAGGGTTGGGTATCGCTCCTGGTGAGCACTAAGCACTTTTGCACGCCTTCAATTCCCCCTGACTATTCTTCAATCAATCGCAGCTCGTGTTCATCTTACGAATATAATTTATACTCTCTGTTCAATTTATATTCCCCCAGATGAGTCCCCTTCAAGGGCTCAGTTTTTAGATCTTTTATCTCAGCTTCCTACCCCATTTCTACATAGTTCTAGGTGACTTTAATGCCAGACACTCCGTATGGGGTGATAGAGTGAACAACCGTCAAGGCCGTCTCCTTGCATATCTTTTCTCCATTAATTCTTTTAGCATTCCTACCATATTCAAACTGATTCTTTCAGTTGTGTGGATTTATCTATTTGGCTCCGCCGACTGTATCTCTCATTTCAAGTGGTCTGTTTTAGATGACCTGCATGGCAGCAACCACTTTCCCATTGTTCAAACACACGACCCTTTGCCCATCCCCTTCATATCCCCCCCAGATGGAAAGTTGTAAGGGCCGACTAGTCAAAGTTCCATGGCGCTTCCTTCACCAGTAAACAAATTGGCGATTTTACAGATATTGATGCAGCTATATTCGTACATTACTTTTCCTGTTTAGTGCTTGATGCTGCAGAGTCCGCAATTCCTTGTACTCGGTCCCGACAGGGCAGAACATCAGTCCTATGGTGGAATGCTGTTTGCACCCGTGTGGTGGAAGCCTATAAAAAAAAGACATGCGCGGTTCTGCCGGAACCCAACTCTTCTGAACCGTATTGACCGAAATCGAACTAGAGCCATTCACCAGCGAACTCTTCGTCAGGCACGCACCGACTCCTGGAGGTCATGTGTCTTCTTTATCTGCAATCCCGCCGATATATTGGCATCCTTTTTTCGCCGATGTTACAGCGTCGAGCGTTACCTGGGCTGGAGGGCGAATCCCTGCGTTTCTCGGTCGGTGGATAGGAGTCCTACAACTCTAATCACTATCGCCGAGATGCGCTCAACGGTGTCTCGCTGCGCCCCCACGTCTCCAGGCCTAGACAATATCCGATAAGACTTTCTCGGGCATCTCCATCCCCATACGGAATCACTCTTACTAGATATTTTTAACTGGATTTGGATCGAGGGATTCTACCCTACTGCATGAAGAAAAGCGTTAGTCCTACCATTTCTGAAACCAGCTAGAGACGGTTTGTCTCCTCACCAGCTGTCTTAGCAAGTTGTTGGAGAAAATGGTGATTGCTCGCTTGCATTGGCTTCTGGAATAACATGGCCTCCTAACTCCATACCAGTGTGGCTTCCGTAAGAAGCAGAGTACGACAGATCATCTTGTCCGCATGGAAGGTACTCTCAGTGAGATCTTTGCTTGCGGCTGCCATGCGATGGCTGTCTTCTTTGATATTGAGAAGGCCTATGGCACCAAATGGCGCCATGGATGATCCTAGATCCCAAAACTCACTTGGTTTTCCCATTTTCGTGAGCTGCGACGGAGATGTCTCCGGAAGATGGGCCTACTAAAGATGCCCTCCCACACCTCTTGAAGGAAGTGATAGGCTCAAGTTGTGGAGACTATATATCTCTCTGGTACAGTCCAAGTTGAACTATGTTAGTGAGGTGTATTCCTCGGGCTCTTCTTTATCTCTCCTTATGCTGGATCCTATCCGCAACCTGGCCCTCCGTCTATCCAACGGCGCATTCCGCTCCTGCCCCATACCGAGCATTTATGCTGAAGCTGGCATTTTCCCGCCCTATCACCACCGCCTCCAGGTCGGTCTACAGTATATTTTTCGTATTCAGCAGCTCCCTTGCTCAGAGGCTTACAAGAGTGTCTTTTCCCCAGGATCTGTCGCTGCCTATTACAGATCTCCATCCATACACCGCCCTCGGTACTTCGTGTAGCTGAACACGTTTCCCGTTTAGGACCACGCGACTCAGTTTTGCCCTTCTTATTCCCGCCCGGTCCCTGGCTGACATCCCCTTTGTCAAATATTTGTATGACTCTTTGAGATACAGAAGTCTAGTTGACTCACCTGTGGCACGTGCTACGACGAGTGGTCAATAAGTTTTGCAATTCGGATATAAGGAAACGAGATATGAGGAAAAGTGTTTTATTATTTTTCAATATAACTACCCTCGACTTCAATGCACTTGCGCCACTAGTCCCTGAGGCTTCGAATTCCCGACAACCAGAAATCTCTCGACTGCTATTCAATCCACTCTTGGACGGCAAGCTGGACATCTTCATCATCCCCAAAGCGGCATCCATGCAGTGCAGCCTTGAGCTGGCGGAAAAAAAAGTAGTCGCTGGGGGCCAGATCTGGACTGTAAGGGGGATGGTTGAGCTCTATGAATCCCAACTCGCGCAGGGCAGCTTGTGCTCCCTGAATCCCAACTCGCGCAGGGCAGCTTGTGCAACTCTCGCCTTGTGGACAGGGGCATTATCGTGGAGGAGCAGGACACCGCGTGTCAACTTGCCGCGCCGCTTCTGACGCATACACTTCTTCAACCCAGCCAGTTCCTCGGCGTAATATTGGCCTGTGATGGTTCTTCCACGAGGCGCATAGTCCACCATCAACACTCCCTCAAAATCCCAGAAGATGGTGGCCATGATCTTCCCGGCTGAGGGTTGGGTCCTGAACTTGATGGGGGTCGGAGAGCCCCTGTGCTTGCAGGCCATGCTTTCGAGCTTGGTCTCGGGATCCCAGTGATGGACCCACGTTTCATCACCTGTCACTATTCGTGACTCGAATCCCGCCGGGTCTTGGTTGTACAGGAGCAGCAGCTCCTCCGAACTTTGACGACGTTAAAGTCGATCATGGGGCGTGAGGTTTCTAAGGACCCAACGGGCAGAGACCTTGGTCATGGCCAAGTTGTCGTGGATGATGTTGATAACACTTCCATGTGATATTCCAAGTTCTCGCTCGATTTCTTCGACCTTCACCCGTGGATTTTCGAGGATCATCCTCTCTACACGTGCCACATTGTCCTCGTTGGTCGCGTCTGACGTGCGTCCTGGACGGGGGTTATCTTCAAGGGACTCACTACCATGGCGGAACTCCCTATTCCAGCGAGCAATGGTTGCATAGGAAGGGGCGGTGTCGGTGTACACTGCAACCATGCGTTCATGGATCTCTTTTGCATTCTTGCCTTCCTTGGTCAAAAATCTGATCACTGCGCGGTGCTCAACCTTCTCTATTGTTGAAAAATTTGTGACTGACGATCTGCGATCAGCTACTGCTTCTTAAATAGACGAGGCCGGAGCGTGCAGCTGCAGGTCCTGACTTGTCATAACTTGTCCTAACACCCCCACAAAGAGCCATCCCCCTTCCTCTGTTTTGCCCTACCGATTCGCAAAACCTATTGACCGCCCCTCGTATGTTCATTGAACATACGGCTCTCTACTCCTTCATGTCATCTCTTCACAGACGGGTCTAAAACGGACTATGGTGTGGGGGCTACGGCGTGCTCATCGGGGTGTATAGTCTCCGAGTCGTTACCGCGGGCAGCTTCCATTTTTACTACCCAGTTTTATGCAGTTTTATTAGCTTTACGCTTTTATCTTCATTTTCTACATTTTACTTCATTTCCCGTTTTTAGTGATGCTCTTCGCTCTTTAACTTCTGAACATCTCTTTGTCTCCAAAATACATTCCTGGTTGGTCAAGAACTCTTCCAGATACAAAGTAGAGTTTTGCTGGGTTCCTGTCCAGGGTAACCAGCGGGTCGATGAGGCAGCTCGAATTGCGGCCACCCGGACACTGACTCGTTGAAGTCTACCTTATCGTGACTTTTATCCTCACATTAAGGACTACATTCGGTCAGTCTGGCAGTCAGAATGGGTGGCTGCATCGGTAACAAGTTGCATTCCATTGAGCCCTCAGTTATACCTTAGGCTAGCTGTTATCAACCTCGTCGGAGATCTGAGGTGGTCCTTTGTTGCCTGCGAATCGGCCGCACACGCCTCACACATGGGCATTTAATAAGTAGCGATAGGCCCCACATTCCCCCCCCCCCATGCCCCCTCTATTCGACCCCCATATCAGTACGTCATCATTTAGTCGACCACGTATGGAATGCTTCCCATCTATTTTACGCTTCCTCTTAGCATCATTTCCCTCTTCCGATTTTTAATACAATCTGTTTTTTTCTCTTTTATATTAGTAAACGCATGTCATTTGTTTATTGCCCCTGTACCCTCTTTTTATTTTTTTTTCATCCTTTTATTGCTTTTATTTTAACCTTACCACTTTTTGTACTTTAGGACCTTGACCCCCTTATGTCCTGCCGCTCCATAATCTTTTTACATTTTAGCGGCGACAAGCTTGCTCCAAATAATAATAATCTTTAGCAACTCACAAAGTGCCCTGTGTGCTCTCTAGGCATTTGAATCCCCGCACCTCCAGGTTCGCGGTTTCCTTGAGCCCACGGTTGCTGCGAACCAGGTGGATGTCGAGATTATCTTCTGGTGGTTTCCTGGACATGTGAGAATTGCGGGGAATGAAGGCGCCAAAGAGTCCACGATATCTGGGCGATCAGATAAGCGTTTGGCTCTTCTTCACACCGAGTACATGTCGAAAAGTCTCCGCCTCGCTGTACATTCTGAATTGGTCACACCTGCCTCTTTCCAATCGTGAGCAAGCTTGGCAATGGAGGCAACTCGATCGTTGAGTTGGGACCATACCAGTAATCGATTGTAGCGTTCATTTAAAGTGAAGCTCTTGGGCGTCCAGAAGACTTCTTTACAGGAGTTATTAATCATAATATATATATATATATATATATATATATATATATATATATATATATATATATATATATATATATATATATTGGGGGTTGGGGGCAGTAAAGTCGTTTCTTCATAACATGTTTCATTGAAGGCGACTGCTAATTTTGTGTTAATTCTCTTTTCGAATGTCTCGATTTGTCTTGTATTCCTCTTCTGGTCGTTAGTTAGCCAGTGGATAAGTTCACCATCGAAATCCTTAGAGAAATAGTCACGAACGAGGGCAGGAAACTAGTTCACTAAGCAAAACATCATTTTATTAGTTTGACGCATTTCGATACACAGATGTATCATTCTCAAAGGCAAACGATTGTAACGAGGAAATGGGAAACGGAGCCTTATATACATGATTAGTTGTGTGTTAAGATATACGAACATACTTATAGAGGATGGAAGTTCTAAAACACAAGAAAGTGCATTAAAATGAGGGTTGGTACTGTTTCAAATGGTTAATCTATAACGGTCACAGGATTAAGATGGGTAGGGTTTATTATTCGGGACGTTGGGTCGTGGGAAAAGGAAAGTAAATTGTATATTTAGTTTGGGTTGTTTTTCTTTTATATATAAGTCTTCTAATATAAGTAGCTGCCGGCGGTTTGGAGCATGTGCTAGGATTTCGGTATTTTCTTCGACCGAGTTCCCATCCGGTTGTCTTCCATGTTTATCAATGTGTGTGTTTTGAGAGAACTATTTTTTAAATCGTAAGTCAGTCATCGTGTTAGCTTTGTTTCGGTTATTCTGATATATGAATGAGGTTGTAGCTCACATTCTCCCATGTTACAAGTATATTCACATACCAAATGACTTCTCAGCTTTGGTGTTAGGTGGGTCTTGCCTCACTTTTTTTTTAGTTTACTTAAGTTACTTTATTTATCCTTTCTCATTTAATGTTATATCGTTCTTCAACCTTCTTTAATTAATATACAGGGTGGGTTGTAAGTTTCCATACATAGGAAATATAAAAATTTTATTATGGACAACCATTTTTATTTATATAATATGCTCTACATGGTTGCCATTGTTTTGAAAACACATTTTAATATGTGTTTCCCACTGTTGATGAACACAGTTGAAGTTATGCTTGTAATGGCGCTGGTGATACGTTCATTTAGATGATTTATGTCTGATATCTTTACCTGATACACCATGGCCTTCAAGTGCCCCCAAAGATAGAAATCAAGGGGGGAGAGATCTGGGAGGCCACTCCACAGGACCACGCCGACCAATCCAATCATCCGGAACCTGCTGATCCAAATACCGACGCACGTGAAGACCATAATGAGGTGGAGCTCCATCTTGCTGGAAGTAAACTGGGAAGTGACCTTCCTCGTTTAGCAGGAATGGGAAATTTTCTTCTTGCAACAATATAAGGCACCTTTCGGCATTAAGATTTCCACTGACAAAAATTGATCCAATAATTCTGTCACCCCATATCCCGGCCCACACCATCACTTTACCGGCACCTTGCATCTTCGTCGGTCTCAGCCAGTTAGGGTTAGCATTACTCCAATAACGTATGTTTTGCCGATTAACCTCTCCATTAACGTAAAAATTTGCTTCATCAGTAAACAAGATCTTAGTTGAAAAGTTTGCATCCTCGTTCACTTTGGTTAATGCCCATTCACAGAATTCCATCCGTCTATCCGGGTCGTCTTCACTCAAAGGCTCTGCCTTATGCAATTTATATGGAGATGCCATTTGTTTGCTTTTAAATTGCGCCTGAAACTCGATCTGCACACAACCGTCGTGTACTTTTTCTGTGACTCCGTGTAAGCGCTGTAATTATCGTACCTTTGTGTCTTCATCGGTGGTTGTACGTCTTGGACCACTTCGCGGTTGATCTGCAACATTTTCAGTTTCCTGAAATTGTTAATAAGTTTCGCCACAGTGTCGTGTGTGATGTTCGTTCCATGTTTTCTGTTAAAGTTCATTGTAACCATGTGACTGCTTCCCGACTCAGCCATCAGTATGATTTCAATTCGATGCTCTTTCGTCAAACGCATATTCTAGGGTATCTGAAACATAATATATATATATATATATATATATATATATATATATATATATATATATATATATATATATATATATATATATATATATATATATATATATATATATATATACACACACACACAAGCCATGGCTTCGCCACTCCCCCTCTCCCTACGGGGGGACATTACGCTTCGCTTCCCTCGCTACCAGTCATTCGGGCTGTTGGTCTTCGGCCTATTTGATCTTTCAAATCGATTGTGATCATCTCTACCATCCCTCACTTCCAAGTTCACTACCCTCATTTTCCTCTTCCTCTACCGTTATCACATCACCTACTCCTCACCTATCCTCATTCCTTCCCCCCTTCCTCCTCCCTATCTTCCCTAATCCCTTTACCCCTCCCCCTTCTCAACATGGGGGACAGTGTGAGGGGGTAGCTCATTCATAAACTAAGCTATAATAAAATTAAAAATTGTTAAAAAATCACATTCTAAAATATACATTTTGCCCTCTCTTCCCCTCCCCCATCGTCCCCTCCCTCACTATTTCCCCTCTCCCCCAACTCTCTACCCACTCCCCCCCCTCTACAACACTCTACCCAAAGGAGATAGAGACGGAGGGGTAGATATAGGTTGAAAAAGGGGGGGGGGGAGGGATCGCGAAAGAGAGATGGGAAGTAGAAAGAGGGATGAATCGAGAGGTGGGGGGGAGAGGTAAATAATGCATTAGAAATTCATACCAGTTTACTCTTCCACCCAAAAAAATAATATTAAAAAAATCACATATTAAAAATATAGGGTTATGGATATAATATATATATATATATATATATATATATATATATATATATATATATATATATATATATATATATATATATATATATATATATATATATATATATATGTGTGTGTGTGTGTGTGTGTGTATTTATTAATATCGGCAGTACCTTCGTTGGCGGCACACTAAAACTAAAAATCCTTTCTTGATTTGTCAGTCTCTTCCCTCATTTCGTCTCCGCTTAGTGAATATACACTCCTTGGTCACCCCAATTTATTTCCCCCTTTTAAAAAATCGCCTTAAGTGAAGTTTATCTTTTCAGATGTTTTGGAAGTGGTTCTCGGTAGAGAGACTGTTGGAGATTCCGTGACGCTGTTCGTGGAATCTCTGCAGCACCCGGTCTTGATGCGAGACTTGGGTCTTCACCTAATCGACCTGGTCTTCGTCCACCTCCTTCTCCCTGTCTAACCCGTCGTGTCTCAGTTCCTCCCACTAACCACCCAGTATTGGCATTTGTCGACTGGGTGCTCGATTTGAGAGAAAAGAAACGAGTCCACGGACCTAAATCCTCTATGAATTATGAAAGGATTTCTGACGTTGTTGAGGTGTCTTGCTGAGTTGTTCTCGCCACACAAATGGTGCTCTTTTGCTCTACGGGAAGTCTACCGTTGATATTTTTTTTAATGTCCAAATCCACGTCAGGATTGCCAAGCAGATGCTGGCCATCAGTAGATATAACTATCGAGAAATGTTGCGGCAAACTATTCTTTACAATTTTTCAGCCAAATCCTAGATTATTTCGTCTTTTTTGTCGATGGTATCGTTGGGTGTTTCGAGTGGTAATTTAATTTAAAGGGAATTTATTTGTCTGAGTAGTAGTTTCCTTCTCTAGGTCCCTTTATCCCACACCAAACGCTCAAAAGAGAAAATTTAGGGGTTTTTTTTATTCTTATTGTTTCTATCTTACCACTTCATCGGTTTCAACCTCCCTTCCATCTACATGCTTTCGTTCGTTTAATAAAATAGTTACATAGGATTCTAGTAAATGCCCTTCCCCCATCCCCGCATCGCTGCATTTAGAAGACATTGTAGCAAGTTGGAGTGGATTTATGACACACATACACACACTCCTTAGGTTAATACGTTCCCCCACCCCCACTTAACGTGACTTGGAAATATCTGTTTATTCGTTGTGTCAGATTTGACTGTCTAGAGCTTGTATATGTCCAATCTTAGTTTATGCGTCTCCCAGTCTTGATTTACTCGTAGGTTTCTAACAAATGAGCAGTCGAGTCGATAGCTAGTTCTTGCTCAATAGCCCTTTTGTTTGATATATTAAGAAAGTAATGAGAATTTATTTGTCCGCGAGTGACGCAATACACCATATTCATGTAATAGGGAAAATGAAGCAACTCATCAGCTCACCCCAACATGCCTACGGTAGTGAGCGGTGCCATGAGAGCATATCTGTACATTACACTCAGCAGCAATATTCATTATCGTTGACTTAGAAGAAGAATGACCACTAAAAGACGATTCCGTGGTATACAAGGTGCGATACAAAGAGTTTGACCTCGCGTATCACGGGTAGACAGACCAAGTGATGATGATACTTCACAGGAACTGGACATCCGTGCTCGGCGCTTCTCCAACGCCGTGATGATCAATGTGACTCCGGGCAGCCCACTCATTAAGATAGAAAAAGAGTGGTCGCCACTAATATTAACGCCATAAGAAAGAAAACCACGAATGCAGCTTTCATAGCGGCGAAAAAAATGCCGAAATACATCGGATAAACATCTTAGCAAGAAGCTTCCAGAGAAACTTGCCTCCTTTATACGCCGAACGCCGTGGCACGAACAAATCTCCAACCGGAATCTGAACTTTACCATACCAAATTGACCAATCAAGAACATAATCACAGGAACGGTTTGACTTAATTCAATAAATTAATATGTTGATTTGTAATAATTCCTCAATCCCTACCCTGGCAGACTGCGCACCGGACCCGAATGTTTTGTCCCTGCGAGTGCAATACGCAATTGCCTGGCTGTCGCGGCTACCATTCTTTTATTTGCCTTGCTACCAGCTCCTTGTAGTTAGGCTCTTTGCTATTCCTTAGGAATGCATACAATGCTTGCTTTTCACCTCTGTTCATCCTGCTTTCAAGAGTTTGTCATTTCAATGTAGCACTTACCTGAGGTCCAATAGAGAGCTTTGAAAACATAAGGCGGATTTCTTGAAAGACAACCTCCGACAACTAAATCGTGTATATACTGTCGTATTGATCAATCGCCATTTTATATGAATTGAGATAACAAAGAAATGCAGGCTCCAATAGAGGCTGTCTAATAGCATTTAAAACATTTTGGTTCTAATTCTTTCCGTGCGTTGAGGTAGTGATCTTTCCGGTAACTTATCAACAGCTCTGCTATCCCCAAAATAGAAATCATGGACATTTTTATATACCCATCCTTCAAACAAATCATTAAAGCAATATCTTAAAACCTCCGCACACATCCAGCTTAAATTCGGCATTATTTGATTTTGGCAAGTAGTTAGTTAATATTTTTGTAACTTTTCATTTTTAGCGAGTGTGTTAAAAGGTAGAGATGGATTTCGGTTTCCATTCGAAGTACAACTGCCTTGAGGTTTCGTTTTTAGTTTTCTATAAATTTCCCATTTTGGGGGCCGTGATTCAGTTCAGTAGCAGTCACATAGATCTCCAATAACATCAAAGTTCTTTGCAAATACTGCATACTTCTTTCGGTACACAGTCGTGCAATCTTTCGCAAATAAATTCCACGCTTTTTGCCTGATTATTAAAAATTCTGCTACTCATTTAGTGAGGCCTCAGGTCTCTGATCGGGTCACCCAATTTACCTTGATTAGAAAGTTTGGCTGTAAATTTGACTTGCCCTTAGCCAATCATAATAGTGCTGCATTTCCTTTCCTTCTTCTGGGTAAAGGGATCTGTTCCGCGTCAGAGGTATGTGGATATAGATACCCATCGGCAGGATTCCTTGGAACAGAGAGCATGTGTGTGTGGTACTGCGAAGACGGGAGAGGAAAGAAAGCAGTGTTGTAATCGGCTGTATGTGGGGTGAGACGTGTAAGATCTACCCATCCCAGTACAGGCCTTAGCACAGCACGTCCACCAATTGGTAGCCAGATCTCTACGTGCGCTGACGTTTGTGTCCGCTCATGCCGGGATCGAACCCGGCGTATCCACTCGGCTACCAAGAGCTCTCTTTGTGGAAGTCAACAACGACGGCTTCTTGGTTGAGCTCTCGCTGCAGCTTTTTAACCCTTTCAAAGACTTTTTCTTTTCAGAAAGCGAAAGGTGGGAAAAATGCTGGTAAGTGGCATTTCTTTATTAGCCGAAACGTCTTTCAACCCTTTCAAGGTTCATCCTCATGGCAAACGGTGAAAAATTTATTCATATAGAAAGATGGTGAAAAGGGTGAGGGACCCCTTCCTCATTTCCGTGGGTAGGGAGACAGGCAAAAACAGTAATAGTGGTAAAACTTAAATACAGCGGGAGGTAGTAAGTGTTCCCGGGGATCGGGCCTTCTCTCTATTTAGATAATACATTATATTTACAAAATTGTTGTGGAAACAGCAAAATAATAGAAATAATAACACATTGTACATAATATATCTATGGTAAGTCATAGTTAATAATTAATGCAGTTATAATAAAAAAAAATCAATGAGAATCAACTTATTGTGGTCAGTCTATTTCATTGGACTATAATTTCAGGAAACAATTTTGTACTTTAGCGCCATTTATTTATTCACTTTTTAGTCCACGAGTGGGTTGGCTTCAGTCACCTTTTGATGGCCGGTGTCGCCACCGACTTCGCTGGAGGCATATATGACTTGTATCTCTCTCGGTCCTGTAGTCTGAATAAGTCGTCTATACCACCTGCTGGGAGAGTTGCCTCCTGGCTGTCCCAAATTGTGGTACTTCGTAAATGCAAGAAGACATTCACTGTCTCTATCTCTGTTCTTGTGTGCAGCTCCAATGATGACAAAGTTGTCCCATTTCACGTTGTGGATAAAGCGTAGGGCCTGATTTTGCAACCTTTGCATCTGAATTATCCTGCTTCTTAAGCATGTGTTTAGTGAACGTTTGGGTAGAGCACTTTAGTTTTTACAAATGTTGTATACAGTTGTTTTTTATTTATGTGCTTAGGTTATGAAATCTGGAGTTTGTTGAGTTCTAGTTTCGAAACTTGAACATTTTGAGTTTATATAGCTTCCTGTGCCGTGATTGGAGATCCTAAAGCCTAGGATGCTAACGCTCGGGGGGAATAATTAATGGTCGATTTTTCGAGTCGGATGAGTCCCGTCTTCCATCTGCCAACCGGAACTGCGGCGAATTTATTCTGGTATGTTTGGATCTTTTAATTCTCTTCGTACCTGGAGATTTTCTGTCTCAGCTGCACTCGCTCTCGACATCACTTCCAGATCTTATTTGGCGAGTCGCAATCTGGGTGATGTCCGCGTACTGTACGTTGAGGGTTCGCAGGAACAGCGGTTTCGGAATGTCCCTGGTATAAAGCTGAAGGTTGCAGTATTTAGCTCTTCTTGGGATAGCGCACTGTTTGAAGTCATCGGGGCTCTGCCAGGTGCTGCGTCTGTCTTCACGACGGAACTGGTTGCAATACACCGCTCGATTCGGAAGATAACGTGACGTGCCCGGTTCAGAGACCGGATTGTGATTTATAGCGATTCAGAAGCGCCCTGAGTGCTCTCGGGCATTGGAATCTCCTCATCCCCTGGTTCGCGATATCCATGAGGCCAAGGTTTTGGCGAGCCGGCAGGATGTCGAGATTATCTTCTGCTGGATTCCTGGACATGTAGGGAATGAGGGTGCAAAGAGTCCGCGAGGACTGGCCGACTAGACCAGCGTTTCACTCTTCCTCACACCGATTATATGGCAGGAATACAGGCTGCCGTCCGGGCGACTTGGCAAGAAAGATGAAAGACGTTCGAAGGAAACTTAAAGTTACGTGCCATTGCGCCGCGACTCTTCCCATGGACCTACCCTCCAATGCTGCGACTGCTTCAGGTTGCTTTCTGTCGTCTCCGAATTGGTCATACTCGTGGGAGGCACCGCCATCTGATGGATCGCCCGCCAGCGCCCTACTGTGAAGACTGCGTTTTTGTTGAATGTCCCAGTCTGGGTGATCTTCGTGCACGTTACCTCGGGACGAGCGGGGTTGCTACCGCTTTTCCCTTGCTGACTATACGCATCTTTGGGGGAGGCTGCTCTCCTCCACTTTCTCTGACTTTGTTGTGGGTCGTTTGTTCCTGCGCCGGGGCTAGTCGGGCCTATCCCCGACTCCGGAGCGCGCTTCCTTGTTTTCTTTTTTGTTTTTAGCCTATGATCTTTTTATCATTGTTATTTGTTGTTGTTTTTTTAATATAGCCTAGTCGCTATGATGACTTATGCCCAAGTAGGCAGTCGCCAGATGTGCTCCTAAAATTTAAAAAAAATTGGGAGATCACAATGCTATTTGGGGCACACTCCCGCAACCTGTTGAGGTTTGCAGTTCAGTGCGGGGTGACCTGTTGTGCCTCTTCGTGTTCTCCAGAACTGTCCGAAGCTCATCCAAGTTTTCCTCCTCTTCTAGAAAAACGCTCCAGACTCCAAAAAGCTCGGCTTTTTCTTAAAGAGTTCTGGCGCACTCGCTGAGGTGTACTATGAGTGAGTCAGCCCTCGATATATTTGCCTTCTCAGCTTGCTGATGACGTACCAAAATCTTCTGGAGTTGTGGATCTTACTATCCCACAGCGCAGCGTTCATTTACTGTCAGCTACTGGACTAACGCAAAGTCCTTTGTGATAGCGTATCCAGCGGCCCGTACGTCGTGGTAAATCAGCTGGAATCGCTGGTGCAGGATGATCCTCTCGAGTTGGTCATGTCGGGATTATTTTCTCCACGGTCGCAAAGCTGTCAGAGGTGTTGGACATCTCTTCGTCTCGTCAATCACCTTTTCCGTGGCACCATCCATCTCGGGAATTTCCTCCGGGAATGAGCTTCTTTTGGCTTCCCAGTCTGCAGCCGCAAAGTTCTTCCTTGATGGCGAGGGGATAGGAATGTGCGCGGTAGCCACCGTGATGATCAGAGGGATATGGCCATTGGGTGTGATGAGCCAGGCTGTATAAAATGGTTGGTGCAAGGGAAGGTTGGGATCTGTAAGCACGATGTCCGGCTTGGTGGCTGTTCCTAAGTACATAAACGTCGGGAAGTCAGGCCCAATCGTCTCCGCTGCGCCTCTACGCAGGAGTAATCGAGGTTCTTCTCTCGACTGTCCGCTCGGACGTAGCCATCAATTATTGGTCCCACGTTGATGTCGCCAGCAAGGATGACCTGGTGGGCCTTCCCGAACGGAGTGAACCAGTCGTGGATTGCAAGGTACCATCTCCTTGGCGGCTGGTATCTCGAACCCACCTCAATGTTCCCCATGTACGTTAAAGGAGTGACAGATAGCAACGACTCTTCCATATCTCTCCTCCACCAACTGTTGTCCAGATCGTACCACAATTGTCGCTCCATCATATCGCTCGCCAATCAGGTTCATTTGCAGGACGTTGAATCCCTAGATCTTGATGAGATCCTCGTCTCTAACCTCAGTTTCGGAAAGGAAGAGGATATCAGTCTTTTTTTCTTTTCTTTTTTTTTTAAATGTTCAACAGCTGGTGTTTGTTGTAGACCCATCCTTTCACTTTATGCGCAAAAATTATCATTCGGTTTCTTTAAGCCATGTTTACTTCCTGAGAATGTTCGGAGACTTTGGGTACTTAGGAGGGCTATAAAGCCTGCCGGAGCGAAGTTTTTTGTACATACTTGGCTCAAAGAATTTGAGTGAGGAATCGTACAGTTTTACTTTTTTCCAGCAGAGCGGTCTTAATTGCCTCTTTCTTAGGTGAGGAGTCGCAGTACCATTTAAAGTACCTCTGCAAGAGGTACTTTAAATGGTGGAGGTCCTAGTTTGGGTGATGTTTTTATTCACTGCGATGACCAGATTGATTTGTCTGGCATAGAGTGAGTATGACTTGGAAGTTTGTTTGGTTTCGCTTTTAGATGTTGGGGTTCCCTCTTCTATCTTCATGGGGTGAGTCTTTGGGCGGGTATGCTCCGTGGAGGGGCCAGTGGCGTCCATTACTTCGTCCACGCGTGCAAACTCTTGGGGTCAAATCCTCTGCTGCGGTTGGGGTGGGAGTACGGCCCGTATGGCTAGAACTTTGTCAGAGGAAGGGTTGGAGGGGAACTGTAGGGGTGCGAAGATGTATAAGAGAGAAAACTTCCTTCCAAAGCAAGAATATAAATAGCCCATTAAATTACCAAGTCAAGACGGACTTCGCCGTAGCGTAATGGTAGAGTGCTAGCCTCGGGATTCAAAAGACCCAAGATCGAACCCCAAAGTCCACAATTTTTACAAAGAAAATTCTCGAAGAAAACGGAGACCACGAAAAACGCTTTAAGGACAACTCAAGAGAAAACCGCTGTCAAGGAAAACGGAAAGAAAACGACTATCAAGGGCTAACTCGTCTCAAGAAATCATCACGTCATCATGAAGCAGAAGAAGTCATCACGTCATCAGAATTGGAAGGAATCATCCGATCGTCGTTAAAAGGAAGATACAGCAAGAAAAAGATCAAGAATTAACCCAGCCAACTTAAAGAAGAAGGAAACTCAGCCTACAAGAATACTATGAGTCAGATTACTAGAAGACAATGTTTCGAGGGGCAACTTCAGTCTAGGAGTAATAAATAGATTCGAATAAAGAAATCTCAAGATGAAGTATGATATTGATAAATAAGAAAAAGTTATAAGAAAGAGCACCCCCCCACACACACACCCATAATTCCATACCATTTGCCTCCATCATCTTGTTGAGTTCCGTGTTGAAGGAGCCAGAGGCCGCGTAGTTTAGGACATGTGCTTGAAGAATACACGCCACCAGTTTAGCGAGGGTTGAGGAGGGTTGGAGGACTATTTGTGGCTGAGGTTGGGGTTGTGTTACTGACGATTTCGGAAAAGTTCTTACTGCAGCGGCGTATGATCGGCTTGAGGAGAGACTATGCATTATTCTTACGGTTCAGGTGTTTTCAGCGAACTGCATACTCATTGTTCTGTGTGGCCCCAAGCAGTTCTGTTCCCATTCTACTTTGAATTTTATCGATGAGTGTAATGAATTCAGGTTGTGGAAAAATTCATTAAAATTGTTATTGTCTAAGTGCCATGCCGATAGGATGTCGTCTACATATCGGAGGGTCGTTTCGTAGTTTTCCATAAAAAGATTGCATAGGATAGGGTAAAGGGGATTCCCCATTCTTCGCCCATATTTCTTATCCTCAACTGAAAATACATTATCAGTTATACATAAGCGCGCTAATTTAATAATTTTAGAGGAGGTTAATATCTAGATTGGGAGGAATTCTCGATAAAACACGAAGAGTTTCATCGACCAAGACTTTACTGAACAAACTATTTACGTCAAAGCTTAAGTTTCTTCCCACTGAGGTCAAGATTTTTAATTTTGGAAATAAGGTTAGATGAGTGGATAATATGTGAGTGAGAGATTCTACCCACGGCGTTTGATCAAATTCCAGCCAGCCATTTGGATAGCTTATAATTATGGGAGCCAATGCAAGAGAGAATTGGACCTAATGAGATACTTTCTTTGTGGATTTTCAGTAGCCCTTCATATAGCGAAGGGAGGGATTTATTTGTTTTAAATTTCTTGGTTAATTCAGATTTGGAACATAAGATTTTTCGGATGGCGTCATTAAAGAATTTTGTCTTGTTCAGATGATTAGAATTTAAAATTTCATAGGTACTATTGTCACTTTAGAGGTCATTTATTTTTTGCGAATATTGAGTTTTATCCATAGCGGTAATTTGGTTAGTCAATCGGATTTGGTTATCACTATGTTTTGGTCTTTCTGCAAAAGTTTTAAAGCACTAAGTGAGCTTTTGGGTATATTTTGCTATTTAAAAGTAGCCTTCGAATTAAAAACACCGCAAAAATAACCGCTGAGAAATTCACTATTAATCTCTAGATTTTTATTACATTTACTAAGGGACGCTAAATGTTGTAATTTTAATGAATCTATTAGAAAAGGAGAACGAGAGTCTATATCCAGAATAATTTGGATGTTTTTCTTTTTTGTTGAAAAGCACCGAGTGCAAAGTTTTTTTGATATGCATTAATATTTAGAGGTGGCTCAATGGGTCCGATGTTCCCCCAGATGAGGTATAGAGCATAGCCATTTCACTAGATTGGTTTCTTCCCAACGTTCACAAGCCTGTGTCCCCACCCCCATGGGATCTTCTACAGAGGTGTCGTGCTGACCAATATCACTCATTATTTCCCAGTAAGGTCCGCTTACGAGTGTCAGAGAACTTTTAGCGGTGTTAAGCAATAACGCTCGAGACAAACTAGTTGTTTCTCATCCTTTGTGAGACGGCCAGAGAAATCGTCGAACAAGGTAACGGCACGTTCAGCGTGATCGTTGATAACAGCCAATGTGCTGATGAAACTTTTCGCAGCACTGAAGCTAGGCTGATGCTTGCACCGAGCTGCCAGATATTCGAGGAAATCATCTGTAAGACGCAAGTTCTTGAAAAGAGTAGATTTATTGATGGTAAAGTCAACTAAAGTCTTCTCTTGAATGATTTTTACGTCAATAGTTGCACGCTTCCGTGGCTTTTGCTCCCCTTTCTCTTTCACAGCTATAACTATGTCCTTGGTGCTATTTTACAAATCATTATCAAACAATGCCAAAGTGACCAACTCAGAAAGGTACCACAGTTAGCCTGCAATCTTCTTCAATGTAACGTTGGATATGTCGGTCTTAATTGTCTGATACTTCTTACATTGATTCAGCAACTTCAGGTCATTTCTCGGGGCATTCAAAGCAATGGTGGCTGTTACCCACGATTCAATGTAGATGCGTGAAAAGATGTAGAGTTCTCGTAATCTTCGATGTTCGCGTGCTGTCAGCTTAAACTGTAAGCGAAACATCCAGACTTTGAAGGTGGAGATCATTTTTGCCCAATTGTGGATTAACCCTATAAGCAAAATAATCACGTGCTTAGGGCATCAAGGAAAGGAGGGGCTATGGTGTATAATCACTGCACACATACACCAAGAAAGAGAGAGAGAGAGAGAGAGAAGGACAAATACACATTTTGCCAGGTCGAAGTATCAAAGATGGAATGGTAGGAGCAATAAAATAAGGTCGTTTGGAGACAGTTTGTGAACTAGCGGAATCTGATTAGAATCGCTGGATTGAAACCCGACCACAATTTAAGGTTATCGCACCCAAGTGTGAAAGCAGATGGGCAAACAGAGTAATTAAAGCTGTCTGGAATGGGGAACAGAATCGGCGACAAAAGATGTTTCAATTTAATGTAAAATTTGATAAGGTCATCTTGTAGCTTTAAGCAAACTGAGTCTCTGTGATACCCTCGCAGGGGAGAGACCCCCAAATTAAGATATGAAGTGGAGAATTTCAGCCAATCACAGGCTCCGCTGGACTGATGGGTAGCTGTCAAGGAAAACGGAATATGCTAATAAGAGAACATTTCATTAAAAGGATTATTGACACATTATTGACTGATTCATTTAATTATTCATTGATCAATTATTAGACTCTTAATTCATCGCTCTGCGAATCTCCATTATTCTTGCTCTTGCTTTTATAACTATTTAGCATATTCCGTTGCGTAAATATAACCACCTATGTTTAATGAATCAGCGGTCACTGGCTGGTTCCGTATAATTGAAGCACACTTCCACAACTCCGGAATAAAAAAAAAACGAGGCAAAATTTTATCAAGTCTTAACCTCACTGCCCCCGGAGAATGTCAATCGACTGCCAGAGGATATTTTGGAAAGACAAAACTACATCAACCTGAAGACAGAAGTCATTGGGCTTTTCGAAAAGAGCAAGCCCGAACTTTTCGACAAACTCATACCGTCTTCCCCACTTACCGGCCGGCCCCTCACTGAATTGGAAAGAACTAAGGAGAACAACACTTCAGGTAGGAGTCGGTGAAGATTTAGTGCGACATAAATTTGTTCAGTCCTTAACGCTGAGCATAGCGCCTGTAATCGCGTCGCAAAATGACCTATCCGTGGTCCAGCTAGGTAAATTAGCGGATGAACTGATTATGTTCGACAAAGGGCAATGCCTAAGTGTAAACGTGAGCGGGCAATTGAGGGAATGCCGTGTAGTGTCCACATCTGATTCATCTGTGCCAATTAATAGTGCATATAATAATCGTGATTTCAATAATAGTGCATTTAGTAGTCGTAAATCTAATAATTATGCATTTAATGATCGTGCAGTTAGTAATTGTGGATATAGAGATAGTGTGAATAACGCCGCCAATTCGTCGTGGCCAGGGCAAAATAACAGTGGCTATAAGCATAATATCCCGGTTGGCTTACGGCCATTTAGTAGGGAGCAAAAACCTATGGTGTGCCGCGCTCATATTTATTTTGGTGAAAATGCAGGTGACCAAGGAGAGGCGAGACTTTGCAAATGCAGCCTTCCTCTAGACCATCTTCGCCGCTTCCGGCGGAAAACTAGCGCAGCCGCTGGCATGTCATCTGTTTTCCACGATCACCGCAAAAATACACAATCAAAAATGCGAATTTTTAATAGATACGGGGGGCGAGTGTGTCTATCGTACCGGCCAAACTGGTGCAATTCCATGAAGTGCATGAATCGCCAAATGGCGGAAAAAAGGTGCACGGCGAGGTGCACGCCGATATTGCAGAACAAAATAATACATTAATTGTCAAATTTAAGCATGCTGAATTAGACTGCTTTAAAAGAATGGAATACATGATTTAACGTTCAATCTCAACGTTGCAGCAGCAGCGTTCGTGTCACACACTTTTTGATCAGACTAATAATAAGGCAACAGAGAGAAGAGCCCAACTGGATTTATATCAGACTATCCAAGCAGGTGAGAGGCAATAAACGATTCACTTTTAAAACTCGTTGGTTTTGGCAAGGATACGACGTATTTGCTCTGAACCGTTAGAAGAATTGAGGGAGGAAAATGAACCGTAGATGAAATAAAGTAGTACATCATTAATTGTTTTCTGCTGGTTTCAGCCAAAGGTATTTAAATATTACAAGTTTGTAAAAGTTTTATATTACTTGATATAGAGAGAGATCTATAAAAAGAAAAATAAATGCAGGCCGTGTCATATAGTTAGTATTGTCTAAAGCCTAGGATAGTTTTGTGTAAGGAACTTAAGATTTTTATTCTGAATAGGTAAAGCTGTGGTAATGATTAAAATATCTATACTGAAACGATGTTATGGTTTTATGTCTATTCATTTGACCCCCTACAATTTAATCAATATATGAGTAAATTTTAATAATGTAAGTTTGATAAATACTAGAAAACATGGTATCGATACACTTGTTACTGTGAATGCACATATTCAGTAGCTGTGATGGAAACATCAAAACAATCGTGCAATTTGTCACAATAATGTTTAAAATACAACCTGAATGTCATCTATATTATCAGTATTCGTGGCGCATGTCACCTTTAAATGAAAATGCAAATTTTTGCTAATTTCTATTCCCTTCTTATTTGTTACTTGTTACAGGAGTTGACATCGATGAAGAGCCAGAAAAAAAGCTACACAGAGCTTACAACAGTTAGAGCATCAGAAACTTCCCGAAGCCTAACTTTTTCTCGTGTGTAGATAGAAGAGAGTAGGGAAAGGGGGCAAAGAAAAGATAATAGCGTATGCGAGTTGCGAACGGCTTCCCGCGTCGCTGGACCACTGTTAGCCAGCGGTGAATCCACTCGACCATCTTGAGTCTCAAATAAGAGTCATTCAAGCAAAGCTTTTAAGCCGCTCGCCTGCACTTCTCGTACGCTACATAACCTTCCCTCCTAGAACCGGAGCGTATTTAGAAGAAATAAAAGGAGCCCGTTTGAAAATGTTATCCAAGGGCTAACGCTCCCCCTCCCGGGTCTGGGCACCATTGTAGATAAAGTAGAGTAGGAAAAGGGACAAAGAAAAAAATAATAGCGTATGCGAGTTGCGAACAGCCTCCCGCGTCGCTGGACCACTGTTAGCCAACGGCGAATACACTCAGCTATCTTGACTCTCAAAAAAGAGTCATTCAAGGTAAGCTTTTAAGCCGCTCGCCTGTACTTCTGGTACGCTACATAACCCCCCTCCTAGTAGAGAAGCGTATTTTGAAGAAATGAAGAGACATCGTTTGGAAATTTTATCCAAGGGCTAACACCCCCCCTCCTTCCTGATCTGGGCACCATTGTATATATAGGAGAGTAGGAAAAGGGGCATAGAAAAAATAATAGCGTATGCGAGTTGCGAATAGCTTCCCGCGTCGCTGGACCACTGTTAGCCAGCGGCGAATCCACTCGACCATCTTAAGTCTCAAAAAAGAGACATTCGAGCAAAGCATTTAAGCCGCTCGTCTGCACTTTCCGTACGCTACACGTGTTAGTTAACGTTTAGATGGAGGAAATCTGACATGCTCACAACAGATGCAATTTCGCAGAACAGAGCGAGTCGATAAAATGGCAAGACCTATTCCGAGAGGGACTCACTCACAACAAGCTTCAAATGATAATTATATACCTTTATTTATATTTTCAGATGTAGTGGAAGCTATTTCAAAACGCTTAACAAGAACGCGCAGTCATGATGAAACAAACGAGTCCTGCGAAAGACATAAATTCAAACACCCTTTGCTTCCTCCATGTTCATGCAAAAGCAAATATTTTTTTCAAAATAACTGAATCGGAAAAAATGTTCATCCACTCAGAATAGTGGACACTGGACGTACAAAGAAGACGTGATTTGATCGGAAGATCCGTACAAAATGCTAAACAACGGCGTTTTGTTTGTTTGTTTGTTTTTTTAATAGCTCATCTGGCGACTGCCTACTTGGGCATTAGTCGCCGTATAAAACCTGCCTAGTACTAGGCTACTTTAAAATCTAATTCAAAAAGACACAAAAGACAACCCAAACCCAACACCAAAAAAAATTAAAACGGGGGAAAACAAGCGAGCAGTAAGCAAACTCCTGCGTCGGGAGAGGTCCTCCTGACAAGTCAACCAGTCAATGAGCACGCACTCATCGCGAGTACAAAGGACAGGCGGTAGCGACCCGGCCCATCCTGGTACTGGGAAAGGTAACGTGCGCGAAGATCACCAGGACTGGGACATTCGACAAGAATGTGCCGAGCAGTCTGGGGAACGACGCAGTCGTCACAATAGGCCGCAGGCGAGCACTCAATCAAATAGCGATGCGTCACATGAGTGTATCCAATTCGGAGATGACAGAAAGCGACCTGAAGCCGTCACGGTGGTGGGGGATAGGTCCATGGGAACAGTCGCGGCGCAATGGCACGCAACTTTAAGTTCCCTTCGACCGTCTCCCATCTTCTTTGCCAAGCAGTCCGAAGAGCTGCCCGTATTCCTGCCATGTAGTCGGTGTGAGGAAGAGCGAAACGCTGGTCCGGTCGAAGAGTCCTCGCGGACTCTTGAGCGCCCTCATCGGCGCGCTCATTTCACGCAATTCCTACATGTCCAGGAACCCAGCAGAAGATAATCTCGACATCCGCTCGGTTCTCCAAAACGTGGCGTCACGGATATCACGAACCAGGGAATGCGGAGATTCCAATGCCCAGTGAGCACTTAGAGCGCTTTGTCAGTCGCTATATCACAATCCAGTCTCCGAACCGGGCACGTCGCGTAATCTCCCGTACCGAGTGGTGTATTGCCACCAGCTCGGCCGTGAAGACAGACGCAGCGCCTGGCAGAGCCCCTCTGACTTCAAACAGAGGGAAAACGGCGTGGAAGCCGACCCCCACTTCGGACTTGGAGTCATCCGTATAAAGTGGCACGGTTCTAGCGTGACACGATGTGTGCTCCAAAAAGGTCGAACGCAATACTCCCGGCGCTGTACAAGCTTTGTGAGCAGAGGCGTGGCGAAAAATATCCAAATGTGGTACCCACGAGGGTGCTGTCCTGGGCAGAACCAGGGGCGCACCGGCCCGAGAGCTATACCTAGCTCTCGAAGGAGTTTCCTGGCCCTAAGCAGGGTATGACTAGTGTCTCTCGGCAGCATGTGCACCGTTGAAATCAGCTGCGGATGCAGTGAGAGCTATTGGCGAATGAGGGAGGCGCCGGGCTCGCGCGTAGAGGCGAGTGATGCACTGTACGCGGCGTAGAGCGAGTAGCATCTCCCGAACATCGACTAGTAGGCTCTCAATGGTGGAAGTGCGGAAGACACCGGTCGTAAGGCGAAGGTGGGTGTGGTGGATCGAGTCCACCTTCCGCAATAAACGCTTGGCTGCGGATGCTTAAAACTCGCATCCTTAGTCGAGTTTCGAACGAACAAAAGATCGATGAAAAAGTAAGGCAGTAGCCCTATCAGCGCTGAACGTCACGGAACGGAGAATATCCATGGCACGGGTACAAGAGACCCTAAAGCTGCGAATATGAACCTCCCAGGTGAGGCGTCGGTCAAATACCCAAGGAAAAGGTGCGATTCAACCACTTTCATGCGCACCCCATTAATAAATAAATCTGGGTTGGGGTGGAACCATGATGGCGGCAGAAGTGCACCACCTTAGTCTTGGCCAAAGAAAACCGAAACCTGTGCGCTTCGGCATAGCGAGAGACGCGGTTCAATGCCTGTTGGAGTCGACGCTCCAGAGTTGGCATCTAGGCAGCGCCAAAAGAGATCGAAATGTCGTTCACGTAGAGCGTAGCGAGAACATCTTCCAGCAGCAGCGAGGTGATGCCGTTGATGCTCAGGGCAAAGAGTGTGACACTGGGGACACTTTCCTGCGGGACACCCTCTTCCTGCTCCATTAGGCCGGAAAGGGCTCCCCCAACCCGTACGCGGAATCGACGATCGCGCAAAATTCAGATATAAACATTGGGAGGCATCCCCTAACCCCCATCGTATGGAGAGTCACCATGATACCGTATCGCCATGCGGTATCATAGGCCTTCTCCATATCGGAAAACACTGCAGCCTAGTGCTGTCTACGAAAGAAGGCCTCGCAGACGGCATTTTCCAGTCGGAGCAGAGCATCCGACGTGTAGTGGAACTTGCGGAAGCCGCACTGTGCAGAAGACAATGACCTCCGCTGTCCAGGAAAAAGGCTAATCTAACATTTACCAATTTCTCCATCAACTTGCACACGCAATAGGTTAGAGAGATTGGGCGGAACCGGCCAGAGTAGAGTGATCTCTCCCCGGTTTGCGAAAGGCGAGCACAGTAGCGATTCGTTAGGAATCTGGGAGAAGACCCTCCACCCAGATCTTGTTGAACAAATCTAAGAGAAAGGTCATGCCTCGCTCTCCCAGGTGTCGAAGCATGGCGTACGGGACATCGTCCGGACCATGGGCGGTGTCCGCGCACGAAGCAAGAGCGGAACGCAACTCACTCACAGTAAACCTGTCGTTGAAGGGTTCTCCGCCTCTGGAGGTAAAGTATAGCAGGCGGCCTTCCGCGACATCACGCCGAGCATTGAATGCTGGCGGAGCAGCATCTTGGCTAGAGAATGCGGAGAAAGCGGTCGCTAAGGATTCCGCCACGGACGCGGGGTCCGAGATTGCGGTGCCATTCTCCTGGAGAACGGGAGGGGGCTCCTGCGAGAACTTGCCCCGAATCTTTTTGACTCGCCTCCACACCTCTGCCAGAAGGGTTTTCCCGTTGAGTGAAGACACGTATGCCCGCCAAGAAGAGCGGTGGGCGTGCTTCGAAATATACCGGAACCTCGCCCTAGCCCGACGAAATTCAGTGACAGTAAAATCGTTCGGGCGGCGCTTATAGCGCATGTAGGCATAACGCTTCTGTTTGAGGGCCGTCTCACACTCGGCCGACCACCACGTGAGTGGTGAGCGTGGAAAACCGCCAGACTTTCTGTGGATAGTAGTCAGGCCCGTGGCGATGAGGTTACCGGAGAACTCAACGGCCTCATCTACTGACCTAAACTCCTCGACTGAGATAGAGAATTCAGTCATTTCCTGAAATGCAGGCCACCGCACCCGTGCCAAGCAACACCGAGGTGGGCTCTCAGGCGGCAGTTGCCTTGAAAATTATATTTGAATGGGAAAGTGATCACTACCATGGAGGTTCTCGACAACCCCCCAATAAAAATCTGGCTGTGTATCCGAAGAGCACAAAGATAGAGCAAGGCAAGAAAATGAAGCGGTTCTCGGACAGTGATGCGTAAACTCATCCACATTTAGGACACCTATCTCAAGCTCTTCGATCAGATCGGCAAGGACTTGTTCTCTGGGATTTATTGAGTAATCTCCCCAGAGAGGATGCCTGCCGTTCAGATCTCCAAGCAAGAGAAAGGGCCTCGGCAACCGTCCCACGACGCGGCGGAAGTCTCCCGCGTCGCAGTCAGCTGACGGTGGAATGCACGCAGAAATGATAGTATACCTCGTATCCAGGTGAAGCTGTACAGCCACTGCTTGAAAGGAGGTATCTAAAGTGAAAGGAAGAACGAAGACATCATGCCGTGTGTAAACATCGCATCCCCAGCCCCGCTGTCTCGTGGTAGTGATGTTGCAAGACCCTAATACCACCAGGAGGGTGGGCAGGGGGTACGTGCCTAGCATAGTCTCCTGCAGAAAAATAGCTAACAGGAAACGGGACGAGACGAACCTCCGCAGCTCGTCCCAGTTGGCCTGGAGTCCACGGCAACTCCATTGAAGGAATATGCCCTCCAGGCCTAGCTCGGAGGAGACGCTGGGGCCCTCTTCGAACATAAGACCCTCACGGGAATGGCCGTACGCTTCCCGGAGGCAGAACACCCGGTGCTGTTGGCCGGACAAAGCGCAGAAACCGCTGTCGCCTTCAAGGACTTATTGGGGGAGGTTGGGCTCGCCATGCGAGTCTTTTCCTCCCTCCGCCTCGAAACCTTAGGCGGGCGTTGCGGCTTCGGAGGCGGGGAGCCCTCTTTTCGAGGAACCACCGTCTCCGAGCCACTCAGTTCCCCTTTATGCGTGGGCGAAGGAGCCGAAGCTCCTTTGTTGCTGTCCTTCTTTCGGGGAACAGCTTTAGGAACATCAGAAGATGTGCTGGCGACCAACTTCAGGGGTGTTGCCTCCTGCGAGTCTAATGACTCGGTGGAGGCGCGTGGCCGTTTCGCCTTACGGGAAACGGTCACGCTGTGTGAAGGGGGGGAAGAGCCCTGGTTTTAGCCGGGGTTGGAGGCGGATCCTTTGTGCCACCAGCTTTACCAGGGGAGCTCACGGGTTTAGTAGAACCCGCAGATGGGCTCCGAATGGGTGCGGAAACAACCGTGCTCGTTGGCCTGGATGGGCCAGGAGAGGAGGGTGTCTTTCTAATCATTGAGGCATAAGACGTCCCAGGCAGAGCCGGGCGCACCAGGACCAAGTACTTAGCCTCGCGGAATGAGAGTCAATCCTGGGCCTGAACGGCCAGAATTTCTTTCTCAAGGAGATATGCACTACATTGGTTCGAAGAATCGGGGCGCGGCTCTCCGCAATTGACACACTTGGCCACACACGATTTAGACTTATCGTGTGCGGTCTTGGAGCAATTTACTCATACTTCGGGTGACCCTGACTTTGCATGTTTACATGAGCGATTCGTAGTGCCGAAGCGGTGACAGTAATAGCCCCGCCGCGGCAGTAACATTAATGCCTTCACGTGGTAGCGGTACCAACCGGCACGTACCGACTCAGGGAGCTCGTCACAGTCGAACGTGATTGAGAGTGTATTGGTGGGTCTCCAGGCCCCGCCCTGTTTTCTAATCACACGGTCCACCTTGACCACCCCGTGGTCAGCCAGATCTAGAGTGATATCTTCTATGGAGTAGTCCACGAGTTCCCTCGCATAAACTACTCCTTTCCCAAAGTTCATGGTAGAGTGCGGCGTCACACTCACCGGGGTGCCATGAAGTGTCCGAAGAGCACTTATCTTGGCCGCCTCGGAGGGATCCTCCGCATTTATCAGAAGGCTTCTGCCCGAGAAACGGGTCACCTTTGGTTCTCAACCAATTACACTAGCTAATGTTCTCCTCTCATGGATCATGTTGCCCTTGGCCAACATGGTGTCTCAGTGGAGCGAGTAACGAGGAAGCGTTTGAAGCCAGCGGGTTCGAAAACGCCAGGTAACCTCTGAATGAGAGCCCCGATGTTATCGAGGCTCTGCCCTGCGCTCTTTTCGTCTTAGTCATAGTCGGGGGCTCCGCACCTGGGAAGGCAGAGGGGCCGGATGTGCCAATCTTGGCTTGGTCGCCTACCGAAGTGACAGCAGACCCATCCGTCCCCGCATCCCGCGCGGATGGAGAGGATCCCCGAGTATTTTTCTTATTATTTTTTCTTTTTAGGAAAGGAGAGCGGGGAAGGAACCCGCTTCTCCCCTCTGCCGGCTGGAGCCCCCAGGCCAGATGGACTAGCCTCAGCCAGTCCATCTTCGAGATGGAGAAGGTCCTGGTATCGCAAGGACACCACTCGGAGGAGATCCCTCCCCTCCTTGTACTGCCTTGGAAACCCTGGCCGTTTAAGTAGGACCTTGCATAGGGGTGGATTCGGGTTCGGTGCTCGGCGCCGAGCCCGGATTCGCTCCCATGGAAGGCCCTACCGTCTGAGGCTGGGTTGCCTCTAGGCCTATGTGTATCTCAGGGGGGCGCCTCCAGTTGGCCATCCTCCCTTTGCCCCCCGGACATCGCTGGTCCCGTTGGCAGCATTGTCACTAGTCAAGCGTGGGGAGGCACAGGCCTTGACCCCGGCAAGATTCAATATTCTTGCTAGCAGGTTTTTTGAGGGAAGCGACCGAAGGGGGCCTGGATTCCCTCTCCCCCCTAAGGGGGTTTGCCCTACCGAGCTTCTTCACTGCGGAGCGGTCGGCTATGGGCTCCCTGCTGGCTTTCTTGGCAGTCCCCTTGGAAAGAAAAGCGGGGACTGCCGCTGGAAAAAGGGAGGTGCCCGAAAGCACCTCCAGAGAAGGGGGTGAGGGGGAGTCCTCTACACCCGTAGGCGAAGGAGAGGAGTAAGCCTCCTCTCCAGTTAGAGAAATTTGGAGGGTCCCCTGCGCAAGGACAGGTGGGGGGGGACCTCCATTTTTTCTGTGGAGCTGCCCGAGGGTGGCTCCGTTGATTAACAAGGGGAAATGGGGAGAGATTTTGTTAATGTTTGGCTTGCATTCATGGGCATGGTGACCCTATTTTTTTTCCACGGGAAGCAATCACTAATCACCCCCTCACAGTAGCCCGCCCTTCAAGTGGTGCGTACAGGCCTGGCAGAGCAGGCTGCCGCCATTCAGGACCGCCCCTCCCGCCTGGTGTCCTGGCAGTCCATCGGCATGGCGGCTCCACCTTAGACACTGCGTAAAATTGATAGTGTGAAGAGGAAAGGAAAAGGGATGTGAGGAAGGTATGGGTGGGGATGAAGCAGGTTGTTAAAAACCCACCATCCCGCCCTGGAGCTCAGAGGTTAAGGAACATTGTCCCCTCCCCCCTCAGCCACGATCCGGGACGGTTTCCTGAGAAGAAGGTCAGCATCTACCCTGTGAAATTAGAGGCCGACCAGAGAAAGTTGTGGGAGAGGTTGTATGAAAAGCGACGAAGTAAGGGAGAAATACAGGCTGTCTGAAAGAAGGAGAAGAGGCTAAGCTTTGGTCGGACGGGGTGCTGAATCCTGTCAGCCCGGCGGCCAGGATGGCAAATCGCCGCGCCCCTTACGGAGTAAAAAACAGCGTAAATCAGTAGGTATTGCATCACCGAGAAACAGAAGTTTTACATACGTTTTAAGACATGAAAATGTTTTCAAGGAGTTTTTTTTTCTCTACTATTGGGTATAAACATGATTCAGTTGTAAGAGCAGTGATAAATGCAAATGTAAAGCATCAAATAGATCCGTCAGTTGCTACCTTTCCAGACATGAGAGGAAAACAACCTCCAGTTCTTGAATTTTCTGAAGATTATAGACCTAATCTCATACAATTTATCGAGTCTCATAAGACTTGCGTGTCTCATTGAAGAATCAAATAATGGACTGGCTTACAAAATGTGCTCTTGGCCATATTTTTTCAAAGTTGCTACCTTTCCAGACATAAGAGGAAAACAACCTCCAGTTCTTAAATTTTCTGAAGATTATAGACCTAATCTCATTCAATTTATCGAGTCTCATAAGACTTGCGTGTCTCATTGAAGAATCAAATAATGGACTGGCTTACAAAATGTGCTCTTGGCCATATTTTTTCAAAGTTGCTACCTTTCCAGACATGAGAGGAAAACAACCTCCAGTTCTTAAATTTTCTGAAGATTATGGCCCTAATCTCATACAATTTATCGAGTCTCATAAGACTTGCGTGTCTCATTGAAGAATCAAATAATGGACTGGCTTACAAAATGTGCTCTTGGCCATACTTTTTCAAAGTTCTTCAATGTCTGAAAATATCAACAAGCATTTCTGACCAAGATAAATGCGCACTTTGTATGAAACATAGTGAAAAGCATAAAGAAAAGGATCATTCATGTACCAATTGTGACTGTGTGCTCATTGTAGTCAGATCCCTGTACACGTAGAAAATGCGAAACAATTCAGAATGGGGCTTCATTCTGATGCAGAACGCAAGGATGTATTTGTTATAACAGTTGACATGCAGAAAGCGTTGTTAATGCCTAAAGTACCGACTAAAATTTACCTATTTTCAAGAAAGTTTGTTCTCTCTAATGAAACATTTGCCTAGCCAAGTAAAAATGCAAATGCTTGGGCCGTGTTGTGGCATGAAGGAGAGGCAGAGGACGTTGAGTAGCTGACATTGCAAGTGTTTATTGCCATTTTTTTCTCAAAGAAGCTCGAGGAGAAAGATAAATTATTATATATGCTCATAACTGCGCAAGTCAAAATAAATGTTGGCTTCTATTTTCAACTCTAGTGAAACTAATAAATACACCCGAAGTTGAGACAGTAACAATTAACATAAAATACTTTGAACCTGGGCATTCTTATATGTCATGCGACAGTGTGCACGCTTGCATTAGCAAGGCGTTAAAACAGAAAAGCACAATCGATGATTTTGAGGATTACATTGGTGTAATTGTTCATAGCCGCAAGAACTTGGAAATTATAACAGTGGATCATAAAAATTTCTTTGACCACAAAAATGACAAGAAAAATGTTCCGAACCAGATAAAACTTGAAAAAGTGAAGGTTGCCCAATTTCGACGAGGCAGTTTTGATATGTTTATTAAACAGGCCCACAATGACACTGGTGACTGGCAAGAAGTATCGTTTATGAAACAAAAAGTTCTGACGAATCTGAAAGAAAAGGATAAAGCTAAAAATGTACAAAGTCTTCTTCCAACAGCCCCGTTGTATTTGGAACAGAGAGGTATTCCAAATATATATCAGCATTTCTTTCACAACTTGAAAGTAAATTCTAAATCAAATGACTTTCAAACTGATTTTGAATAATAAGCTTCATTTACGGTATAAGAGAAATGTATAAATATTCCTCATTAATACAAGTTCTATTATCTTTAGTTTAATCAATAGTAAAAATTAAGTTAAAATTTACGAATCTTTACGATACATGTATGCAATAATTTTTCTACTCAATTCTAAAAGGTTATTGTTTTAGTTATGTAATTGATGTGTTACCAGAAATATAATCATAATAGTTCGTATAAAAGTAAATTTATTTCATCCATCATTTTTCAAATAAAACCTTTTTTAGACAATACTGAGAAAAAGATATTCCCAGTGAAAGCTGGACAGGTCTAGGACCAGATCTTGCTTGGACCTGTCCAGCTATAACAGAACGGTCCTGGGCCGTTCTCTGAAAATATAGTGAAGGAAAAGAAACTCATTTTCACTTCGCCAGACAAGAAAAGTACACGGTTTTGTTCTGATAAAATGACGTAACTTACTTTGCGTCGTTTTTCCAGGATATAAGGTTTTTTCTGTTTATTAAAATAAATAAAACTTATAAAATTGAGGTTAAATTAGAGTTTTAATTAAAACATCATGATACGAGGGGTGGTCAATAAGTTTTGCAATTCGGATATAGGGAAATGAGATATGAGGAAAAGTGTTTTATTATTTTTCAATATAACTACCCTCGACTTCAATGCACTTGCGCCACTAGTCCCTGAGGCTTCGAATTCCCGACAACCAGAAATCTCTCGACTGCTGTTCAATCCACTCCTGGACGGCGAGCTGGACATCTTCATCGTCCCCAAACCGGCGTCCACGCAGTGCAGCTTAGAGCTGGTGGAATAAAAAGTAGTCGCTAGGGGCCAGATCTGGACTGTAGGGGGGATGGTTGAGCTCTATGAATCCCAACTCGCGCAGGGCAGCTTGTGCAACTCTGGCCTTGTGGACAGGGACATTGTCGTGGAGGAGCAGGACACCGCGTGTCAACTTGCCGCGCCGCTTCTGACGGATACACTTCTTCAACCCAGCCAGTTCCTCGGCGTAATATTGGCCTGTGATGGTTCTTCCACGAGGCGCATAGTCCACCATCAATACTCCCACAAAATCCCAGAAGATGGTGGCCATGATCTTCCCGGCAGAGGGTTTTGTCCTGAACTTGATGGGGGTCGGAGAGCCCCTGTGCTTGCAGGCCATGCTTTCGAGCTTGGTCTCGGGATCCCAGTGATGGACCCACGTTTCATCACCTGTCACTATGCGTGTATCGAATCCCGACGGGTCTTGGTTGTACAGGAGCAGCAGTTCCTCCGAACTTTGACGACGTTGAAGTTGATCATTGGGCGTGAGGTTTCTAGCGACCCAACAGACAGAGACCTTGGTCATGGCTAAATTGTCATGGATAATGTTGATAACACTTCCATGTGATATTTCAAGTTCTTGCTCGATTTCTTCGACCTTCACCCGTCAATTTTCGAGGATCATCCTCTCCACACGGGCCACATTGTCCTCGTTGGTCACGTCTGGCAGGCGTCCTGAACGGGGGTCATCTTCACGGAAGTCACGTCCATGGCGAAACTCCCTATTCCAGCAAACAATGATTGCATAGGAAGGGGCGGTGTCGGTGTACACTGCAACCACGCGTTCATGGATCTCATTTGCATTCTTGCCTTCCTTGGTCAAAAATCTGATCACTGCGCGGTGCTCAACCTTGTCCATTGTTGAAGGATATGTAACCGACGATCTCCGATCAGCTACTGCTTCTTAAATACACGAGGTAGGGGCGTGCGGTGCAGGTCCTGACTTGTCATAATTTGTCTTAACACCCCCACAAACAGCCATCCCCCTTCCTCGGTTTTGCCCTACCGATTCGCAAAATTTATTGACCGCCCCTCGTATCTGAATAATTCATCAAATCTCTTTACTTAATACACAAACAACTTTTCAATTAGAAGAGGCTGGTGTCGGGACACAAAGATTTTGGAAAATTCAAAATATCTCAAATCATTAGTTTTGAAATTACGTAGTTTTGTCAGAACACGGTCGAGTGTAGGTAAGTCACTATAAGTTGAAGCAGAAAGCGTTTAGTAGAACAGACGCACGGGCGTCGTAATTAACGGGAAATTACAATAAACACTTGACACGATATATTCTCAATAACCAATAGGAAATAAAGTAGGAATAATAAACACGCAATTTCATCTTTTTATAAGACCAAATATGGATCAAAGATAGACTTAGAAATAAAAACTAGATAGCAAACAGAATTAAATAATATAACCTCTTTTACCCGTTAAAAGAGTAATTAATGGGTGGGGTTCTAATCTGTGTGATCGAGTCATCTTCGCTTTTCAGTCTCTGCACTAACTAATAAGCTACAATCCCACCCCACCCCCACAAAAAAGATGCTTCACGACAACTTATAAGGAGACCAGTGAAGGAAAGTCCCTAACTGTTGAAGAAGAAAGCGTTTAGTTGAGATAGACACGGGCTTCGTAATGGGTAAAAAAGGGGTATATTATTTATTCCGTTTGCTATATCTCTCTTACTTCTTTCTTAATCTTTGTTTATCCTTTTTTGGTGTTATAAAAAAAAAATTGCTTTTGAGCAACTACCGTGTCATGTCTTTATTATGATTTCCCGTTTATTACGACGCCCGTGCGTCTGTTTTACTAAACGCTTTCTTCTTCAACTTATAGTGACTTACCTACACTGTCCTGCCTATAAGCTGTCTTGAAGCATTAGAATCGCGTTCTTGTCGATTGTGATTATAATTCCTATGCGATTACTACATGCATTCAACGGTCGTGATATATCAAGGCTTTATACAGGGTGCGGCAGAACCGCTTTAGCAGTTTTGAGTAGTCAATGCTCGGGTGGAGGAGGGAGGAGGGAGATAGTCCCTTGCCGGTTCCCGAGGAATGGCTCGCTCTCCTGGGGAAAGCCCCCAAGGGCTCCCCTCGGGAATGTACCCCCTAAATATGGCGTACCGTCGCTATATGCCCACGTTACTTTTGTATAACTCCTTAAAACTGCTCAATTGGTTCTGCCGCACCCTGTATAACCACTATAAGATGAATGAGAGGATAGATAAATGAAAAAAGCCAGAAAGGTAATAAATGGACACATGATGCAATATTATTGTTCAAATGTTCGTCAGTTGAAATATTTCACCTCTTAGTGTTAAGGTGTGTTCTTCATTATAGTTATCAAAACCTTTGTATATCACATAACTTTGTAGTATTATTTATTTAAAGTGTTGAATTATTGCATACAGTGATTTAAGCATTTACCCCAATTTGATATAGTTATTACAATCCATTCATGTAAGTAATCTAAAGCTATATTTCTCATTCTTGTTAACTTGCTAATGAATTGTCATACTCCTAGGAACCAAAAGATGAGTGCACCATCTCAAAACGTTGTTAACCTGAAAAAATGGATTTAGAAAAATGCTCGGATTATTTTTCTTCATTATATATATATATATATATATATATATATATATATATATATATATATATATATATATATATATATATATATATATATATATATATATATATATATGTATATATATATATATATATATATATATATATATATATATATATATATATATATATATATATATATATATATATATATATATATAAACTTGTAGACAACACCACTGCGCAAACAATCGGGTGCTCGATCCTTGACAGGCAAAAGAAATTGTATTGATATATCATTTACCAATACAACGCAATTTGAGAGAAATATTGTTTAATAAGTAATGAGAAATTTCGTCTGCATAATTTATTTATAGTTCCCATTTCGGGAAATTTAAAATAATGTATTTGCCTAGGGACAGTAGGCATATTCACTTTGGGTAACTATATATTGTTTAGAAATATTCGAATCATATTATCAAAGGCCGGATAACTATTATTAGTGAAGTAAGTTTTTAATTTTAGGAATTCATGGTGCATAGAGTCGTAAGTGGAGGAGAGATGGTAACCACTTTATAACAAAGTTTGTATGGCTGAAATTTTATATTTAAAGTCACACGAACTAAAAAGTTTATTCACAACCCAGTGAACGTAGGCTTTCGGAAAACTGTAGTAACAATGGAATCTTGTGTCTTACGAAATATTAGGCCTAAAAGGCAAACAATAAAGCTGTGCAAGAAAGGAGCCACTAGCAAATATTTGTGAATATTGGGCTTCGGGTAATATTTTATCTTTCTTTAGACTTGATAAAAGTGGTTTATCTGATCTTCAAATTTCAACACCATTTTATTTATAGGCTCAAATAATCATTACGATTCATAATGACGACATGCTTCGACACATAGGTGAGCAAGATATGGCCTATCCGTTAGATTTGTTAAACAGGACCTGTGTAGGGGGTATCCTCCCAGACTCCTGGTGAATGTCTACTGTGATCGTTTTTGTTTCGCAAAACGGGGAGAGATCACTTTACCACGTCTGGCTTTAACTTAATCTCTCTAACCTCTTTCGTGTGGAAGTTGATGGAGAAAGTGATAAATGTTTGATTAGCTTTTGTTCTGGACAGCGGAGACCACCTGATTTCAGCACAGTCCGCAAGTTCCACTCCACTTCGGATGATCAGGGCCGTCTGCGAAGCTTTCCTTCGTAGACAGCACTACGCCACGGTGTTTTTCGATCTGGAGAAGGCCTATGATACCGCATGGCGACAAGGTATCATGGAGCCTCTATACACGATAGGGGCGAGAGACGCCAGTCATACCCTGAGCCTTTTGGGTTTAGGGCTAGGAAACTCCTTCGAGAGCTCGGTATGGCTCTCGGGCCGGTGGCGCCCCTGGTTTTGCCCAGGACGCTATCCTGGAGGGTACCACCTTTGACTATTTGTTGCCACGCCTTTGCTCACAAGGTTTCTATAGCACCGGGAGTATTGCGTTCGGCCTTGTTGGAGCACAGCTCGTGCCACGCTGGAACCGCTCCAGTGTAAATAGATGGCTCTAAGTCCCAAAAGGGTGTCGGTTTCCACGCCGTATCCACTCTGTATGAAGTCAGCAAGGAGTTGCATCTGTCTTCACGACTGAGCTGGTTGCAATACACCGCTTGGTACGGGAGATAACGTGACGTGGCCGGTTCGGAAACCGGATTGTGATTTATAGTGACTCACAAAGCGCCCTGAGTGCTCTCGCGGCATTGGAATCTCCGCATCTCCTGGTTCGTGATATGCCGGCTGCAATGGTATTGGGTAGACCGGCGGATGTGGAGATTATATTCTGATGGGTTCCTAGACATGTAGGAATTGCGGGGATTGAGCGCGCCGATAAGGGCACCAAAGAGTCCGCGAGGACTAGGCGATTAGACCTGCGTATCGCTCTTCTTCGCACCTACTACATGGAAGGAATACGTGCTGCCTGGTAAAGAAAATGGTAGATGGTCAAGGGGAACTTAAAGTTGCGTGCCATTGCGCCGCGACTGTTCCCGTGGACCTACCCCCAATGCAACGACGGCTTCAGGTTGCTTTCTGTCCTCTACAAGTTGGACACACTCGCGGGACGCACTGCCATTTAATGGAGCGCTAACCTTGCCCTTATTGTGACAACTGCGTTGTCCCTCAGACTGTTCGGCACATTCTTGTTAAATGTCCCATTTTGGGTGATCTTCGCGCACGTTACCTGTCCCGGTATTGGGATGAGCGTGGTCGATACCGCTTTTCCCTCGTATTCGGGACTGGTTTGTTAATACAGACTTGTGGACTATACGACTTTTTGCCTCCTCCATTTTATTTAACTCTGTTTTTGGTCTCATGTTCCTGTGCCGGGGGGATGAGGGGGTGAAGCGAGCTTATCCCCGATGCCGAAGCGAATTTCCTTCTTGTTACTTTTGCTTATATTTTTATGGTTATTTTTTCTCATCTTGTGTATTGCCTTTGTTCCTTTTTTATTTTTATTCTTTTTTTTTAATATAGCCGGGTATTAATTAAGCTTTCCGCTAATTACGGCGACTTTTGCCTATTTGACAGTCGCCAAATGGGTTCTTTAAATTATAAAATAAAACCCCTCTACCCCGGGGGTCCAGCTGCAAATTACTTCTCTACTGGCAGCTTGTGCTTCGTTTACGTCATATGGATCCAATTGGGCCTTCTTGTGAACAAACCCACTTTGATGTAATCGGTTCATCACAGTCTGCTGGAATAACACTTCAACAAACTTCTAAAGATCACAAGTGCTTGTAGAAGGTTTAACTTTCAATGCTGCCACTCAATCCTCCCTGACAAAGGTTGATGGTCGGCCGGAATGTGGTTGATCAAGGGTAAGATCCCCTGAGTTGAAACGTCTGTACCACCTCGAGACCTTCTCATGACTAACTATATCCTCCATTATAGCAAATTTCCTTTACGGCAACCCCTGTAGAAATTTTTCGCTTGTAACAGTAGCGAATCAAAACTCTAATTCCGCTTTTTTCAAACTCATTTATGTCAGTTGGGGCTGACACAAAGAGAAATAAACTGTGCAGGAGCAAGAAACAACAGCAGCGTACGGAGAAAGTTAGCCGAATGAGTAAGGCGAAAGATGCCTGAAAAAGGCGAAAGTTCACGGCCAAAATCTTTGAAAAATTCTGAATATTTTAAATAAGACCTAATAAAATGGATCTTCTTCAGCTTTTTAATCCTCAGCCTCATATAAAAAACCGTATTTGACAGCTAGAATGTGCTAAAATAAAATTGAAATAAAACCTGGTCTTTAACTAAACATGTATAAAAGAGAAGCTACTTCCATCATGCACTGATATATATATATATATATATATATATATATATATATATATATATATATATATATATATATATATATATATATATAAGTGAAAATCACATGACACGTGATATACAATTGCTGCAGTTAACAGCCCAAATAAAGTAAGAGTGGTAGCATAACCCGATAAAAAATACTGACAATTATATTACGTGCACCATTAAAAGCTTAATGGTTCACTATATATATATATATATATATATATATATATATATATATATATATATATATATATATATATATATATATATTCGGTGCAAGAAATAAAAAAACACAACATTTGAATCCGATTTATTTACGAACATAACTAGTTTCAGCTTTTGCCATTATCAACTGTATAATGAAAGGTAAGATATGCGACTCCAGTATATAAAAGGGAAAAATTAGACTAAACAAAATGAAAACAATGGAAATATAATAAAAGATATAAATATATGTATGGTTCGAGATGCAACTTTTATTGCCGTGGAACGACCGATTCTGTGGGTTTATGAATGGATTGGGCAACATTATTCGAGATATATTTATTAAATTTATATTTTATTTCAGAAATGTTAAATTTATTGACCCTTAAAATAATGAGTGATTCAGCAATCCTCATTTTTATATAATTGTTGGATATATAAATAATTTTGGCTAGGTTGAATTCGATTCTATGGCCATAATTTTGCATATGAGCGAAGAGACTGGAGGAAAGGGAGCCTCTCCTGATATTTGCGCGGTGTTCTTTGATCCTCTTACTAAAGTGACCAGACTCTCCAATGTAGGATTTGTCACAATCTTTACTAGGGATTATATATACACCTGCGTCCTGGTTGGTGGGACGCAGTTTGGTCAAAGACTTTTGGATGGTATTTGTGTATCCGAATGTTATATTTATGTTATTTTCGTTAGCATACGATTTTAAGGGGGCTAGGGTTGGAGCATATGGAAAGATTATACATTTTTAAAGTTTTCCTTTTGGGGTGTGGAAATAGAATAGAAGTTTTTTCTGGTCTTAAAATGGCATTTGTTTATGAAATAAATGGTTGGTTTTAGCTCAATGAAATTGCAAATAAAGTGGTTGATTTCAGCCTGACGGAAAATTGGGTCACATGTTCTATAGGCTCGGAGGAAAAGGGAAGAAAGAACAGATATCTTAACAGATTTGTCATGCAATGAGAAGAAATGTATGTAAGCATTTGAATTGGTAGGTTTTTGATAGACTGAGCATTGTATCCGATTATTTAAACGGTGGATTTTTACACCCAGAAACGGTAAGGAATTGTTCTGTTCCCATTCTACTTGGAATTCAATTAATGTGTGTAATGCATTCAAGTTGTGGAAAAGTTCGTTGAAATTTGTGATCTAAGGGCCATGCCGATAAGATATCATCTACATATAGGAACCAGTTAAGAGTTTGAGAATGGATTCTGGGAAGGTGAGACGTTTCATAGTTTTCCATAAAAAAAATTGCATAGAACAGGAGAAATAGGATTCACTATGCTTAGGCATATGTTTGCCGGAAAAACCTATCTTCAGCGGAAAACACATTATCAGTTACACATAAGCGAACAAATTTGATCATTTTTGTGAGAGGTAGAGGTAGGTTGATATATAGATTAGGAAGAAGTTTCAATAAGACATCAAGCGTTTCATCGACCGACTCTTTGGTGAACCAACTATTTACGTCGAAGCTTAACAGTTTTTTACTACTGAGGTTAAGTTTTATCATTTTAGCAATAAAGCCAGTGTAATGGATATGTGATTTTATTAAATGCTTTGGGTAAAATCTATCAATCACATATCATCTATATTTCTAAAATTAAAAAAACTTGAACTCAGTGGGGGAAAATATATTGAGCAGGAAGAGGGTGTCCTGCAGGAAATTGTCCTCAGTGTCACACATTTTGCCCTGATCATCAACGGCATCACCTCAGTGCTGCCGGAAGATGTTCTCGCTACGCTCTACGTAGACGACATTTCGATCTCTTTTGGTGAGGCCCAGATGCAAACTCTGGAGCGTCGAGACTAATAGTCATTGAAACGTATTTTCGATATGGCCAATCGTACAGTTTCAGTTTTCCTTGTCCAAGACTAAGGTGGTGCCCTTCTGACGCCAACCACGGCTCCATCCCAACCCGTACTTGTTTCTAAACGGGGTTTGCCTGGAAGTGAAAAATTCGTACAATTTTCTTGGTCGTGTTTTCGACCGACTCCTCACCTGGTATGCTCATATTTGCAGCCTTAGGGTGTCTTGTACCCGTGCCATGGACAATCTTCGTTCCGTGACGTTCAACACCTGGGGTGCTGATAGGGCTACTGCCTTGCTTTTCGATCAATCCTTTGTTCGTTCGAAACTTGACTACGGATGCGATTGTTTTGCATCTGCAGCCGTGCGTGTATTTGAGAAAGTTGACTCAATCCTCCACACCTGTCGGCCTGGCGACCTGCTCTTTCCATAAGTCCCCCACTGTGTGCATACTTATCGATGCTGGGGAGATACCACTCGTTCTGAGACGTATGCAGTACATTATGCGTATGTACGCGAAAGCCCAGCGCCTCTCTCTGTTTGTTGCCAACTGCTCTGACTGCATCAGCAGACGATATCGACGGTGCCTTTGGGTTTATGGCTAGGGAACTCCTTTGAAGCTCGGTGTAGCCCTCCGGCCGGTGGTACCTCTGTTTCTGCCAAAGACGCTACCCTGAAAAGTACCATCTTTAACATTTTGTCACCACGCCTCTGCTCTCAAAGCTTCCACAGCGCTGAATGTCATGCGTTTGGCCTTTTTGGAGCACACTTGTCACGCTGGATCCGTGCCAGTGTATACGGGTGGATCCAAGTCGCAGAAGGTTGGTCAGTTTCTATACCGGATCCCTCTGTTTGAAGTCATCGGGGCTCTCCCAGGCGCTCTGTCTGTCTTCGCGGCCGAGTTAATTTCAATACACAGCTCGGTACGGGAGATCATGCATCGTGCCCGATACGGAGACCGGATTGTGATCTATAGCGTCTCACAAAGCACTCTGAATGCTCTCCGTGCTTTAGAATCGCCACACACCCTGGTTCATGGTTTCTCAACGCGAAGATTGCCGTAAGGCAAGTGGATGTCGGAATTATCTTCTAATGGGTTCATGAACATGTGGGAATTGCGGGGATTGAGCGCGGCGATGAGGTCGCAAAGAGTCCATGACGACTGGGCAACCGGATCAGAATTTCGCTCTGCCTCACACAATCTACATTGTAGGATTCAGGGCAGCACTCCGGGCTGCTTGGCAAAGAAGATGGGAGATGACTGAGGGTAGCTTACAGTTCCGTGCCATTATGCCTGGACTCTTCCCATGGACTTACCCCCATCCACCCCCACCCATGTCGTGAAGGCTTCAGGTCGTTTTCTGTTATCTTCGAAATGGGCACAGTCACGGGACGCACCGCCATTTGATGGAGCGCTCGCCTCTACCCTATTGCGACGACTGCGTTCTCCCCCAGAGTATTCGGTACATATTCCGCACTCCATATTCTCGTCTACACCTTATTCTTTCACATTTCTCACTCCGCTCCTGCTTTCTTGTGCGTATCTGAGTGCACTACCAATAAGAACCTAGTTCGAACTATCCGGCCATGTGATATGACGTATTTAAGGGGTTAGGGAAAGCAGTTTTGAGAAATAGCCTACTGTCAAACACGCCTTCATATGCACCCAGATAAGGGTGAAGCTCCAACCTTTTGGGAAGAGTTCATTCTATCTATAAGGACCCAGCCAGGACCGCAGAGGGACATATAACTGTATCTGTGCTTGCCGGAATCAGCTTCAATATCCATACCTGAGACAGGGTGCCACCCCCGGGTGGTGGTAGTTGATTCGATCACCACCCATCTCTAAGTCCATTCATCATCCTCATCCAGGCAGTTATACCAGCTATGCGCGGTGTTGTAGGGAAGGAGTGGATTGACTATTCTCATTCATCAAAAAACTAACTTCATCTGACTCCCAAGAAAAAGAAAAATCCAGTCAAAAGAAAAAGGAAACATACCACCAGGAATTAGGCTCCACACGAGCCACCATGGACGACCGCAAAAGTACGAAGAGGGTGCCTCTTCGTATCCTCTCCGGCAAGGAACAACCAGCCTTCGAACAAACCCTGCATACGATATATTCGGAAATCGGCGTCATCCTTCTACGACTCAAGCAACAATGTAACGGCTATGTTGCACTCTGCGACACTGAAAAGGGCATTGACCTGTTAGTGAGCGAAGATATAACGAGGAAACTCGCCAAGATCGGCCTCGCACCTCGTACCCCCTGGATGTCACAGCAAATAGGTCCATGATATGCAGGCGCTTTGACCTTTGTGTAGAAACGCACAGGGTCATAGAGATTAAAAAGGAATTGAAAACTGAAAATAAGTAGTCAACCATCGAAGACGTGATTAAGTTAAAAAACTAAAACGGTGAAAAACCTACTCATGTCTTCAAAGTAGTTTTCGGGACTACCGTAATGGCGAAAAGGCATCGGAACACGGGTTACTCGCTTTCTAACAAAAATATTGCTCGATCAGATTGAACGCTAAACATTCGTCTCTGTTTAGGTATGCCTCATATGCTATGATGCCGTGGACAAACACATGACTAAAGAATGCACCTATAAGGTAAAAGCTTGTTCAAAATACACAAGTCAAGAACACAAGTGGGACGAGTGCAAAAGCGTCGAAAAGAAAGGTATCAACTGCGAGAATGCAAATAAGACCTTAGTCATGCCATGCCCAATGAAAAGCAGATTATTGGGCGAATAAAATCGCAACTGAAAGAATAAAAAGAGAAAGAAATACACTACCTACGTCGTGGCAAAGGCAGGAGGGCCAAGGAAGCACCTACAGAACAGACTACGACCCTGTAAAGGGCACGGTGATTTGTTTTCCTGGCCGCCGTGCTGACAGGACTCAGCGCACCGTCCGATTCCAACTTAGCCTATTCTGCTTCTTTTTTACACCCTGTCTTTTTACCATGCTTCTTCACTTTCCCTACAGTCTCTCCCACAACTTTCGTGATCGGCCTCTAATTTCGACGGCTAGACCATGACCAGCTTCCTCTCACCAAGCAATCACGGGTCGGGGGCTTGGGGTAGGCGGAGGGGGACAACGGCCATCTTCCCTCAGTTCGGGTTTGTGGCGGGGGATTTTTAACAATCTGCCTCACCCCCACCCTCACCTTCCTCGCATACCCTCAATGTTACGCCCAGCCCAAAGTGGAGCCGCCATGCTGATGGCTGCCTGGCTAATGGGCTGGAGCAGTGGCATCTAATGGCGGCAGCTGGCTTTGGCAGCTTCGTATTCAACCCTCGCAGAGCGGGCTACTTCGCGGGGTGATTAACATTTGCATCCCGTGGTAATAATAGGGTCAAGGCATTTATGAAAATTCTTAACATAATAATCCCCCTTTACCTTCCCCTCTACCTTCGTCGGAGCCGCTCTCGGGCAGCCTCCACAGCAGAAAAGGAGGTTTCCCTCCCCTGTGCTTTCTCAGGAAACCAACCAAACTTCTACGACGAAAATCCAAAAGGTTAATCAAACAGAGTAAAAAGTCCTTAGAATCAGACGTAGCGAATCTAAGTAAAACCAACCCGAAAAAGTTCTAATTTTTTTTAAATCAAACATTATGTTTTTTTTTATGATGAATTCAAATATGAAATTAATTTTTGGATAGGATTAAGCAGTGAAGTTTTCTCTATGAAAGGGCAAACTTGATGCTAAAGAGAGATAGATACATTGACAAGTTGGACACGCTATTTGGTATTTTAACTTGCATGAGCCTGCATTTTTATCAAAGTTACAGTAAAAACTATGATGAGATTCGAAACATTGCGTTTGCTAGTGTAAGGTATGGTATAAGTTGATGGCTGAGGTAAGCCTCTTCGAGAGTGGTGTAATTAACAAGGCTGATTTGTCACTGAGATTTGGTACCATTCTTGGGGCAGCCAAATGGGTTTCTTGATTTGGCTTGGTGGCTGCCTGTTTGCTTCTACTGTGAGTGCCTGGTATTCACAAGGCACCCACTTCAAACGAGTAGAAAGCTCTCTTCTTGCTTGATGTTATGCTGGGTAAAGTTGATCTTTGATTTCCTCAGAGGTAAAAGAAATCTTGGAGTTGGATTCAATATTCTTTATTCTCTGGGCACTTTGGACAGTCGTCAGATGGCTTTTTCTTGATAAAAGAATTAATTCTTAAACACAGTCCATCTCCCGCTTTACATCAACGGCCCACATACATGAATACGGTATTTTAACATTAAGTTATACTTAATTTATATATTTGATTAGTTCCCATAATATGAAATTTATTCTCTCAACTTACATTAACATATTTTACCAAGTCTTACACAACTATCAAGTCTTACAATTACTATATAATAATACAATGAACTAATACGACACTTTCATTAATATCAAGTCGAATGAATGACTCACTCTTCAGGGCCCTCGAATAAACAAACCGAGTTCATATTGGACTGCTAAATAAAGGGTGTTCCATATATTGATGATTGAAAGTAGTGTTAAAAGAGGCAGAAACTCAATATATTTTGCTGCAATGTATATTTACTGCTAACTGCGATCCTTCTTTACATTCAATATTAATTTAACATAATAACACAGCACTTTACTTTATTTAATTTTATTATTTTAAAAGGTTTTACCTATTTATTCAATCTTTCAATTGTTGGATTATCGATCATAAGTAATTTAAAGATTTAATAAATTTCATATAATATATTTCTTCAATAGAATAGGAGCTAAATTGAGGGTTTAAAAATATTAAAATATAAGTTTTGGGAGATTAATTTATAGTACATTGTTTTAATTTTAATCATAGATATCTTAATATTAGCATAAACAAACAAATTTATTATATTAATTCTCTACTTATAAAGTTAAACTTATTTGATGGCTAAGCTTAAATACCAATCCCGTATGGAACATATTCATTCAATAATTTCCAAACACCACCATATCTCTCATTTAGGCAATCTAAATTACAAAATGCTCTTTGCTTTCATTATTTAAACCCGCTATATATTAAATATATTGAAAAGATAAGATTGTAATTATTTTCTGTAGACTTTTACACTAATTTTATATTTATTCACCTAAAATTACCAAATTCCAGTGTTTCGTTTCTTTTTTTAAGTTTGATTAAAAGAGTCTTAAGCGAGCTCTGACATCAGTATTGTGAAGATGGACAAAGATTTTTTTACTGTGACTTCTAGTTCGATCAAGACCTCTGCAGTTGAATAGGTCAGCCAATTGGGTGCAATGACCATTTAGAATCTTCCAAACCATTATTAAGTCAGCACGAATAAGACAGCCTTTGATTGAGAATAAACCCAATCTTGATAATCTTTCAGCATATGAGGGATCCTCCAGGCCACTAACTTTTTTAGTCCACTTTCTTTGAACTGATTCAAGAAGATGCAGATCACCAATATAACCGTTATTCCATACAACACAGCCAAAGTCAATAATTGGACGAATATGCATAACGAACACCTGACACATAAACTGAATTAATTAACAAACGGTACCTCAGAGAATATTATTAGCAACATCATTAGTTTAACAAAGCGGTAGTGATCGTACGTGTTCTCAGCGAGCTCTCTATTCACCGACGTTTTTTCATTTTGGATTTTTCGGTGTAATATACTCGTATTTAAGTTCGGGAAGATAGTTAACTCTGAGTATTAGATATAATACTAAAGAAATTTTTAATTATATTTCGAAAAGTTTCTCAGTATAGCTTTTGCTTTGGATGAAGTGAGTAATTAATGCCTTTTTATGGTAAGCAGTGTGTATGTAGCTTGTGGTATTGAAAGAAGAGCAAATGTATCTCAATGCCCAGTGTGTTATGTGACTAGTGAAAATGTGGCTTTGGTAGAGGAGGTGAGTCGGTTGCGTGATGAGTGCAAGAGATTAAGCGAGTTGGTGAATGAAATGAGAAGGGATGCGAGTGTACGCATGAAGAATGTGGCTGGGACCAGGAGGGTGGAAGATAGGCCTAGACTAGGGACTGGAGAGAAAGAAGTGATGGATGTGAGTGGAGATGAATGGTGGGTGAATATGGATAGAATAGATAGGTTAGGGCAGGTTGGGTCTGTTAGTAAGAGGGACATGGAACCTGTTAGGTTGACTAACAGATTATATGCCCTGAGAGAGGAAGAGGTTGAAAGTGATTTGACTGATGTGGTTGTGGCAGAAAGTGAAATAAGTGGTAGTTTGAATGATAATAGTAGGGAGGGTAATGCTAGGCCTAGGGGGACTAGGAGGATGACTGAAGTGCTTGTCATGGGTGACTCTCTGTAACGGAATCGATACTCCCCCCTCACAATTGAGCCACTGGTCTTTAACCACAACGTCCAGGCATTATTTTGGCGGCGTAGCCCGACCACTTAACCTCCCACCCTCTCTCCCCTCGCCGCGAGGAGAACCTGAAAGGCCGCCCAAAAAACACATAATGCACTAATCAGCTCAGGTCGGACCCGTGACCCTAACATGGGTTAAAACAGCACGATTTCCCCTAAGAGTTGATATTCAATTTCACCGCATATGCGAAATTAGAGGAGCGTCGTCCTAAAGCCAGAAGCTTCCCTTTAGGGTTAGCTGAAAGACGCTCTGAGAAAAACCGTTAGAGGAGACTTAATGCAGCAAGTCCACGCATCCCCCCCTCCCTTTCCCTACCCCCAGTGGGGTGGCGAAGTATAAAATCAAATAACTTTGGAAAAACGTGGGAGATTACGTTAGTCATCAAGGCCACGAAGACTGGCAAGAGGCCCGGCTACCAACAAAAGGGACTTTGAAGAAGCTCATCCGGAGCTAGCTCCTGATGGTCACACCGAATTTAGAAGCCTCTCAGAGGTAGATCGTTAGAGAGATCTAGACAGCGAAGACCGGCAAATCAACGAGAGGAACTTAGAAAAAGCTCCTCCTCGAGCCAGTTCCTGGTGGTCACCGAACTTTAAGTTAACTTGATTAAATAAGCAAGTTTAGCTAACTCTCAAAACGCAGAGATAGTCATCGCCCTTGAGGAATATCCCAAAGTGAACTCCCTCAAGCACTCCCATGAGTCAAAGGATATACGCATTGGCTCATCGCTCGCCAGTGCGAACTATTCCCAGAGTAACCTGAAGGGTAGAAGAAACATTCTTTCCATGTTCCGTGGTGAGATCATTTCCTCCAGAAGGCGGTCGTCTCGCCATCTGCCACACGCTCCGAGGTCCTCTGCAACTGTAAAATATTCCTCTTTCTGACCATCTGGAGGCCGATCCACGCGTCGACCCGGAAAAAAACATTCTTGGGGTGACAACAATTGAGTTCAAGGTCAGACTCAAGTCCGATTCTCTTGGAATCTCGTAAGGTATTTAAACCCCTGGTATCTGTTTCGTTGAGGTCAGTTGCATTTAAAGTGAGCTGTGGGTCAACCATTACTATAAATTCAAGTATGTAATTTAGAAAGCCTCACTTAAATTTGTGTAATTCATTTCTGTGTATTTAGTGTGTTAAATTTCATTGGTTCACTATTTTTAATTAAAGTTCTAGTTTTCTTAGAAACAATTTTTTTATTCAATCATCGAAACGCCGAGCAAGGCACTAGGAACCCTCAAAGATTAAAGAAGTAATAATAATAATTATAATAAAGATAATCATAATCAAAAAGATATAGAGCATTCTTAGAGATAAAACTTAATTACGGAGTTTTGAAGTACGTAACCAAGCCATGCGTACGAACACCATCACTCGGTCCTTCCTATAACACGACACTCTCAGATTAGATATTTAGATAGGAAGTTGAGTGCGAGCAAATGGAAGGGAGTGAGAGTTTGTTTGCCGGGTGCTGGTGTAAAAAATGTCTGAGAGGTATGATAGTCTGGTGTATGGGTGTGAAAGGGATGATAGTCTGGTGTATGGATGTGAGAGGGATGCAGTTGTGATTAGGCATGTGGGAGTAAATGATGTAAGGAAGGTGGGTTCGTATGAGTTACGAGAGAGGTAAAAAAAAAGATTAGTAGAAAGGATGAGTGAAAGTAAAGTGAAAGGCCGGTGTGAGGAGTTGGGATTAGTGTTTGTAGATGTTTAGAATGGGTTTATATGGGAATAAGGCATTGTATGCATTAGATAGATTCCATCTAAGCAGGGCCAGGGTTGACGTGTTGTGGCAGGAGTTAGATAGTTTCGTTAGGTCTTTGCAAGCGGGAAACTAGTTACTGATAGTGCTCAGGGAAATATAAAAGTACAGGGTGGGGCAGGGAATAGAAAGAGATGCAGAGGAGATAGAGTGGAAAGTATACATTCTAAAAGAAGTGCTTCAGGGATAGGAGGGCTGAGTTCTCTTTATACCAAAGCTCGTAGTCTTAGAAATGAGAAAGATGGAGTTATTTAGTTATATTATTGATGAATATATAGATATAATATGTGCAATAGAATCATGGGTTGATGAAAATAAATTTAATGACAACGTGAGTGAATTTAAACTACAGGGTTATGATATGTACATTAGTCAAAGGAAAGATAGGACTGGTGGTGGGTTGATTATTTATATCAGAAATAGCATTTCTTCAAATATAAATAATTCTATAAAGCAAGAAGAAGTTGAGTTACTGTGGATAGATAATAGGGTCAGCAAAAATAGGATAATACATTTGGGAGCCTTTTACAGACCACCCGGACAAAATGACTGTATTGATGAGCTTATGATCAGGAAAATAAGGAAAGGATGTGAAGTAGAAACAGTCATTCTTGGTAACTTTAATTTAAATTCTGTGGACTGAGAAAATATGATAGGAAGGGATAGAGCAAGTTGTAAGTTTATAGAATGCTATGAGGATAATTTTTTGACTCAATTTGTTAATAAGCCAACAAGAGGTGCCAATATCTTAGATCTGGTGCTTTCAAATGATGATCACTTGGTTCAGGAATTGATAATCGGGAAAGCATTGGGAATTAGTGATCATCAGATAGTTCGTTTTAAGTGGGGAATAGTGAAAGGCAGAACATCAACAATTACGATAAATTATGAAGGCTATTAGGAATAAATGTAGAAAGCCATTGTGGTATAATCAGGAGATAGCTAGGAAATTTTCTGAGAAGAAAAGGGCATAAGGGCATGTAGAGGAATTATAACATAACGCCACCCAGAGGGTCAAGCGGATATATATATATATATATATATATATATATATATATATATATATATATATATATATATATATATATATATATATATATATATATATATATATATATATATTAAAATCCCTCTTCAGAGAGAGCGAGATAAACGTACCAGAAGAGGAGGGGCGTGAGAACGTTAGTCGTCTGACTAACAGTCCAACTGCCGAAGGGCTCTGATCTCCCCGCCTAGTGGGTAGTCGAGTCAAGCTGTAGGACCAAGGTAGCCGCAAAAGGACATTAAGCAACTCTCAAAGGATCTGATTACCTACGAGGTCAGGAGGCTCGCGGTCAGAGAGCCAAAAAGCGGTGTCAGATAAACAAAAAACGAGGAGAAATAATGTGACGGTTGTCAGTGCCTCTCATTAAAAAGCAGACCTGGGCTCCGCGGTGCCATCACCCCTCGTGCTTTCCTCAGTGGCATTACCTCGTCTCCCTTAGGTGGGATGGTCTCTGGTCTATAAATAAACCCCGTAAGGAAAGAAAAGAGATTATTATTCTGTTAGAGACGATAGAGGAGTAGATCATTGTGATCAGTCCCTCGCCTAGTTCCGAACTCGACTTCTAAGACTTAGAAGTTCGTCTCTTTTTCTTATCGGTGCCATACCGATTTATCTTTCACAGACTTAGCAAGAGGTCTGGCTGGATTACAAGTCCTAAGTGCCAAACAGGAATTTCGGGAGCAAGACAAAAGAAGATCCGCTCTCCCATGAGGGACTCTCAAATTGCAATCTCAGTAATTGTGAGAGAAGAAGAATTAATCCTCAAGGAAGTTCCATTTAAGTACTTTTGGAATCACCTCATAAACCAAAACCCAGTTGGGCAACCCTGCGAAGAAGACCAGGATACTAGAACAACTCAAGAGCTACCAAGAAGAGTACTTCTTGAGCCAGATAGCACAACTCCTCTCTTCGTCTTTTAGACGTATAACCGGATAGATAAAGTTACAAGAAGAATTAGACATAGTTTTCTACCGTCTCCGGGACAAGCACCATCCGCTCTCTGCAACGCGAAGAATCGTAAAAAATACAATATAGCGACATCCGTCAACCCCTGTTCCTTTCAAGGTCATGTAAATCCGAATGCCTATATATATTTGTTTTGATTAAGTAGGATTTTAATGCTGTACCCAAGCTAACTAAAGGAGAGATAATATTTAGTCACTCCTGTCATATTTTTAGTCAGATTAGTGGAACGTAAACTGTGGCTAAATGCTGTACTAAAAGGTCTCCATAAATCAACCTAGTGGCAATTAGTTTATTTACGTGGAGCCTACTTTGCTTTGATTAGGACTCGCGACAGGATTAGGCCCTTATTCAATTCTAGCGAACCATGTTAAACTTTTCGAATTTAGTGTAAATATTTGAGTTAATTGCTAAATTAAAAAGGTATATATTTTTGGTTAATTCTTGGTGTTTCACTGAATCCTTACGTGTTGACTGGTTCTTTCCTTAAAACTGATTAAACGCTGTGGTACTCTCATAATACAGTAATTAAAGAGTCCACTCAGCCAATAGAGGAATTGTTTTCCTTCCTAAGTAGTAGTGTCAGACTGGCGCGCTAAAGTCATTAAATATATAATTCCCTGACAAAAAGTAGGGAGCCACAATTCTTCGACAGGGCATACCAGAGATTACAGAGAGAAAATACTTTTGACAATTTAAATCATTATAGGTCGACCAGAAATTAGCTAAATAAGATTAAGAAGAGCAAAAGGGCGGCAGAAATTAATTTAGCTCAAAATAATAATAAAGATCCAAGAAAATTCTTTAGCTATTATAGAATTAATAACAAATCTAACAATGATAAAATAGGGCCTATTAGATATGAAGGGGGTTTGAAAGAATTTGATGAGGAAATAGTAGAAGTTCTTAATTATCATTTTTCTTCAGTATTTGCACAAGAGAATCGAGATAGATTAATTGATGATAATTCTAGGTCAAGGGAAGTAGTGTTGAATACCATTAATGTGAACAGGGAAATAATTAAAGGGCTTATATTGGATAAATACTAGTAAGGCATCTGACCCAGACAACATTCATTCTAGGTTACTCAAAAAGGTGTAGATAGTAGTGCAGTAGTTCTTGAGAAGATATATACTAGATCACTAGAGTTTGGAGAAATACCTAATGATTGGAAATTAGCGAATGTAGTGCCAATTTTTAAAAAGGGAAGTTTAGAGGACCCGAATAACTTTCGGCTGGTAAGATTAACTTCTATCGTTTTTTGAAAGATAGTTAAGGAGATTTCTGACCATCTAGAGTCTTGTAGGTTAATAAATGATGCTCAGCATGGGTTTAGAAGAGGTAGATGGTGTTTAACAAATTTACTGGATTTTATGGATTATGTTACTAAACAATTAGATAAGGGAGAATATTGATGTAATTTACTTAGATTTTAGCAAAGCTTTTGATAAGGTTCCACATAGGAGACTAGTTTACAAATTAAAAAAGCATGGGATATGTGGTAAAGTTTTGAATTGGATAACTGAATGGCTGAAAGACAAGAAATAGAGAGTTGTGCTGAATGGGGTGAGGTCACAATGCAGGGACGTTATCAGTGGCGTACCTCAGGGATCCGTTTTAGGCCCTTTATTGTTCATAGTTTATATAAATGATCTTGGGGAGGCTCTAAATAGCAAAGTGTCAATTTTTGCTGATGACACTAAATTGGCAGCTGTATTCAAAGCAGTTGAGGGTAGCTTTAAAGTGCAGGGTGACTGAAATAAGTCATTAGCTTGCGCTCAGAAGTGGCAGATGACTTTTAACCTTAAAGAAAATGCAAAGTTCTTAACACGGGAAGGGATAATAGGGAATTTAGCTATGAAATGGATGGACATTGGCTGAATTCAGTTGACGATGAGAAGGACTTAGGCGTAGTAGTCGATAGGTCACCGAAGTTTTCAAAAGCAATGATATAACAATGACCTCTACGCATTCCTATAATAAAATCCTCCTGGGAAACTTAAATATATATATTATGTATAAAATTCAAACCATTCAATTATTCTACTTAACTTTTTTCAATTGAATCATTCATGTAATTTATGTATAACTTAATAATACATTCATTTATTTTACTTAAATTTTGTCAATTCAATCATTCAATTATTTAATCCATAACTTTTTGCAATTCAATCAATTTATTTTATGTAACCTTTAAGAATTCAATCATTCCGTGACGAGAAACTGATTTCATTTAACGCACAGAACAAACAACATTCTTTAGAATTTCACGCACATACAAACACACGATTTGACCACTTGTGAAATAACGCGAAAAGACTCTCACTTGTATTCGCGTCGCCGTCATATTAAGGTATGTTAAAAACTTCCCTCTTCACTTATTCTCTAAAATCACTCCATACTAGAGAGAGATCCTAATTCCCATTCACTTTCATTATAACCCCAATTCACTAATTATAGTCGCTACATCAAAATCATTTTTCACATTCAACATCCATTTACAAAATTTATACGTCACACTTCATCTCGTCACGTGAAGTTTTTTCAACTCAAGTTCAACCTTGCCCAAGTTAACGTAATCCAACTTATTATAATCTGTTTTGTTAATCTCTAATTTATATATATTTTGTTGAATCCTCGTTGTATTTCATCTATTCCTTAACGATTTCGCGTCTAACCATTAAGCTTAACTTCGACTTGAACTTGGCCGCTCGAGCCTTTTTACGATTCAATAACTCTCCTCAAAAACTTATAGATATAGGTTTGTGTGAAGTATCTATCTAAGTTCATACCACGATGGCCCTATATCTATAGTGTATTGAGGCAAAAAATAGAGCAAATAGGGTGCTAGACTATATTAAGAGGAATGTTAGCTACAAGGGTGAAGAGGTTATCCTTAAACTCTACAACTGGTACTCGTATGTTAGGCCACATTCAGAGTACTGTATACAAGCATGGTCACCACATTTTAGACATGACATCAACCTGCTAGAGTCAGTACAAAGGAGGGCACCCAAAATAATACCTTCCCTGAAGCACCTTGGATATGAAGATAGACTGAGAGTACTAAATATGTTCTCATATGTGAGAAGATGTGTGAGGGGAGATATGATTGAGCTTTTGTTTAATTTGTTCTGGGATGGGTAAGTTGGATTTTTGCAAGTTATTTGAGTTGGAAGGTAGTAATAGGACTAGGGGCCACCACTTAAAAATTTAAAAACAGATGTGCAGGTTGGATGTTAGGAAATATTTTTACACCAAGAGTAGTAGATTACTGGAATAGTTTGCCATCTGAGATGGTAGACAGTCCAAATTTTAATCTTTTCAAACGTAGATTAGATGATTATAAGGCGAGGGAGGGTTAACTTTAGAGGGTATTTAGGACTCATTCCTGTGGATGCAGTTTTTTATTATTGTATATTATGATTGATTTGGATTTTGACGAGTCTTGATGCTGATCCTTTTTGTTTTTGACACATTCCTGTGTATGGTTCTAATTGTATATTGTAGATGCATGATCTGACACAATCCTATGGATTGTTTAAATTGTATTTTTCAGATGCATGATCTGACATAATTCTATGGATGCATTTTAAGGGTGGGTTTTGACAGATGCGGATGGCCTTTGATAGGCCCTTGTGACTTTTGTCATCCGTAAAATCATGTTATGTTGTCTTCAAATAACGGAAATAGAAATTATTTAGTTAGTGGTAAAAATAAGGAAGTGATCGGGAGAATGACAATAATTTAGAGAAATACGACTAAGTTGTTTATTCTGTAGATAGGGGAGAGTAGGAAAAGGGGCACAGAAAAAAATAATAGCATAGGCAAGTTGCGAACAGCTTCCCGCGTCGCTGGACCACTGTTAGCCAGCGGCGAATCCACTCGGCCATCCTGAGTCCCCAAAAAGACTCATTCAAACGAAGCTTTTAAGCCGCTTGCCTGCGCTTCTCGTACGCTATATAACCCACCTCCTAGAAGCGGGGCGTATTTTTGAAGAAATGAGGAGAACCCGTTTGGAAATGTTATCCAAGGGCTAACGCTCCCTCTCCCGGCTCTGGGCACGATTATAGATAGAGGGGAGTAGGAAAAGGGGCAAAGAAAAAAATCATAGCGTAGGCGAGTTCCGAACAACTTACCGCGTCGCTGGACCACTGTTAGCCAGCGGTGAATCCACTCGGCCATCCAGAGTCTCAAAAAAGACTCATTCAAACGAAGCTTTTAAGCCGCTCGCCTGCGTTTCTCTTACGCTATAATTCTATATTATAATGCAAAAGAGAGGTATTTACAATTTGGGAACAGTGCTCTTTTTAGAGCACTTATTATTCGATTTCCCTTTTTATGGAATGTTATTTTGGGTTAAAGCCACCCCATTATAAGACTTCATGAAACTCTAAAGTGCTGATTTTTTAGGTATATTTGATTGTCTCATTCTATCTTACAATGTGAAAACTACAAGGGCATAGGGCTGAGGTCAACTGCAGCAATAGCAACTGTAGCTTTTATTAATGCAGGAATCACCACAGAAGACAACATAAGTAAAGTGATTAATAATAGAAATTTCAAAAAAGCACAGGATGAGTTAATGAGAGACGGGTTTGAGGACAAGAATTCGGAAGAGGGGGGAAATATCATGTATCTTCTTTGATGGCCGGATTGACTTGATCACTGCAATGATGGAAGCTGAGAGCAGTGACCAATCTTTTCCAGCAAAAATAAACAAAGAACACTATAGTGCTGCTAGGGAACCTAACATAAACTATATATTCAGTTTTACTCCAGAGAAAGCCAACAAAGAGGAGCCATATGCAGAACAGATTGGTAAGGACATGTTTGCCTGGCTAATAGAGAGGGGGTTTTACAAGACGTTGATGGCCATTGGAGGAGATTCAACAAACGTGAACGCTGGTATGAGTGCTGGGGTAATGCGTATGTTGGAGCTGCACCTCGGGAGAAAGCTGGTCTGGTTAGTGTGCAACATGCACACTGTGAGCTTCCTCTGGCCCGTCTCATTATTGACCTAGATGATTATACTCTTTCAGACAATAAATTCTCTTGGTCAATAGGAAACCTCCTTGATTCGGTCACATACTTGGATATGAATCCACGCTTCACCCGGATCTACGCTAGACTTTCACTGATCAAGCTGCCAGACATTCAAGCTCTCTCGACGGATCAACACTATGGCTATAAAATTGTTTGTGCAATCAAGGATGGTGTGCTTTCGGCAGCGTTGGCTCTATTGCAAATTGGAACCACAGTCGCTGCCTCACTACAGCAAACAGATTCCTCAGGCTCTGGGTATCAAAGCATATACAAAAAAGAAAGCACCTGAAGAATTTTCAATTAATTGTGGAATATATTATTGGCGTATACTGCCCGTGCTGGTTTAACGTGAAGGACAAGCATTATGATTACCATTAGAAAAGCAGACAAACAGGTCTCTTGGTGATTATAACAACAGAAGAGTACCTCACGAAAATGGATGGCATACTCAATGATAAGACTAAATTTAAAAAAAAATTAAGAGGAACCCAATGGACGACATTAAAAAGAACTTGAATAAAATCATAGAAGGCATCATCAAACAACCAGAAAACCTGAAAATAACCAAGCTTACGGTAATGTGAAGACCCACAAGGTATGAAACCCTCTTAGAACAATATTAAGTCAGATCCTTATGAGCTGGTAAAGTTTTTAAACAAAATATTAAACCATACGCACCCCAACTTTACACTATAAAATCGTCGACCGATTTCATTGAGATTATTAGAGCTACTGCCCCTAAAAGAATAATAGCTTCTATTGATGTTGCGTCTTTGTTTACAAATGTTCCGGTTGCTGAAACAATAGAAATAATACTAGGACATGTTTTTGCCCAATGTTAAGCCCCATATCAGCATACCCATAGCCTCCCTAAGAGAACTCATACACGCCTGCACCTCGGAAGCCCTGTTCTATGGTCCCAATGGAGATATGTACCATCAAGTAGACGTAGTTGCTATGGGCTCTCTTCTTGTAGTCCAATTCGCATTTTTTTTACATGGGAGCCGTCGAAGAAAGAGTTTTCGCAAAATTACTACTGCCAATAAATACATAGACGACATTTACATAAATGTAAAATCGGGAGAAGAAATACAAACACTCCAACAAGTATTTAAAGAATGTTCGCCTCTCAATTGTACAGTTGAAAGAAGCCAAGACAACCAGCTTCCATTTCTCGACCCTTTAACTAGTAAAAACAATGACAAGATCACGACGAAAGTATACGTTATAAACACCAATCCTGGCCTCTGCATGAATGCAGAAAGTGAATGCCCAGAACGATACAAGAAAAGTGTAATTAACGCTTATATCAACCGTGCTTTCACCCACTGCCAAACTTTAAAAGATACACACTCGTATATTGAAATGAGGGAAACTAAACTATCAAGAAGAATGACATACCACCTAAACAACGGCGCTTCCCAAAACCACACAAGTCAAAACCATGGAACTATTCTCAACAGAAAAATGCACAGATCGTCGACTTCTACTTTTTCTAGAAGCCATCCATATACATGAAAAACAACCCAAGCTTAACATTCAATTTATTTAGAACGGAATACTGCCAAGCGGTAGAATTAGGAACCGAACTACGAGGGATACTTATTCTCTTCTATGTAAGTCCATCATCTCTTTGTGCATGGCCGCAAATTTGAACTTCGGTCCTAAGCCTATCCCTATCGACCTTGTCCTAACATGCTCACAAGTTTGTCAGTACCTTCGTACTTGCTGATCTCGTTGTTTGCTTGTATATACGTGTGTTTATTCATTGATATATAAACCAATGTTCTATTCTTTTTATTGGTATTTTATACTTTATCTCTGATGATGATACGATGGTATCGAAACGCGTCAGGAAAATATAGTGTTTTGTTAAAGGAATCTTCTCCTCTTCCCTCCTTTAATTTTAAAATCCGAGTTTTAATGAATTTCGGAGAACTTATCCACGGCCTCAACCTAGACAAATTGAAAGATGTGAGAATATAATCACAAATGCGAAATTAGCCGTCGCTTTCAACAAAACTTGCTACAATGAATATATATATACAGTGTTTCCCAAAAGTCACGCACCATAGGAGAATTAGGTAAATTTCTTCTATGGGGAGTTATTTTTCAGACAGTGTATTTTCGGCTAGATATTAAACCACAATCAAAGTATAGACCAGTGCAACAAAAGATTGAGGTAATTTAGAAATTCCTCCCCGAAATATTACTCGTAAGTTTGTTGACTCTGATGTTACCGCGGTCGCCTTGGCAATGTGCCATACCGTGCCGAGATAGTACGTTTGTTAGCCCATCATCGACACTAGTGTCACTATTGAAATGAAGAATACAATTGCAACTTTGTTGATGATAAAACTTTGTTTGTGGTTTAATATCTTGCCAAAAATACAGTGTCCGAAAAATGACGCACTATAGGATAGATAAACTTACCTAATTCTCCTATGGTGCGTAACTTTTGGTACACTATATAACTGGCAGTTACGTAGTGACCTTTTACACCAGAGAACTCGTCGATGTCAGGTACTCTTATTGAGCGCAGTGAAAGCTTCTTTTTTTTCTCCACTCGTTGCAATTAATGTGTTGAACTTTATAATGCTATTAAAGTGTATATTTTGAAGTGTATTGTATGTACTAGTATTGTTATTTTTTATATACTAGGTCCGCCAAAAAAATGTAACTACACTTCAGCAAATATTGTTTCTTATTGCGATAACTATCGCATATATTAATTTTACAACAGATGGCGTTACCCTTACGGTTGTAGCATCAACAAGTGAAGTCTACATACAACATGGCGGCCGTACGGTTAGCGTTTGAGAAATGTAAGATTATTTTAAAGAGGTATTTCAAATTTGAGAATGTTGTTAAAGTCCAAAGACAATGGAGGTGCAGTTAAGTTCCCCTCACGTTCTGATTTAACACCTATGGCGGACTGTGAAGATGTCGTGTATCGCAGAAAACTGACTACATTGGCCGAACTAAGACGAAATTGAAAATGCATGTGCAGCGATCCCACTGAACACTTTGGTCAACGTTACTCAACATTAGTTGTCTGTACACATAAATGTCTGCAAATTAATCGACACAACTTTGAGTACCTCTTGTAATTGTAGAGCTTAAAGGTCGCTTGCATTAATCTTGTGGTGTCTGACTAAACTTAGTATTATAATATTTATACATATTTTACCTTGACTGAAGCGTGTAGCCTATACATTTTTTTGGCTGACCCTCTATCTATTTGAACTCTAGATGCCAAAACATAAATGTATTTTTTGCGATGAATTTTCTGAACAATAGAACTTTATTAAAACATTTTAAAGCATTTTGTGCTGTGTAATTGTTCAATTGGTATTAAAAATGAATTACAAACTTATATAAAAAAACAAAACAGAAACAATTAAAAGAGTTCTGTGAATTTGTTGGAACTCAATATTCATCAATTCTTTCACATTCAAAATTCCCGGTGGTTCTCTCTAACAAATGCAATTGAAAGATTTAGTTTATTTGAAGTACTGAAAGCATATTATAGTTCTAAAGAAAGCCTCACTGCTCACAAATTCTCTTTGACTTTTTAATGACACATTAATAAGTCACGCCTATTTAAAAGTTGCACATAGTCTTCGATATGTTAATGGCAATATGATAATGAAGATTAAAAAAAGAACAAATAGTACTTTAATGCTTGAAGGATCATATTGAGTATGTCCAAACAAGACAATGGAAAATTTATTCCTCTTAGTGTCAAAGCTGTACTTAAAAGAAGCGACATTAACTATGAACTTGGGAAGATAAATTTAGACTAGATGTACACAATTATTGTCACTTGTTATCATTATGTTAGAAAAGAGTTTATTTCTTGAGGAATTTGATTGTTTTACATGGATGCTGCTAAATAATTATCAGTTGACTAAAGAAAGAAATAAGAAGCGATATTACAATGGAGATGGAATTTCGATTTCAACTGAACAGATTCTACAAGGTAGTTTTATTAACGGAAACAAGATCACCAAAATGTGGGTAAATTAGGGTTCTACATCGATTCCTTGCCCGTCTGTGTAACATATGCCGTAAGTGTTCCCATAGGTGGTAGCATCAAGAGCTTTTTAACTTAATATTATTATTTACTTAAATTTAGAGCAAGGAAACGTGACACATATACGCACATACGAGTTAGCTTTTATTATTTGACGTTGCTTAAATACGCGCACTACTAGTACAAGTTATGAACATGTTCTCATCAGGGCTACCACTCAATGATTCTAAATAAACTAAGGTTGCACATGAAAAAACCCATATTCCTACAAAAAAACCTAGAAACTTTATTTTACATAAAATAATATAAATATACTTACACGAGTTGAAATAAAGATAAATATATAAGCTTTATTACATTTCCACTCCCGAATTTACTTCTGCAGAGCAAACGTTTTACTTCAAGAAGGTTTATCTGATGTTTGAGACGTTTTTCATAACGCTGGTGACGAGCGCCTTCCACTACATCTCTCACCAATTCTGGTTTAGGTGTTTACGTGTAACAGTTTTGCTGACCCCTCGACAATGCTTGTTTTGCCAACAGCCTTTCCTTAATAGTGTCCGTTTTTAGCGAGTTTGTTTGTTTGTCTTGACATGATTGACAAGTGAGAATATTCTTTCGACACATGCTGAAGAATGTGGTAAAACAGTAAGGTGGGTCATGAAATCAGAAAGAATTCCGAACTTTGAATTGTTTAAGGCGTCTTTGATGTTACGCAAAAAATGCCAGAAATCAGGAATAGAATTATAGAACAGTCTTTGAACTGTCAAAATTGCCTCCATTCATCATCCAAACTATCTAGTTGATCTTCGGGAACAAGGTGGGAAAAATGCCCTGCTACGTTCAATATTTATTGAACTAGGAGATTTTGTCTTATCTTTTGCTGCAGCGGGATCTAAAACTCCTAAACTGGCAACAATTCCTTCTTCCTCTAGTGGAAATCGTTTTTTAATTTGCATGCATAGGACAACCAAGAAATTTAAACAATCAGTCCTAAACCTTGTTTCACCACTTTCTCCAATTGGCGCCAAAGACAATAGCCTCGTGCAACGTCCACCCAAATATAAATCATTCAATTGTTTATGTAACTGTTTGTCACTTGGGCAATTTCAGATATTCTTGCCAAATTACTAACTTCTTTTTTAATGAAACAACTTAGAATGTTTTTGTATTTAGAATAAACGATTGAATGCATCACATGGAGTCTGAAGTGTTCAGATTGAAATTCAATATTCAAGGAGTTAACTTTTTCTAATATATAGTTTAAAAAGAGAAGCAAGTGCTTTGTTCCTCTATTTTTCATAGTTTGGTAAAGAGCATTTGCCCCATCAATCTTGTCAACCTTAGATTCAGATTGAAAATAAAGCAGTAATGCCTTCCATTGCCCAAGCACAAGTTTTATTACATTTCCGCGAGATAACCAACGAGTCTGAGCTAGCTTAGGTATTTTGTGATTTTCTGTATTTGTAACATCTTGCATAGCAGTAAAATCTGCAAATCGCTTGCGCTACTGCGTGAGAAATAAGAAGAAATATCCTTTATGAAAGTTGCAAGATAGGACGGCAACACCTTGACTGCATGACTAGCACACAATGACATACGCAACTCATTATAAAAAGTGATGGAATATCTTTTTTAAATAATGCTTGAAATCCGCTCTTATTTCCCATCATGGTTCAACAATTATCGCTACCAAGACCTATAATATTGCACATGGGGATTCCTTTCTCATTGAGTTTTTTTAACAATCTCGTATAATCCTTTAGCCGTTCCATCTTCATCAGAAACTGTGACAAGTAAAATATCAATTACATAACCCCTTTGAACGTCAAAATATCTAATAACGATAGCTAATGATTATTGAGAATTTTACTTGTTTACATATATCAGCAATTTCCATTTTTTCATGGTAAGCAATTCCTTCTTGGATAAGATAAGAAGCTTTTGTTGCTCGCATAGTTACTGTTTTTGCAATATTGCTGTTGTGAAAGGCTCTTGCACACTTCTATGAGATGATCTGTTTGAGCAAATGGCATATGATGTTCGACAATGAAAGCGGATATCATTAGTTCTGCCTTCGCTGCCTCTTCGTTTTCTGTAGGCTTCTTTTTTTAACAAATATATCTAACTTTGTTGTTGACTTGGCAGTTCTCATGTTTAGCCGTTTTACTGTGCGATAATAACATCGATTTATTATCATTCCTTATTTTTGTATTACATCACATGCAGTAACTACATCCCTTTTCAGTCATTCTTTTAGCCACTCTTTCAGATTTGCATCGTTTAACCATTCTTCTTTAAAAGATTGTTCATTCCACTTTTAGACACTTTTTAGGATGGCTTGCCATTTTGTTATCAGTATTTCTAAAATGACAAAAATGCATGGTTATTGAATGCACAACCACAACTTTACCAAAAAAAAACGCATCACGGCACTGCCGTGTTTTTTAATTTAGTTTTTTCTTAGGCAAATTACAAAAAATGGTGCTTTTGGGTTGTTTTTTTCCGTTTATTGGAATCTCATCATATTGTATTATGGATTTTGAAGGGAATTGGGAATAACTGATATTTAAAAAAAAAAAGCCGAGCCCCACCTTTGTATGGCGTTCAGGGGGGTATATAATGATTAGTAAGACCGTCGGGGCTAAGGTCGCCCGAGGGGCGGTTGTTAGGTTAGGTTAAAGCTACCCGATGAGAAAAAAAGAGGGTATGTTTAACCTAACCTAACCACTGTCCCTCGGGCGACCTTAGCCCCGACCGTCTTATTAATCATTATATACCCCCCCTGAACGCCCCTCGCCTAAAAAGATGGGACTCTCGGCTTTTAAAAAAAAATATTAGAGTATATAATGATTAATAAGACGGTCGGGACTAAGGTCGCCCCGAGGGGCGGTGGTTAGGTTAGGTTAAACCTACCCTCGTTTTTTCTCATCGCCCCCGCCGACTCAGGTCGGCTACCCTTTAATTATGAGGGTTGTACTCCCCATTCCCTGTTTTTAATAATCTAGTAATATTCCCAATGCAAAAGCCTGGCATTAGATTGGAATTCAAAGGCGATTGCCAGACATCGTTTTAGGCAAGCCTACAAAAACTTAAGGGAATGGAGGGAAAGTAGCTAGAAAGGTAGCCAACAAAAATCTCTAAAAAATCGTGCGCCACTACTCAACAATTACCGGGTCCAGAATACCACTCCCCCCCTCCCCCCCAAAATAACCCTCCCTCCCCATATTGGTGAAAAAATATTTTCTAACATAACATAACATAACTTCACGGATGACAAAAGCCACAAGGGCCTATCAAAGTTCATCCGCATCTGTCAGAACCCACCCACAAAATGCACCCATAGGATTGTCAGATCAATATCTAACCTGTACCTGTTTTTTTTTTATTTTCCAAGTGGTGACCCCTAGTCCTATTACTAGTCTACTTTCCAACTCAAATAACTTGCTAAATCCAACTTATCCATCTCATAACAGATTTTAAAAAGCTCAATCATTTCTCCCCTCACACACCTTCTTTCAAATGAAAACATATTTAATACCCTCAAGTCTATCTTCATATTCAATGTGCTTCAGGGATGGTATTATTTTTGTTGCCCTCCTTTGTACTGACTCTAGCAGGTTGATGTCATATCTAAAATGTGGTGACCATGCTTGTATACAGTACTCTAAATGTGGCCTGACATAAGAGTTGTAGTTCAAGAATAACCTCTTTACTAACGAGACAGCGCCGTCAGCGAGGCGTTGGAACGGCGTACAAGTAATGAACATGTTCGTAACTCACTCAAATGGGAGTGCGGAAATGGTGCAACGACGCTTTCTGTATAAACCTGTTCAATACTTATTTGATACAGTTGACACCAATTGAATACGTTCTGTTTCATCTGGCATGCGTATTTATGTGCGCTGTAATTAGTATAAATTTGTATTAATATGATATAAATTATTGTAATTATTAATAAATCGTCGTATATTTTCCTGAAAAAAAACCCCGGTTTTACGAGATTTTTCAAACTTAAACCTAGAAAAGATCTGGGTGGAAAAAAAAAACCAGCAGTGGGAACCCTGGTTCTCATATCTCAAAGAATCAGAGCCAAATGAAAGCATTGTACGGTTGCTCCGCGTCTCTTGTTTTCTTATTTCTGACGTTTCGCAAGATGTTATAATAATGCGAATTCTTATATCGTAACATTAATAATTTGAATTATCCTTAATTATACGCATGAGATTTATCAGAATTATTTTTTTCATTTATTTTAAAATTCTTTTATAATATAAAAAAAACAAATGGTGAAGTTCAGAAATAAATATAAATAAGAACAATTGGATTCATTTGTAAGAATACCCTTTTTTCGAATTTTGGGTCGTATCATATTGTATTATGATTATCACCATCATCATCACCATCATCACTAACCCTATAATTTAAGAAGGGGATTTTTTTGAGTATTTGAATAATAATTTTATCTTAGTTTGGTTATGACATGTTTTTTTTTTATCAAAGTTATTTTTAATCATTCTTTTATAATATAAAAGACAAAATGGTCAAGTTCAGAAATAAATATAAGTATCAAAATTTTGTGAATTTTTTAAAGCCCAAAGAATTACAAATGGTGAAGTTCAGAAAATTTATTTTTATATATCTTTTCTATTCTTCTTCTATAACTCTATATTTTATCAACCTGATATTTTGAAAGGGGGAAATTTAGTTTAGAGTTCCTTTTTAAAATTATTATAATTAGCGAAGTTAGAAAATTTATAAAAAATTAACCATGGCTGCTTTTTTTGTAATTTTAAATTTTAATCTTAGTAGTGAAGCGCAAGCTTGGAGTGGCGAAGCAATTGGCTGGTATTTTTATATTTGATTTTCTGTTGTCCGATGATGTTTACTAATTTACAAAAAGTATTAGTTTGTATGTATGTGGTAGCATCAAGGTCTTTTTAACCTAATGTTATTATTTAGTTAAATTTGTAGCTATTATTAATTTATTTGATGTTGCTTAACTGCGCACTCTCATAGTACAAGTTATGAACATGTTCTTTTATCTCATTAAATCGGAGCAAAATGAAGGCGTTACATGGTTGCTACGCGTCTCTTGTTTTCTAATTTTTGTTGCTTCGCAGGATGTTATAATAATAAGGAATTTTTACATCGTATCATTAATAATTTGAATGATATTAATTACACGCATGAGGTTTATCAGAAACTATGTAGTTTGTTTTCATTTATTTTAACATCTTAGGAAAAAGTGATATCAGGAATCGTGTCCATAAAATCGTCACCACAATCAAAAGCATATTGGGTGGATTCACTAAAAATATCAAGGCTGCAACACTTGTATAAACCTACTCAAACCGATTCCTCGCATTTCATTTCGTTAATTTGTGCGAATAACAATTTGCTTGTAAGGTGGGAGACCAGTTGAATTCATTGGTAAGTCTTAAGAATACCTGTTTTCGATTTTATCTTCTTTTGCACAAGGGCTATTCGCTCTCTATTAATTTGGCCATGATTGATTCTGTAACAAATTGACCATTATTGTTCTTTTTAATTCTTACGGTTGAATAGGAGAAACCAAAGTTGAATGGGCCATGGCCGAACTCGATTGTAAGGCGAGGGAGCCCGAGGAAATTATGTACCAAAAAGCCACTGCAACTAGGAGACAGGCGTCCTTATAGTAATATTGAGAGCACATTGTGGGTGGTTTTATTTTAGATCAAAGCGAAAACAAACTACTACATCGCGCATAATGTGGTGAATATAAGTGAAGTTGAATTGTGTGGTATTAGCGCTCGAATCTTCCCCAGTTAGATCACCGTGTAAAAAAATCCTCCCCAAACCTTTCAATTATTCCATAGGCCTATCTGAATTGTCCTTTTTATTTATTTGTCGCGGAAAACACTTAATTCCAGTTTTATTAGCCCCTGAAAATAGTATTTTCCAGACTCACTCATTCGATATCATTCCTCTTTCGCGTTACGAGAGATTTGACCAATTGCCTATCCAGCTCTGGCAACGAGGTTTTGGTCTATTTTTTTTAAAGGTTTCCAGAACATATCCTCTAATAATTTACTCTCTCCCTGACCCAAGAACCTAAGAGAAACTGGTGGCAATCGCCTTTGAATTTTATCCTAATGCTAGTCTTTCGAATGGTGTATACTACTAGCTGATTACAAATAGCCCCCTCCCCCTTTCTGAAATAATCACACGGTCCGAATTCATATGCAGTTGCGAGACGTTGTTAAGCGCTCCAATCGTCTTTTTTAGGCAGCGCAAAAGGTAGGAGCTAGAAATGGAGTAGTTAAAGTGGAATTAAAGTGGAGTGACTATGTTTTCTAAGTTTACCGGTAATTGTCAATAATAGTTAAAGATGGAGAAATGTACTTTTTAATGGTAATTATAAAAACAAAACAATAGAAAGAAATTATATGCTTAAAAAACATTGGCGCATACTAAGAAAAAAAAAACAACAAGTTCTGCTGACCAAAAAGTTGCGTGCTCACTTATTCTGATTTATGACCTTACGACTTTCGATAATTCCAGGACTAACCTTGGGAAGACCTTGGCAATTATATCATTCGAAAGAGAATTTAAAACAGCGTAAGAGTTACAAATTTCGTTCGAATCGGCCGAATAGTTACAATGTCATTACCCCCCCCCCCCAAAAAAAAAAAAGCAAAACGGGGATCGAACGACAAAGTTGCCTGCCGCTAGGTGCACGCGACAAACTCATTTCCAGTACCTGGGGGGGGGGGGGGAATTACAAGACTAATTTTGCGATAATTTAGGAGAAAATTATTCCATAAAATTGCACAGAATTTTACAGGTTAAGTGAGCATTGTTAATTTTATTAGTGCCACCGTAAAATTGATAATATTATTGATTCCTTTTTTTTTATTATTCTTGCAGTAGGAAACAAGGTTTTTGTGGTAAATTTCCAGAAAATCTCCCGATTTTGGAGGCCATAAAATGGAATTTTCTGACATTTTGGGGGATCCTGACCGCGATTATGATAATTATATTAGGTAATTTTTAACATCCCCACTAGAAACTTTTTAACGTAATTTTAAGACAATGACAAATGTTCTAAGGTAGTTTCGGCTTTAAATTGTCAACTATGGGCTACTTTAGACGGATAATTTGCTAGCCCAAATTATTTCACGCGTTTCAAGTTAGCGCTTTCTATTGGCTTTTCCACCAGTAGATACCCCCCCCCCCCAAAAAAAAAAACAACCCCCAGTAAAGTATGCGCTAAATTTTTTTCGTTTTTAGCTATTATTTTTTATAATTACCATTAAAAAAAATTACATTTCTCTATCCGTAACTAATATAGACAATTTCCTACTTATTCTCTAGGCCTAAAGGCAAGAAATGAAAAGCGTAATTATTTTCAAATACCGAAAAATACAACCCTTATCGCTACTTTTTTTCGATTTACATTTGCTGTAATAATCTCATTTTTCCAAATTCCTTTTAGGGATATATATATATATATATATATATATATATATATATATATATATATATATATATATATATATATGTGAAATTTCAGAAAATTCCTGCCCTCGATTTGGGGGGATAATTCATATATATTTGTGCTTAAAAACAAGTTATTGTTTCTTAGAAACTTTTTTCCCTGTGCAAATTCCTAAAAAGTGCTTTGGGATATTTTTTTTTATTAAGTTATTGGACTCATATTCTATTATCATTTTTAGGTAATTAATTGTGGGTGGTTGAATCCTTCCACCCCCTCGCTATTTTGAAATAAACTTGTAGTATTCCTGATTCGAAAGCCTAGCATTAGATTCGAATTCAAAGACGATTGCCAGATGTCGTTAGACCTCGTTTCTATACCGTGTTGCCTGACTTCTGACATATAAGCCTCGCCCACGAATGATTAATATTTTAATTCAGAAAAAAAATCACTTCATAATTATATATAATACAATATCATGTGGTTGCAATTAAAAATGCAGCTCCTAAGATGGCGGCCAATCGATTTTTCGTCATAACATCATAATTAGAAATTTGCCCGCCTTAATTATTGAAAGATATATGTGTATATTTTTGATATACACTAAATAGCATATGCGTATTTTTTTTTAAATAGAGATATTTTTAACGAAGGGCCCACAAAACATCGAGGTTAGACCTGAGTCACCCTAATCGCTTCCGGTTTATGGTGAGTAAACTCCGAGAGCTCCGGGTATCTCGGGCCGGTGGCGCCTCTGGTTCTGCCCAGGACGTCGCCCTCGAGTTACTATCTTTGACTAGTTGTCACCACGCCTCTGCTGCCAAAGTTTCCTCAGCCCCTGGAGTACTGCGTTTGAACATTTTGCATTACACTTTTGACAATAGAACTGTGTCATTGTAAGCGGATGGTTCAAAGTCCGAATGGGGCGGGCTTCCAGCTCGTATCCACTGTTTTAAGTCAGCGAGGCTGTACTAGGCCTTGCATCTGTCTTTACGGGCAAGTTGGTTACAATAATCCGTTCGTTAAGGGAGATAACGTGTTGTGCTCACAAAGTGCATTGGTATCTCCGCACTCCCCGATTCGAGTTATTTGCGATGTTACGGTTGCCAGGAGCCGAGTGGATGTCGAGATTATCGTATGCTAGGTTCCTGGACAAGAAGGAATTGAGGCTAAAGATTGGCCAAATAGTCTGCGATATTTGGGTGACCAGATAACCGTTTCTGTATTCTTAACACTGACTACATGGTAGGAATTACAATCAACAATCCGGGTTGCCTGGCAAAGAAGATGGAATAAGGCGGATAGGACCTTAAATTTGCGTGCCGTCACTTCGCAATTGTTAACGTGAAGATAAACCTCCATCCCCTTAATACCTCTGCGGCTTCAGATCGGTTTCTAACGTCTTTAAATTGGGCCCACGCGGGGTGCACTACCATTTGATGAAACGATCCCCTTCATCTTATTGCCACGACTGTTTTGTCCCACCAGACTTCGGCACATTCCTGTTTAATGTTTTATTTTGGCCCCGCAGGGGTGTGGGGAGGACCCTGTGTAGCTTGTTATACTTGTTATCCGGAGGGTTTTCACGTCTTCCCGGCCGGAGTGCAAATTAAGAGGCTCTGTCACTGGGTTATTAGTATTGTAGGTGAAGGGTTGAGTGCACACAAACTCGGCCTCCTATGTGCGTATTAAGATACGTACACACGCACATGGACTCGCACTCAAGTCTCCTTTCCCCCCTCCCCCAAGCATTGGTCACTACCAGCCTTGGTGACATGCAGGTGTCACATCCCCCCAATAATTTGGTCAGTGACCTTTTTTCGAAGGATTCAGTCTACACACACACACACTCACTCACTGGAGCTTTCTAAGGCATGGACTCGCACTCAATTCCCCCCCCCCCTAGCATTGGTCACTACCATCCTTGGTGACATGCAGGTGTCCCATCCCCCCAATACTTTGAGCTTTTTGAATTTTCAGGATTTTTCTTGTATTAACATAACCGTGTAGTTGCCATTTAACCTTTTACAATTTTTGGATTATCTAGTTGACATCTGTTTAAATCATTTGTCGTTAAACCTCTTTGTGTGTCACACGTCGTAAGATGATCCTCCATCCACACCATACCGCACCTAGACTTAGTAAATATTTTGCAACTGAAGATGTGTGTCGATCGGATTATTAATTTAGCCCAGACTATTAATCTACGGTTGATTTCTTCGATCATCTTCGGCAGCTTATTCATGAACACCCAATTTATCGGATTGAATTTCTCTATAGTGGGTCAGTCCAACCACCTTTCAACTATAATAACGGAAAAGAAGTGATTTAAAATCTCCAGTTTATGTATTTAAAAGATTTAATCATTGGTGAAAAATAAAAAAACGAGCTTATGGACCAGTTTTTCTTTGTAGGAGGTCTATCCGATCGTCACAATACATGGGAGGATAGATTTTTCTGCATATTACATTCTAACATTGTGAATGATGGGGAGAAAGTAGTGAACATCGCTATATTTGACACAAAACACTTGCTATTTCGATTTCTCTCATGGTATTCCCATCAACTCACTGATACAATTAAAATCAAGAATGAAATAATTCTCCTTCTCACAAGGTCAAGAGAATGTGATGAGTTATTTTTTAGACAAAAAACATTTGTATCATAATGCGTATTATTTCATCTTTATTTTATTCATATAAATCAGAATATTATTAATAATTGAAAAAATATATATGCACATAAAGAAAGAGATAATAATAGCAGGTATTCAATGGACTTTTTTTTTAAATATCTTGTAAAATCCCTTTGAAACCGAAAGGTATTGTTCGGTAACTCCCTAGGAGTTCACGTTTCCGAAACGTCTTTCTCAAAACCTTTTCCCCTCTCACCTCTTTCACTCCACCGTGTTCCTCGGCTCTGAAACCCATAAATGGTACAAGGATATGACTATCATCATCGGTTCCAAATATCTGTCTCATAGTATCAGGGGGGGGGGGGGGGGTCCTGGCCTAAACTGCGCCCCCCGCCCACAATTCATCAACATACATTCAAATCCACGTAAAATAAAGAACAGAAATAACTATTGGACAAATATTCAACGAGGTGTAGCTGAAGATTCTTGATAATAGGCCTCTTACCTCCTGAGCATGCTGTCAGAATATCCATAGGCACTTTGCCTCTTACGGTATTCCACAAAGCAGGAAGATTATCACAAAACAATCGTCCTTTCGGAAACATAAGGTCCAACCACAGGGCAATCGTCTCACTCATAAATATGTTGCCCGTATCCCAATATTCACTGGCCACGTCACCCCTTCCTTAAAGGAAGTCACTGCTATTCCTGAAGGGGATGCATCTGTGTAAATAATTAGAGGATTGGCTTTATGTCATAGCAAGGGAAACCACTTTGTTGTTAATAATGGAATTAAGGGAGAGAAATCACTGGGATCCGGGTTGGATTGCTGTTTAAAGCATAATTGAATCCAGAAAAATAGAAGTCACATAAAAGGTGCTATAAAGTTGAAAAGGCCTGCTATTTTTTTGCCAGGCCTTGTGGGACAGTATTTGCCCACATGCTATAGACATGACGTTACGGATTTTTCTTGCTCATTTCCGTACACAGGGCCACTTTTTGTTGGGCAATGTCGATTCTTAGTCCTAAGTAGGTAAGGATCTTGGGGTGTCTAGTGATGCTTTTATTGTAGTTGATATTCAATGATGATTTCTCAATTTCCTTCAGTACTTTCTTGATTCTTCTTCCTAGTGTTAAGAAGGCATTACTAACCGCCTCCAGAATAGATAAGGCTATTAAACTCCACCTAAAGGACGGTTTTTACCATTTAATAGCCTTATCTGTTCTGGAGGCGCTTAGTAATGCCTTCTTACTAGGAAGTTTGAAAGGAGGCGGTTTGTAAAATTGCTCCGTTAGCTTCTTCATGTCATATACCAAGCGCACGCTGCCGTTAGGTTTTGGCACTGCAAACAGTTTGTGACATCTTTTCACCTCTTTCTTAACACTAGCTACAGTCGGTAAAAGTTAAGAGATAGACTCTTATATACGCAGGAGGCAGACGGGCTTCATGGTCTTAAAAATTCGTGTTGTTTTTTCAGTGGCCTTTAGGGTCCCATTTAATTTTTCACACATCCCGTTTGCGGGGGGGGGGGGGGTGAAAAGGGGTAAAGAGGGGTAACTTGCCCACGTATTCCATCATTTCCGACGTGAACTGACGGCCTCGATCTGAGAGGATTTCTTTATGGATGCCGACTCGGGGAAAAAATAGAGATGAGGGCTTCATCACAGGAAATACTGTCAATTTTCCTGAGAGTGACAGCGTCGGGAAAACGAGTGGTGCAGTCTACCAAAGTAAGGATATAAGAGTTCCCTTCGCTAGACGGGGGATGGATGGGTCCAACCAAGTCTATAGCCACTCTGAAGAAGGGTTTGGAAATGACGGGGATTTTCTGTAGGGAAGCCGGCGGTATCCGGCCTTTAGCGGTGGTCTTCTGGCACAATTCGCATGACTGGCAGTATACGACGATCTCTTTAGCGGCGCCGGGTCAAAAGAAGTATTTAAAAATACGTAGAGAGGTTTTGTTGTGACTGAAATGTCCAGCCAATAAGCCATCATGTGTTACTTCAGCCGTTGTCCGGAATAGTAGTGAATTCTCCACCGCATATCGTATTCGTTTGTTCCCGCGAACAGATTCTATTTCATTTTTCGCTGCTTTCTCCCACGAGTTGGATAGTCGGACAGTCCTTCTGGGCTGTAGAGAAGGCTTGGGAATTAAGTTCTTCGTATTCCGGGTTCTCAAGAGGAGATAAAGATATCGGGGCCGCGGACCTCTTAGTTGCTTGAATCCGTGTGACTACAGGTTGAGCCACCGGATTTTGGGATAGCTGCGTGCCACTACCTAGTTCCAGCCAGTGAAATACTGACACTGGATGTGGCATCTGACTACGAGGAACTTGTTTGATCTACCCAGGAAATCCTGGACGACCGCGAACCTCTGGTGCTGGGGGCTGACAGGGAGAAGGAATTTATTTGATACGACGATACAGTTGCACCAATGTTGAGACTGCAACCATTTACTGCTCCAGTCTCGAACTTTAGACCTCCGGGAGAACTCTTATTAAACACAAAATTCACCTGTTGGTCAAGGAAATTCGATGTGGACGAAGGAGAAGCAGAAGCAGGAGGTTATTCTCGGGGAAGAGATGCGGTGATGTTGTGCAATTGTTGACTCCAGGACGACCTAACCTCGAATTTGGGGGGCAATGGAAGCTAATGTGACCTCGGGGACACAATTAAAACACGTAACGGGGTTTCTGGGGTATGACGAGGACGAGGGGTTTAGATTAATTAGGGGCTTAATTTCTCTCTAATCCTTAGATGAAAAGAATTTCGGTTTGGGGTGTCCAGAGGTCTTGACAAATTTAGGGGGGTTCTTTTGCTGGGGTTTCTGGGGATATCCACCTTTCTTTGGAGACAAGGGCTGGTTCTTTTTAACCTCTCGCGGATATAGTTTGTGGTTGGAAGCACGCAGATCAGCTTCCTCCACGCACTCATTAAACGTAGCATATCGTCTGTCCTTGACGAATGTTCGTATGTCTGGGGGCAGGGTACACAATAATTGGTCCTTAAGAATGAAGTCGACGAGAGAGTCTAACTCACCCCCCGGGGACTTGTGCTGAATCTAGCCAGAATTGGAGATCTCTTCACAGGATAAAGCCAATTTAAGGGTATGTTTTACCTGTTTGAATTCTAGCATGTCTAAACTTCATCCTATACTCCTCGGGATTTAGATTAATAGCGGCCAGTAGCTCGGGGCCCAAGGGTGGAATAATCCGTCCAAGCCTAGGATGGTAATGAGATGAATATATCACGGGGACGGGTATTAAGCAGAGGCAGTAATTTCGCGATTCCCTCTGTTTCTATGTCCCAATGATTCACCTCAAAGATTTTCTCGAAGTCAGGTACGAACACAGTTCTTCGTTATCTCTGTATGCTGGGAGTTTCATCATAGGTACCTGTGTAGCTCCTGGCAGGGATCCAACTGAATTGACTTACACCAGATCCTTGTTCAATGCCCTTTCATGTGCGCGTATTCGTTCTCTCTCTCTCTCTCTGCTTACATCTGTATTCTTTCTTCTGCTTCTCTTTCCCTTCGTATTCTTCTTTATTCTCTTTACGCTTGTCTCTCTTGTTCCTGGACATAGGAAACTAGTTCTTGGCCTGCTAGTCCAAGAGTTTGGCCTTGTTGGTAGAATCTTTCGAAAGACATTTTTCCTATGTCCGTCCAAAACTCACCGATGTACGCTAATGTTACTTATGCAACCACAAAACAAGTAGCGCTCTGCCTAACCCAACCTTACCACCCACACTTTCTGTTAATTGGAATACCACAAAAAAAAACTGATTAACACCATTAACGGGCTAACCACAATCAATTAACAAAAATTTATAGACCGACTTTATCCTATTATGTTTAATTTCCCTCTAACGCTTAGGCACAAATTTGTTACTAATCAAGGAGATACAACACAATCAACTATTATTGAGTTCTTCTAAGTACCCCAAAACTGTCACCAATTTTAATGTCGTGATATACGGTCGAGTACGTGAGTAAGTTTGCTCCGTACATGAATAACTGTTCCACTTTTCTCTAAGAGTGCTCTATTTTTACTTTTGATTCTTTAACCAGTCAGGATTCGTAATATATCTATTGCCATTTGCAGCGTTTCGAGGATCTAATTAAACAACTAGGGCAAAAATATACTTTTACATAAAAAAATGAAATATTAAAATTTGTAAATCTATTAATTCTATAATAAGATGATCTAAATAAAAATTAATACTACCAATGAGTATTACGCGATGGTTGACGCAAAATTCACTTTAACACGGAAGGGGTAACTAACGGACATGAATAAGTTTGGGATTCCTTTTACCTTTAACTAAGAGGGAGTCTGGAGTTGGATGACCTTGAACGAGAACCTCTTTGATGCGATGATTCGAGACTAATTGTACGTACAGTTGCACTGTTTTTTTTTTCAAAATGTTTTTGTTTTTTTTAAACATGGGTTGAATAAAAACATGAAAAAAGCGGAGGGTTTTCTTCTCTTTTTTTTTCAAAATATTATCAAAATAACATTTTTATGTACTATTTTGAAGTAAATGAAAAACATTAAGCATTTACTATATAAACAATACCATATTTTTATATTTATAAGTAATTTTAGCTCTATCAGAGTTGTAAAAAGCATTTTAGACAATATCTATATAAACATTAGCATGAATAAAAAAAATTGTTGATCTATGATTCAAAAATAATCTGGCTCCCTCTAATTTCAAAGTTAAGGATTTCGAATATGTAATTAAATGTAATACAACTAGAAACTACTTATCCAAAATTTGGATCTAATGTTTAATTAGTTGGAGCTCTTTAGGATGATAAATAAACTCATTAATTAAATTCAATGTATATATATTATTTAAACAATAAGATAACACCCTTTATCTATATAAATGAATTAATTGCAGTTTATTAATGAGTCAGAAATCCTCCAATAAGCATGTGATAAACTAAAAATATTTTGTAAGTAATACAATAAAGGTAATATAACACTTGTCCGTTGACTCTTAATAATATGCAATATAATTTAATTTCTAAACTAATTATTTTAAAGTATCTTTTGGAACACATTGTGAAAGATAACTATCCATTTAAACATTGAAACAAATATAACATAAAAATAAGCTGTTATACCTTTCCTTTTCACTACAGTCTACACTCATTGTTTGAACCTATCTATTTTGAAAGATATTTGCAAGCATATAATAATTTTGAAAAAAATATATGTTTATATATTTAAAAAAACTGTATATACTTATTACTTATATTATAGAATAAAAAAAATAGAGTATCACAAGTTTCCTTTGACTAAAGTCGATGGTCTACATTAGAAAATTGTAGGTAACTCATTTGAAAGATCTCTGTGAGCACATAATATAATTTAATTATAAACCACAACTATATATATGTCGTAGAATGACTCCCGACGATACCATATATATAACACTATTCGTTGAGGGAACTTCCTTAATTATCTTTAGAGTGCGTTTACTGTCTGGCGGCCGATATTATGTATCTTCGATATGCTTAAGAAGTGGAACTGAGCTCAAGGATAATAATATTGCTATCATTAATAAAATAGAGTTTTATTAATAATAACTATAAACAATACACAAAAACGGAAAATATTGACATAAACAGAATGGAAAGGGTCGTGGAGACTCGGGCTAATCCAAGGATTTAAGGGATTAAAAAAAGGTAAAACAAATATAGAGTTAAAGAGATGGGATGGTTCGATAAACAATTTAAAGCACGGGATAGAATTGACAAAAGGGATCAATACTCAAAGGTGAAGTTTGGCTTACGTAACTTTGGCACTAGTGGTGCAGTGGAAGGTGGCGCAAAGGAGTTTCGGTCCGCTGGCGAGTTCCAGCCGAAGGGGGGGGGGAATAAAAGGATCCTGACGAGGCGTCTTGGGAAGGAGAACCGTTTCTCGACGAACGGCTTGAAGAACAATGGCTGTTCTAGGTTGTTCTCTTCTGAACAAAGGGGGGATGAGAACCGTCTCTTGTCTACGGGCTCAAGAACAATGGCTGTTCTAATGTGTTCTCCTCTGAACAACAGGGGGGGGGGGGGGGTGAGAACCGTTTCTTGGCGAAGGGCTCAAAACGAACAATGGCTGTTCTAATGCTGTTCTCCTTGAACAACAGGGGGGGATGAGAACCGTTTCTTGGCGAAGGGCTCAAAACGAACAATGGCTGTTCTAATGCTGTTCTCCTTTGAACAACAGGGGGGGAAGCCTTGGGGACTTGGCGTCGGAAAGGCTCGAACCTTTGGCACTCAAGGAATATTGTCCTCCTTCTGGACAAGTGATGGTGAATCTCGAGGTCGAGGTCCCTTGGCGCACAAAGGGAGAGAGGGTCGTGGTGATGTTTCGCGACGAAAATCTGGATCTCCAATCTGATCTTAGTGGTAAAGTTTCCATATAAATAGCCAGGACATCTCCTTGGCGTGGGGGAAAATGGAGTGAAAGCTTGGAGGGAACGCACAGCCGGGCCGGAGAACTATGCCTTATCTGCTCATAAGCCCAACTCGATCTGGCGAGGTCGGCGTATGGGGGCGAACGGGGGGACGATAACCTCCTTGTTTAAACATTGACATCCGGTAGCTGTGATAAGACTCCAAGCTTCGAATCGAAGATGCACGTGGGCAGCATCATGGTTTTAAATAATATGGGATAGGAGTTGAAATTAAACGCAGCTTCAACTAGTTCTATCACAATATATATATATATATATATATATATATATATATATATATATATATATATATATATATATATATATACCCCGTAAGGGGCGCGGCGATTTGCCATCCTGGCAGCCGTGCTGACGGGATCCGGCGCTCCGTCCGTCCCCAGCTTAGCCTCCGTTCCTTCAGATAGCTTGTATTTCTCCCCTACCTCGTCACTTTTCATACAACCTCCCACAACTTTCTCTGGTCAGCCTCTAATTTCACAGGGTAGATGCTGACCTCAGCCAACCGGCCCGGATCGGGGCTGAGGGGGGAGGGGACAATGTTCCCTAACCCCTGAGCTCCGGTCTGGGTTGGTTGGTTTTTAACGACCTGCTTCACCCCCAACCATACCTTCCTCACATCCCTTTCCCTCTCGTCTTCAAAATCGATCTTTTTTACGCCGTGTTCAAGGTGGATCCGCCATGCCGATGAACGGCCAGGCCACCAGGCGGGAGGGGTGGTTCTGAATGGCGGCGCCTGGCTCTGCTGGGCCTGTAAGTACCTCTTGCAGTGCGTGCTACTGCGGAGAGTTGATGAGCGATTGCGTCCCGTAAAACAAAGAGGGTCACCATGCCCAAATAATGCAAAAAAAAACCATCTGCCCTTAATTTCCCTTATAACAACGACGGAGCCGCCTTCGGGCAGCTCCACCGAAAAAATGGAGGTCCCCCATCCTGTGCTTGCGCAGGGGACCCTCCATATTTCTCTAACCGGAGAGGAGGCTTACTCCTCTCCTTCGCCTACGGGTGCAGGGGACTCCCCCTCACCCCCTTCTCTAGATGTGCTTTCGGGAACCTCCCTTTTTCCAGCGGCAGTCCCCTCTTTTCTTTCCAAGGGGGAGGCCAAGAAAGCCAGCAGGCAGCCCATTGCCGACCGCCCCTCGTGTAAGCGGCTCGGTAGGGCAAACCCCCTTAGGGAGGAGAGGGAATCCAGGCCCCTTCGGTCGCTTCCCTCCAAAGACCTGCTGGCAAGAATATTGAACCTTGCCGGGGTCAAGGCCTGTGCCTCTCCTCACAAGACTTGTGACAATACAGCCAACGGGACCTGCGATGTCTTGGGAGGGGATGGCCAACTGGAGGTGCCTCCCTTGACACACATGGTCCTTGAGGAACCCCAGCCTCAGACGGTAGGGCCTTCCATGGGGGGGAATCCGGGCTCGGCGCCAAACACTGAACCCGAATCCGCCCCTATGCAAGGTCCTCAAACGGCTGAGGTCTCTGAGGAAGTTCAAGGAGGGGAGGGATCTCCTCCGACAGGGGCCCCTACGACTACTAGGACCTTCTCCGTTTCGGAGAAGGACCTGGCTAAGGCCGGTCCATCTGTCCTGGGGACTTCTGCCGGCGGAGGTGAGAAGCGGGTTCATTCCCCGCCCTCTCCAAAAAAGAAAAAGACTAAAAAGACCAAGAATACTCGGGGCTCCTCTCTATCCGCGGGTGCTGCGGGGACGGATGGGTCTGCTGCCGCTTTGGTAGGCGACCAAGCCAAGATCGGCACATCCGGCCCCTTTACCCGCCCCCCCTGTGCTGAGCCCCTGACTAAGACCAAGAGTGCACAGTGCCGAGCCTCGATGACATCGGGGCCCCTCAGTCAGAGGTTACCTGGCGTTTTCGAGCCCGCTGGCTTCAAGCGCTTCCTCGCTATTCGATCCACTGATGGCAGCATGTTGTCCAAGGGCAACATGATCTATCAGAGGAGGGGATTAGCTATTACAATTGGTAGAGAGCCGAAGGTGATCTGTTTCTCGGACGGGAGCCTTCTGGCGAATCCAGCCGAGGCGGCTAAGTGCTCTTCGGACACTTCATGGCACCCCGGTGAGTGTGTCGTTGCGCTCTACCATGAACTTTGTGGAAGGAGTAGTTTATGCGAGGGAACTCGTGGACTACTATATTGAGGACATTACCCTAGAGCTGGCCGACCATGGGGCAGTCAAGGTCGAACGTATGATGAGAAAACAGGGAGGGGCCTCGAGACCCACCCCTACACTCTTCGTCACGTTCGACTGTGACAAGCTCCCTGAGTCGGTGCGTCCTGGTTGGTACAAATACCGCGTAAAGGCATTCGTGCCACTGCCGCGGCGGTGCTATTACTGTCACCGCTTCGGCTATACGAATCGCTCATGTATACGTGCAAAGTCGGAGTCACCCGAAGTCTGTGTAAATTGCTCGAAGGTCGCACACGATAACTCCAAATCGTGTGTCAATTGTGGAGAGCCGGACCTGCTTCTTCGAAGCAATGTGGTCCATATCTCCTTGAGAAGAAATCCTGGCCGTTCAGGCCCAGGATCGACTCTCATTCCGCGAGGCACAGGACTTGGTCCTGGCGCGTCATATGCCTCAATAGTTAGAAAGGCACCGTCTGCTCCTGGATCTTCCAGACCCATTCGGAGCCCTTCTTAGGGCTCTACCCAACCCGGGCGCTTCCCTGGTAAAGCTGGCGGCAAAAAGGGTTCATACTCAGCCACGGCTAAAACCAGGGCTCCCCTCTCTTCCCCCAGCGTGACCGTTTCCCGTAATGCGAAACGGCCACGCGCCTCCACCGAGTCGTTAGACTCACAGGAGGCAACACCCCTGAAGTTGGTCGCTAGGCGATCTTCCGGGGTTCCTAAAGCTGTCCCGCGAAAGGAGGACAGCAACAAAGGAGCTTCGGCTCCTTCGCCCACGCCTACTAGTGGAGGGAGTGGCTCGGAGACGCTGGTTCCTCGAAAGGAGTGACCCCCGCCTCCGAAGCCGCAACGCCCGCCTAAGGTTTCGAGGCGGAGGGCGGAAAAGACTCGCATGGCAAGCCCAACCTTCCCCAATAAGTCCTCGAAGTCGACAGCGCTTTATCTGGCGAACAGCTCCCGGGAATCCTACGGCCATTCCCGTGAGGGTCTTCTGTTCGAGGAGGGCCCCCGCGTCTCCTCCGAGCTAGGCCTGGAGGGCATATTCCTTCAATGGAATTGCCGTGGACCCTGGGCCAACTGGGAGGACCTGCGAGGCTCGTCTTGTCCCGTTCCCCGTTAGCTATCTTTTTGCAGGAGACCATGCTAGGCGCGTGCCCCCAGCCCGCCCTCCCGGGGTATAAGGGTCTCGAGACCCCACCACTGCGGGATGGCCGGGCTGAGGGATGCGCGGTTTACATCCGGCGTGATGTCTCCGTTCTTCCTTTCTCTTTAGATACCTCCTTTCAGGCAGTGGCTTTGCAGCTGCACCTGCATAGGAGGTATACTATCATTTCTGCGTAAATTCCACCGTCAGCTGACTTCGACGCGGGGGACTTCCGCCGCGTCGTGGCACGGTTGCCGAGGCCCTATCTCTTGCTTGAAGATCTGAACGGCAGGCATCCTCTCTGGGGAGATTACTACATAAATCCCAGGGGACAAGTCCTTGCCGATCTGATCGAAGAGCTTGAGATGGGTGTCTTAAACGTGGATGAGTTTACGCATCACCGTCCGAAAACCGCTTCATTTTCTTGCCTTGACCTATCTCTGTGCTCTTCGGATGCACAGCTTGATTTTGATTGGGGGTGGTCAATGACCTCCATGGTAGTGATCACTTTCCCATTCAAATATCATTTTCAGGGCAACTGCCGCCTGAGAGCTCACCTCGGTGGTGCTTGGCGCGGGCCCGGTGGCCTGCATTTCAGGAAATGACTGAATTCTCTATCTCAGTCGAGGAGTTTAAGTTGGTAGATGAGGCCGTTGAGTTCTTCTCCAGCAACCTCATCGCCGTGGGCCTGACTAGTATTCCTAGGACGTCTGGCAGTTTTGCACGCCGACCACTCCCATGGTGGTCGGCCGAGTGTGAGACGGCCCTCAAACAGAAGCGTTATGCCTACATGCGCTATAAGCGCCGCCCGAACGATTTCACTGTCGCTGAATTTCGTCGGGCTAGGGCTAGGTTCCGGTATATTTCGAAGCACGCCTGCCGCTCTTCTTGGCGGGCATACGTGTCTTCACTTAATGGGAAGACCTCTTTAGCCGAGGTGTGGAACCGAGTCAAAAGGATTCGGAGCAAGTTCTCGCAAGATTCCCCTCCCGTTCTCCAGGAGAATGGGATCGCAATCTCGGACCCTGTGCCCGTGGCGGAATCCTTAGCGACCGCTTTTTCCGCATTCTCTAGCCGTGATGCTGCTCCGCCAGCATTCAATCCACGTTGTGATGTCGCGGAAGGCCGCTGGCTGGACTTTACCTCCAGAGGCGGAGAACCCTTCAACGACAAGTTTACTGTGAGTGAGTTGCGTTCCGCTCTCGCTTCGTGCGCGGACACCGCCCATGGTCCGGACGATGTCCCGTTCGCCATGCTTCGACACCTGGGTGAGCGAGGCATGGCCTTTCTGTTAGATTTGTTCAACAGGATCTGGGTGGAAGGTCTTCTCCCAGACTCCTGGCGAATCGCTACTGTGCTCGCCTTGCGCAAACTGGGGAGAGATCACTCTACTCCGACCGGTTTCCGCCCAATCTCTCTAACCTCTTGCGCGTGCAAGTTGATGGAAAAATTGGTAAATGTTAGATTAGCCTTTTTCCTGGACAGCGGAGGCCATCTTTCTTCCGCACAGTGCGGCTTCCACAAGTTCCACTCCACGTTTGATGTTCTGCTCCGAATGGAAAATGCCGTCTGCGAGGCTTTCCTTCGTAGACAGCACTACGCCACGGTGTTTTTCGATCTGGAGAAGGCTTATGATACCGCATGGCGATACGGTATCATGGAGACTCTCCACACGATGGGGGCGAGGGGACGCCTCCCAATGTTTATATCTGAATTTTTGCGAGATCGTCGATTCCGCGTACGGGTGGGGGGAGCCCTCTCCGGCCCAAAGGAGCAGGAAGAAGGTGTCCAGCAGGAAAGTGTCCTCAGTGTCACACTCTTTGCCCTGAGCATCAACGGCATCACCTCGGTGCTACCGGAAGATGTTCTCGCTACACTCTACGTGGACGAAGCATCGATCTCTTTTGGCGCGGCACAGATGTCGACTCCAACAGGCATTGAACCGCGTCTCTCGCTCTGCCGAAGCGCACAGGTTTCCGTTTTCTTTGGCCAAGACTAAGGTGGTGCACTTCTGCTGCCATCCACGGCTTCACCCCGACCCTGATTTGTTTCTTAATGGGGTGCGCCTGGATGTGGTGGAATTGCACCGTTTCCTCGGTCTTGTATTCGACCGACACCTCACCTGGGAGGCTCATATTCGCAGCCTTAGGGTCTTTTGTACCCGCGCCATGGACATTCTCCGTTCCGTGACGTTCAGCGCTTGGGGTGCTGATAGGGCTACTGCCATACTTTTTTATCGATCTTTTGTTCGTTCGCAGCTCGACTACGGATGCAAGTTTTATGCATCCGCAGCCGAGCGTTTATTGCGGAAGGTGGATTCGATCCACCACACCGGCCTTCCATTTGCGACCGGTGCCTTCCGCACTTCCCCCATTGAGAGCCTGTTGGTCGATGCTGGGGAGATGCCACTCGCTCTGCGCCGCGTGCAGTGCATCACTCGACTGTACGCGTGAGCTCGGTGCCTCCCTCAATCGCCAACAGCTCTCACTGCATCCGCAGCTGATCTCGATGGTGCCTATGCCGCCGAGAGACGCCAGTCATACCCTAAGCCCTTTGGGTTTAGAGCCAGGAAACTCCTTCGAGAGCTAGATATAGCTCTCGGGCCGGTGGTGCCCTCTGTTCTGCCCAGGACGCCACCCTGGAGGGTACCCCATTTGGCTATTTGTCGCCACGCCTCTACTCCCAAAGCTTGTACGGTGCCGGGAGTATTGCGTTCGACCTTTCTGGAGCACACCTCGTGTCACGCTGGAACGGTGCCAGTGTATACGGATGGCTCTAAGTCCCAAGAGGGGGTCGGCTTCCATGCTGTATCCCCTCTGTTTGAAGTCAGCGGGGCTCTGCCAGTCGCTGCGTCTGTCTTCACGGCCGAGCTGGTGACAATACACCACTCGGTACGGGAGATTAGGCGACGTGAATGGTTCGGAGACCGGATTGTGATCTATAGCGACTCACAAAGCGCCCTGAGTGCTCTCGGGACATTGGAATCTCCGCATCCCCTGGTTCGCGATATCCGTGACGCCCTGGTTTATTCGAGCCGGGCAGATGTCGAGATTATCTTCTGCTGGGTTCCTGGACATGTAGGAATTGCGGGGAATGAGGGCGCCAAAGAGTTCGCGAGGACTCTGCGACCGGACCAGCGTTACGCTCTTCCTCACACCGACTACATGGCAGGAATATGGGCAGCTCTTCGGACTGCTTGGCAAAGAAGATGGGAGACGGTCGAAGGGAACTTAAAGTTGCGTGCCATTGCGCCGTGACTGTTCCCATGGACCTATCCCCCAATGCTGCGACGGCTCGGGTCGCTTTTTGTCGTCTCCGAATCGGACACACTCGTGTGACGCATCGCTATTTGATGGAGCGCTTGCTTGTGCCCTATTGCCACGACTGCGTCGTCCCCCAGACTGTTCGGCACATTCTTGTCGAATGTCCCAGTCTGGGGATCTTCGCGCACGTTACCTGTCCCGGTACCGGGATGGACGGGGTCGCTACCGCCTGTCCCATGTACTCGGGACGACTGCGTGCACCATGACTGGTGGACTTGTTGACTTTTTGTGGCAGGCCGGCCTTCTCCCTTGTATTTAACTTGTTTTTTTTCTTATTGTTTGTTTTTTGTTTTTTTTAGTAGGTCGCAGGCTCCTGCGCTTGTGGGAGGGGGACCTCCCCCCGACGCTGGAGCTTGCTCTCTGATTGTTATCCCCTTTTTATTGTTGTTTCTGTTAAAATCTTTATTTTAAAGTAGCCTAGAACTGGGCTGTTTGTTTGCGGTGACTTATTCCCAAGTGGGCAGTCGCCAGATAGCCCCTTAAAAAAAAACAAAAAAAAACGCCTGGCATATCTTTGTACGGCGGAGGGGGTCTTTTTTGGACCATTACCGCACCTTTTATAGTAGAAACGATCTCTACCAAAGGCATGGAGTGCATCTTTCCTTTAAAGGAAAGGTTGTATTCTATAACCTGATACAGGATGTCGTGGAGCGGACCCAAAGTAGTGTCCGGCCCAGAGTGAAGGCGGACGTGCGCAAGTACGCCCGTGTTACTCCTGGACCGACCTTCCCGGAGGTCGCAAAGAGGGGTGCCCCCTCGCTAACAAATAAGCCGGGAAACGGAAGAGCGTATGGAGTCCTACATTCGGGGACTGTGCAAGTTCTGTTTAATGCGATGTCGATCAGGAACAAGTTTCCTGAACTTCGTGGCCTTGTAGCGAGGGAAGAACCTGAAATGGTAGCTATAACAGTGTCGTGGTTAAAAGCCTCAAAATGAGATTTTGAAGGTGTATTCACGGTTCCCGATTATCAACTCTTCCCAAAAGATAGGCTAGACTGAGAGGGTAGGTGTGTGATGTATGTCAAAGATGTACTCAAATCGACGAACTGCAACAGTGTATCCGACCACGAGCTACTAGGAGTTGACCTAGATATAGGTCCTGCCAGATACAGGACCTCCTGCCCAACTCGTTGAAAAGGACAGGGATCTGTACCGGCTACTGGGTAAACTTGTTCAAGACAGTGTGTATATCCCTATGGGTGATTTCAATACTCAAGTTGACTTGGATATCAGAGAACCCTGTGGTGAGAATGTACTACTGCTGGAGCTCGCGAACAACGAGTTCCTGACGAGAGGCAATAATACCCTCGACTTGGTTTTCACCTCTGAGTATGACATCGTTGAGGATCTCTGTATGCGAAGAGCTCGGTAGCAGTGATCACTGACTAGTCGATTTATAGTCAAGGTCCCCAAGGTATAGTCTGCGACTGGTAAATCGAGGAAGCTTGATTTGAGAAGAGCAGACTTTGCAGGTCTTCGTGCTGGATTGACTGATGTGAGGATGTTGAAAATTCATGGAATAAATTCAAAACTACGTTCATGAGTCTTCAATCACGATTCATCCCTTTGAAAAGCCTTCGTCGGTCTTCTGTTCAACCAAAGTGGTGTAATCGAGAAATTGGTCAACTGCTGAGGGAGAAGAGAACGGTGTTCTGGTAGTCAAAGATTTCTGGTGACTTTGACGAGTACCGTAGGCTAGTTAGGAGAGTTGAGGGCGGCAAAGCGTGCCGAGGATTTCCGAGTAGTGAGACTTTACAAGGAGAATCCCAAAGAGTTCTTTGGTTATGTAAACAGCCGTAAACCAATACATCTCACGATTGGCCCTTTAGCAAATGAGGGGGCATTAAGGCACTCAGATGCAGAAAATGCTAACCTCGTGAACGACTCCTCTCTTCAGTGTTTACTGAAGAAGAGTGTGGTCCCATCTCCCAGCCCACGGATTCTTACCGGGGGGGAGGGGGAACTGAAGGAAATTGACTTCACCCAAGGAGAAATAGAAAAAAAAGATCTAAAGAGGAATATGTCTCCTGGCCCGGACGGGTTTCTACCTAAAGTGTTGAAACAAGTGCTCGATGAAGTGTAACGACTTCTGAGCACAACCTTCAAAATGTCAATCCGGACCGAATGCGTTCCTAGAGACTGGCGTGAAGCGGAGGTGACTCCTATCTTCAAGACTGGAGACCCTAGCCAGCCGTCGAACTACCGCCCTATTACCTTAACCTCAATATTCGGTAAACTTATGGAAAGCATCATGGTGGAGAAAATGACGTCATATTTAGAGTCCAACTTATGATTGAGGAGGAGTTTCCAGCACGGGTTCCGAAGGCAACGGTCATGTCTAACGAATCTTGTGGAATTCCTCCACTTCGTTTTCAGTGAACACAACCTGGATAAGGCGGTGGATGTTATCTACTTAGACTTTTACAAAGCCTTTGATAAGGTACCACACCGCCACCTCCTCCGGAAAGTGCGTGCACTGGGCATAGACTGAAATGTAGCAGGTTCGATAGAGAACTGGCTAAGCGGCAGACGGCAATGGGTAGTGTTGAATAGATAGGCTTCTGAGTGGGGGCCCGTTATTAGCGTTGTTCCTCAAGGTTCTGTCCTGGGACCACTATTGTGCATCTACGTCAACGGCATGGACGGTGACATGGTTGCGAACATTTCTAAATTTGCCGAGGACACCAAACTTGGTATGAACGTCGCAAAGGAAGGAAATACTGCCCTCCTTCAAGATCTGAAGATTGGGGAGTGGTCAGACACGTGACAAATGCTTTTTAACCTGAACAAATGCAAAGTGATGCATATTGGCCACCGAAACCCCCAATTTCAGTATATCCTTAAGGGCACTGCTGTTGAATCCACCGACACTGAAAAGGACTGGTGTAACTATCACTAGTGATCTCAAGTTCTCGAAGCAGTGTATTGAGGCGGAGAAGAAAGCCCAAAGGATGTTAGGTTATATAAAGTGACAATTTGGATATCGGAACTAGGAGATTCTGATTTTTACTGTGTTCGTCTAACTCCGTTGTCCGACCGCACCTGGAGTATGCCGTACAAATTTGGAGTCTGTTTGGAAACGGTATCACAAGATTAGAACGTGTGCAAGCTAGAGCAACCAAAGTGATTCCTTCTATCAGACACAAGAGTTACGAAGATAGATTACGGGAATTAGATTTGTTCTCGCTGGAGACCCGGATACTGCGTGGTCAGCTTAGCGAAATGTTTAAAATACTTTGACGCTTCGACATTGTAGACTACAGGGATATTTTCCAGCTTAGCCAGAGCAGAACAAGAAACTTGGGCTACAAACTTGAACTGAAGCGTTACCAGCGTGATCTGTGTGGGAAATCTTTCACATATAGCATCTGCGCCCCTTGAACGCACTTCCAGCGGAAGTTGTCAACAGCAATTCTGTTAATAAACAGTTCAAGTCGAGACTAGATAAAGTCTTGAAAAATTTCCGATTGGAGACTTGTAGCGTGGCGTGAGTGCTTTTCTAGAGCGTCAATCTGACCATTTAGAGGCCTGCGCCTGCTCAAGTGTTCATTCAAAGGGACCCTCTTTCAATGGATCGTAAGGTCTACTAGGGTACCTCTTTTCCTTGTTATTCTCCCTCTCTCTCCAAAATAGTACCTACCCGGTATGGTCAGCAATGCCTTTGAGGTACTACTATTCCTTGTGACACACACACATCACACTCTCAATGTGAGAGAGTGTGAGAGACACTCACGTCGCTATCTTTAAACCCTACTTACGACACACAAACTTTGTGGGTTTGGGGGATGCGATTGCTTGGATTGGGCCTGCAACAGAAGAAGGAACCTCGGACAAATGGTGGCTTTTAAAGAAAACTTTATGACCCAACAGTCTGTGTTTCTCCCCAGCAGAAGGAGGAGTGGCAAGCCTCTCCAACCGAGATTGTTCGATCGAGGCATCGCCGCAGTGATATGGAACAGGAAAACTGCCTACAATAACTGGAAAGCAAACCGTAATGAAGAAAGGCTTCTTCAATACAGGAAAGGGTGTAGGCACGTTAAAGCACTGGTACGCAGAGCTAAGCGCAGCTAAGTGGTTCGGGTTGCCTCGCTCTGTAAAGGGAGCCCGAAAGAATTCTTCCTGATTCGCCATGGTATAGGACCGCTGAAAGATGACATTGGCATGTTACGGAAGTCAGAACTAGACATCGCCAACGTGTTGAAAGGCTACTTCGCCTCCGAGGCCGGTGGTTCATCTCGAAAGAGGCGAAGACCTATGCGAATAGTCTTAGAGAGAAACGAAGTAGTAGCCAGACTAGGAAACCTTAACCCGTATAAGTCTCCATGTCCGGATGGATTTCTTCCTAGAGTCCTCCGAGAAGTTAGTGAATAGGTCGCTCCACAACTCACCCACATTTTCAACAAATATTCAGAAACTGGAGAGGTCCCGGAAGACTGGAGAATAGTAGACGTAATTACCATCTATAAGAAGGGGGACAGCGCCGCGTAATTACCGGCCTATTAGTCTTATATCCATCGTAGGCAAACTACTCGAGGGAATAATCTCAGACCCTATAATGCACCACTTAGAGTCGCACAACCTGATATTGGATTCCCAGTACGTATTTCGCAAGAACCGTTCATGTCGCACTAATCTACTAGAAATTTTCCATGGTATTTTGAGTGAGTATGACCGTAGTCGAGCTGTGGATATCTTATTCCTGGACTTTCAAAAAACAGGTTGATAAATAAAGTCCGCGCCCTTGGCATTACCGGCAAGGTAGCCGAATGGATAGAAAACTGGCGGAGGCTGTAGGGGTGCGAAGATGTATCAGAGAAAAATTCCTTCCAAATCGATAATATAAATAGCCCGTTATATTACCAACTCAGAACGGACTCGCCATAGCGTGATGGCTAGAGTGCTGGCATTTGGATCCAAAGTCCCCGCGATCGAAATTCTCAAAGTCCACAATTTTTACGAAGAAAACGGAAATCAAGGAAAAACTATTTCAAGGGCTAACTCATCAAGAATCAAGAAGAAATCATCACGTCATCAAGAATCAAGGAGAAATCATCACGTCATCAAGAATTAAGAAGAAATCATCACGTCATCAAGAATTAAGAAGAAAATCATCACGTCATCAAGGATTAAGAAGAAATCATCACGTCATCAAGAATTAAGAAGAAATCATCACGTCATCAAGAATTTGGAAGGAATCATCACATCAAGATAAAGTATAGAGATTCGATAAATAAATATAAATAAAGTATGCCCCCACCCCAATAAACTAACCCAGCCAAGAAGAATATCTAAGTCAAGAAAAGTGAAGACAAATGTTTGAAGGGGGAACGTCAGTCAAGAAGAAATAACCAGATTCGATATAGAAAATCAAGATGAAGAATGATATTGATAAATAGATAAAGAAAATAATAAGCATAGCCGCCCCCCTTCCCTATAGATATATGTTATGGTGGACAGTTTTTTCAAGAAACATAACATAGACTGGTTGAACTGTTTGGCCGTGTGAGGTAATATATCGCCATCGATGATGAGAAGTCGAGTAGGTTTTGTTCATAATACGAGGGGTGGTCAATAAGTTTTGAAATTCGGATATGAGGAAAAGTGTATTATTTTTCAATATAACTATCCTCGACTTCAATGCACTTGCGCCACTTGTCCGTGAGGCTTCGAATTCCCAACAACCAGAAATCTCCCGACTGCTGTTCAATTCACTCCTGGACGGCGTCCACGAAGTGCAGCCTTGAGCTGGCGGAATAAAAAGTAGTCGCTAGGGGCCAGATCTGAACTGTAGGGGGGATGGTTGAGCTCCTCGAATCCGCACTCGTGCAGGGCATCTTGTGCAACTCTGGCTTTGTGGACTTTGACGACGTTGAAGTCGATCATGGGGCGTGAGGTTTCTAGGGACCCAACGGGCAGAGACCTTGGCCATGGCCAAATTGTCGTGGATGTTGTTGATAATACTTCCATGTGATATTCCAAGTTCTCTCTTGATTTCTTCGACCTTCACCCGTCGATTTTCGAGGATGATCCTCTCCACACAGGCCACATTTTCCTCGTTGGTCACGTCTGACGAGCGTCCTGGATGGGGATCATCTTCAAGGGACTCAGGACCATGGCAGAACTCCCTATTCCAGCGAGCAATGGTTGCATAGGAATGGGCGGTGTCGGTGCACACTGCAACCATGCGTTCATGGATCTCCTTTGCATTCTTGCCTTCCTTGGTCAAAAATTTGATCATTGCACGGTGCTCAACTTTCTCCATTGTTGAAAAATTTGTAACTGACGATCTGCGATCAGCTACTGCTTCTTAAATAGGCGAGGCAGGAGCGTGCGGCTGCAGGTCCTGACTTCTCATAACTTGTCCTAACACCCCCACAAACAGCCATCCCCCTTCCTCTTTTTTGCCCTACCGATTCGCAAAACTTATTGACCGCCCCTCGTAATTCACTGTTTCTTACATTGGGAAAACTTGCCCCTTTCAACGCCTTCAGCCAGAACTTCATGTTATGCTTAATGATGTTATGCAAATTGTAAATTTTATAAAGGTCAAAGCTTTGAACTCGCGCATTTTCCGTAAAATGTGTGAAAAGCTGGGATCACATCACCAGGACTTACTTTTTCCCTGATGTCCGTTGGCTGTCTCGAGGCCACATCCTTGGACTGGTTATTGAACTTAACCTATAATATTTAGATATCTTCAGGCACTTAAATGAATTGAACTCAGTCATGCAAGGCTGAAATCAAACTATGGTTGATATCAGTGAAAAAGAATATCCATTCAAGAAGAAACTTGCATTTTGGGGAAAAAAATTAGCCACTGGAAAACAGCTGCTTTTCCAGACCTGAGTAAAGCGGTGGAAGATTAATCAGAAATAGAGTTTGCGGACATTAAATTGTTTTTCCAGATCATTTGCAGAAGCTTTAGGAGGAAAGGTACAAATATTTTCCCGAAAATGTTGATGTATGTCAACACAGCTGGGTCAGGAATGTGTTCGGTGTGAACCTCACTGATGTTGGAGAAGATATTCCAGGATTTCAAGAACTTTTAGATCTCCAGGAAAATCAGGTGCAGAAATAGCGTTTTGAAAGTGTCTCATACTCTGAATTCTGGACTCAACTAAAGGATAAACATATTCTGATTTATGAGGCTAAAAAAGCTCTTATTCCATTTCCCACCACAAGGATTTTCACCTCTTGTGACGATGACGACTAAAGCAAAGAACCATCTGGTTTCTCATCATGATCTCCGCGGTTCTCTATCCATCAACATCGAGCCAAATCTGGAGAAACTTGTCACTAAAATCCTTTTTTCAATGAAGTCTGCTTTTTGTTTCAATAAATTACATTAATATGGAAATGTGCCTTTAATATCCTTCAATCAACATAGAAATATACAAATATATTGTTTAGTAAATAAAAGTGAATGTCCGTAAAATATATTGGATAAAACTAAATGTAGAAACACTTAAGAAATTGATATATTTATCAGCAATCAATAGCAGTTGAATATTCAGAATGGCTCATTCATGAAACAGTATTATAGTTGGCAGTCAAAAATTTGTTTATCTTAGCTTGAGTATAAAGGCTCGTCTCCAATTATCTTGAAATAATATTATATTTATTAATTAGTAACGGTAAAATTGATTAAACTTTATTCAATTGGATAAAACTAAAATAATATTGAAATAATATTTCATTCCCCGAGGGTCGCCAGACCAAAGTCAATTTGTGTTCAGGGTGACGGCAAAAAAAAGTTTGAGAAACGCTTCCCTACCTGCTGTGAGGGCCGAATCCCCTGTGGCCGAGGTAAGTATTTAGGTGTGGGGTATGCTGGGCAGTCGACTCTGCTCACCTTATTCCTCTAGCCAAGGTCTGGAAACAAAAGACCCAATAAAGATTGTTAGCTCCATCGGCACTGCATTGTATAATATCGAGTCATTAATTCGAAGAACGATGGAAAGGGAAAATTATCACCGAGATTTATCTAACAACCAACATCTCTCATATAATGATCCCTTTACCAAATTACATATTAAATACTACGTCATATATACCCGAAGTACCTCTGCTAGGTAGCTCCCCCGACTGTACAACAACCTTTGGAACAACGGTTTATTCCCAAACGAGTGGTGACCATCAAGATTTCTACCATTTTAAAGCCCCCAAAAGAATCCAATGGCACCTTGAATCGCGTAATCTCCTCTCCCCAGCCAATATGGATACAGACGCCACCGATCAACTCTTCACCCCTTAACTATCTTGGAAACGATATTGGCCGGGCATTCTCAGAGGGAAAAATATTAACCAGTCTCTTTCTATCTGAAAAAAGCTTAGGACTCAGTATGGGCTTTCAAGGCTCCCTGTCTATTTTTATCCGTAACTTCCTATCCAAAAGATGGTTTTATGTACACCTCCGTGGAGCCAACTCACAAACATACACACAGCATGAAGGGGGTCCCGCTAGGTCGTGTACTGGGCACAACTCTTCATAATTGCGGGAAATTATTTCGCTCAGCAAGTTCCCCCACCCATTAGATATTCACTTTATGTGGACGATTTCGTCCTTTGGCTCTAATGAAAATGCATTGAGGTCATTGAACAATTCAAAACCACCATCATCATCGTAACAACTACCTACACGAAACCATCTCTCCATGGTATCACCCGGGAAGACTACAGTAATAACATTCTCCAGGAAAAAGGAACCCCACTCTCCCATTCAAAATACAAAAGAGCAAATCCAATTCTTATGCCTGACACGGGGACCATGCATTACTGCCCTACGAAGACCCTTTACCCCAATACTAAACCTCCTGTTGAAACTCTCCCAGCAACACGGGAGCAGACCGGAAGACCCTGCTACTGCTCCACCAAAGCCTATTGCCCTCCGAAATCGCCTCCAACTTCCAGCATGTAGAAATACAATTCATTGCAAGTATATTTAATAAACATGTTTCATTATTCTCTCGTCCATCATTCATTGTGGATATTTAATGCTCGTTGTGTATTTTTGTTTATTCATTCTTTACTTTCCTTATGCTAATTTTATTCTGTTCTCTTTTTGTTAATTATATGCCTTTCTTGTTTATTTTTTTTTATTATATTGCTTTTTGTTAGTTATTCATTCCTTTCTTTTTGTTCATTACATTTCTTAGGCTATTTTTAGTCGTGGAAGACTACATCTCACTATGTCGGTCGGTCGGTCCCCGTTTTGCTTCTTTTTTTTGTTTTTGTAATAACGTAACTATTCGGCTGATTCTAACGAAATTTGAAACTCTTATGTTGTTTTACATTTTCTTTCGAATGATGTAATTGACAAAGTCCTCCCAAAGTTTAACATTCTCTTTAGATCATAGAATTGCCAAGGTCCTCCTAAGGTTAGTCCGAGAATTATTATTGAAAGTTTTGAAGGTCGTAAGGTCATCATTATAAATCAAAATAGGTGAGAGCATGTGACTTTTTGGTCAGCAAACCTTGTTTCTTAATTATATTCATTCCTATTTTCTTTTTTAATATTAATTCATTGATTTCATTTTCTATTATATTCATTACCTGGTTTCTTGTGTAAATTATATTCATTCCTTGCTTTCTTTTTTAGTATTTTTTCTTTTTTAATTATATTAATTACTTTTTCTTTTTTGTTATATTCATTCCTGGCTTTCTTTGTCAATTGTATTCATTTCTTTCTTTTTTTAATTATTCTTTCCTGGCTTTGTTTTTTACAAATACATATTTATTTCTGGCTTTTTTTTAATATTAATTCCTTGCTCTTTAATTAGTCATTCGTTTCTTATCTTATTTATCCCTTACTTTTTAGTTAATTATCTTCATTCCTTGCTTTCTGTTTTACTTATATTTATTCCTTGCTTTATTTTTTACTTTATGTATATATTTGTTGCTTTATTTTTGTTAATTATACTTAATCCTTGCCCCAGTTTTTTTACTTATATTTCCTTAATCATCATCATCATCATCACTTCACTAACTATAATTTAAGAAGGGGAATTTTTTGAGTATTTGAATAATAATTTCATCCTAGTTTGGTTATGACTTATGTTTTTTTTCATCAAAGTTCAGAAATAAATATAAATATCGAAATTTTGTAAATTTTCTAAAACCCAAAGAATTACAAATGGTGAAGTTCAGAAAATTTATTTTTATATATCTTCTTCTATAACTATATTTTAGCAACGTGATATTTTGTTAGGGGAAAATTTAGTGTAGAGTTCCTTTTCAAAATTATTATAATTGGCAAAGTTCAGAAAATATAAAAATTTAACCATGGCTGCTTTTTTTTAGATTTTAAATTTTAATCTTAGTAGCGAAGCGCAAGCTCACCCCGCAGGATGGGGAAGTGGTGAAGCCATTGCCTGGTTTTAATTATATTAATTTCTGCTCTATATTTTTCCCTTGCTTTTTTGTTAATTATATTGATTCCTTAATTTCTTCAGTCACTTGTCTCGCTTTCCATTCTTTAATTTTCAACTTTTAAGTATGATTTGTTAATTGAGCCACGCAAACATCTAGCAATATTTTTTTACAATTGCGAATTCTTTGTTTTAGGTCCTCAAAAATCTGCTGTTTTAATTTGTGATGGAGGAATGGCGACGTGGAAGAAGCGGACCCAGCGGCCGTTCCAAGGCCTTCGAACGCGCGCCTTCTTCATTCGAAGTCTCTGAAGGTACTTTTACCCTCCTTATTTTTGTCACCAGGTCTGACAAACCAGGCTCCATTTAACCCCAAATTGGATTATTGGTAGTTTAGCTTTTATTGATATTACTCTCGATTGCCAGATCATAGTACATAATAATAATACCCCTGAGATTGATTGGATCCGAGTAGTATGGTACGTAGTCTGGTCCAGGCAGTCATTTCATATGGAATGATTTATTCTCTTCTAGATTTAGGAAGTTATTAAAATGATCTACGTGAGAGGAATTATACTAAATTATGTCCACCTCCCTCCCTTTAGTGCCTAAATTATTTTTTTTATGTTAAAAAAACCTTTTTCTTCCTCTAGTTTATTTAGGTGTTGTATAATACAAATAACTTTTCATTAAAGGTATTTTTTGAAAAATACAGAATACTTCTCACTTTAATGAAAAAGTTTATTTTTAATAAATTGAACACGAAAATTGATTGTATAAATATAAAGAACAACTAGGTAGGGTGATCGTCTCAGAAATGGCTTACATTAAACACCCAATCCATGAATATTTAATTCCAGAAGCGAAATATTTTGTCGCAGGCGACACAGAGACGAATTGATTTTTATATCCGTCATAAAGTATTGACGGGCTGTGGTCATGAAATTCCCTTCTAGTTTATTGCCATAATATGTACAAACTTTGTAAGCTGATCTCAGTTGGTTAGGAAGAAATCTTTCGGTCCCTTCATGATTTGTTGATAATAAAACCATTGTCACTATCACTGCTTAAAGTGTGAATGCGAGAATTCTAAAGATAATTATGTACTTCGGACATGGCTTTAAATATTCAAGAATAAAATGTAGGTGGTGGCAATGGCTTTCTTTATCAATCAACCAATAATTAGTTAATTGAAAGATGGTTACTATGAAAAAAGGAATGGAATGTGCTAATTTAGAAAGGTGGGGTGGGGGTGGGGCGGTTGAATGTAGGCGTTTGTTTATATGCCAACAGACTGAAGGGAAATTTCTGGCAACTCGGATTCGCGCTAATGGCTTCCAATGTCTTTGAACTCATTCGGGCGGACAAAACATTTCACCTCCTCCTATTCAGTGGCGTATAAACCCACCCAAAACTATAAAACTTAATATTGAGCTTTCCAAGTTTTATACATGGTAAAACCCGGATTTATTTCTGCTAAAACATTTTCACTAAGCCGAGCGATCGTTTTGTTATAGAAAATCTTGCGCTTCGCAGGCAGACCTTCGATCTGTGTCCTACGGCAGGGTTTTCCAACCGGGGGCCATGGCACATCTGAAGGATGCCACAGGAAAATTTTAAGCTTTAGGGGGGCCACAGGACTCAACTTTTTGAAACCTGAATTATAGTTAGGGCAGTACCTAATTTTAATTTATGCAGTTGAATTACATTTTAAAAATATTACTACATATATTTTTCCTTTTTTGTAAATATTTTATCAGCATAATAGGATTTACATTAATTTGTAAACAAATATTTTGCATCTTACAAGCTTATTCTGCGGCGCACTCCATTGTGCGCTTGATCGTTATGCGCCTGGCACCGTTGTTGGCTTGATGAAAATAGTTCAGGTGGAACTTTAAATCCTTACAGTCTGTTTATCAAGTGGTTCGGCGTTATAGTATGTAAGTAGCTTTTATTTGTTTACCCTAATACTGCGAAGTTGTAGTAATTTTACTAGTTTTTGAAATTATAATAGATTGCCACAAGCACAATAATATAAGACTTTTATAAGTAAATAACTGAGCATTTTTGTTTGTAAGTAAAGTGTGCCATTGCTAGGCCTACACCAAATCATTTTTTTTCACTTTGCTTTCACTTAGGGCTTATTTACGAGATTAGCATTTAATCTCAGATTCGGATGATTGTACTTATCGTTTTGTATCTGCATTAATTTTAGTAATATATATGTATATATAATATATTACTAAAATTAATGCAGATCTACCCCCCTGAGGGAGTACATTTCTGCTGTTTTGCATTTAGGTACAGGTACAGAGTACCAGGATGTACAATCAACAACGAAAATTTCGGACATGTCCAATTAATAGAAACGCACATAAAAATTGTTGCATTGTTTTGCGGGTTTTTTTTTGGTGTCAAATATTTACCATCAAGGGCAAGTATTTAGCACAAAAAAAGGAAAACAAAATTTTCAATGCAGCTATTTTTATGAGCGTTTCTATTTATTGGACATGTCAGAAATTTTCGTGGCCGACTGTAATTGGAGTTGGTGTTGGGCACAGACTCTGTACTCTGCACAAGGATTGGAGGTTGTTTCTGGGTCTTTTCTCAGAAATACTCTTCCTTTTTCGCCGCTGAGATTAGCGCCTTTCATTCTGTTGCGGTTAATATATTGAATTTCTTCTGCACAGATTACCCATGGCTACGGTGACGAAGAAAAAATGTCGACAATACTCCACTCCAGTGAGTATTTAGCTTATGGTTTTATACATTCACCAGACAATATAACACATCCATTGTGTCTTTTATGTATGGCTACACTTTCTAATGATACTATGCGACCAAGTAAGCTTAAAATACATTTGGAGAATAAGCACAAGGACAAAAAAGACAAATTATTAGATTACTTTAAAAAGCTGCTGGATGATTTCTAAGCAAGGAGCACTATTAAAGATATATTTAGCAAAACAGCGGCAAAACTAGACAAAGGTTTAATTGCATTTTATGAGATTTCCAAGCTAATAGCAAAATCGGGAAAACCTCATACTATTGGCGAAGAATTGATTTTGCCTTCAGTATCTGTGGTTATTTCAACTGTCATGCAAATAATTCCCAAAAATATCACTGAAGTCATTCCGCTGAGCAACAATACAGTATCAAGACATATTGACGAAATGACAAAGGATGTTGAGGAAAAACTCGTTAAACATTTACAAGTAAAGACCTTTGCATTACAAATTGATGAAACGTTATTACGTGATAACGAAGCCCTTCTCATGGCGTATGTTAGGTTTTTGGATAATGATTAACTCAGAGAAGAAATTTTTTTTTTCCCCGCAGCCTTGTGATAGATACTAATGGTGAAACAATTTTCAAAGAAGTAGTGACCTATTTCAAAGAAAATGATATTCCACTTGGGAATATTATGGCTTGTGCAACTGATAGCGCCGCTGTTATGGTAGGGGATTTATTGCACATTTAAAAGAGGCTGCACCTAAAGTTTTGTGCCTACACTGTGTTGTCCACCGTTAACATCTGATTGCAAAAAAACCTAGGAGGACGTCTGAAAGATTCACTCGATAGTGTAATCAAGACAGTCAACCTTATCAAGTCAAATCCAATTCAAGAGCGTCTTTTCCGACAACTCTGTGCTACCAATGAAGAAGGGTTTGAGCGCCTACTTTTGCATACAGAGGTGCGATGGCTTTCTAAGGGCAATTGTCTGAATCGCTTTATTGCACTTTGGGATAGTGTTGTGTTATTTCTGGATGGTAAGCAGCTCGGAGTAAGAATCATTGCTGCCAAATGTGACATATTCTACCTTACAGATATATTTGAAAAGCTAAATGTCTTGAACAAACAAGGTAAAAAGGCAAATATTTTAACTTGCAAAGAGTCTATTTGTGCATTTATGGGGAAAATTAAGCTGTTCAAGACAAATATGGGGCGAAAAGAGTTGATACAGTTTCCAGCCCTCCGCACTATTGAGAGTGAGCTGAAAGAAGATGATATTTTAGTATACATTGATCATTTGGAGAAATTGCATAGTGATATGGAAGTTAGGTTCAGAGATCTTCTACAATTGGTCATTCCAGGTTGGGTGTTAGACCCATTTGGAATTAATGCAGCTGATGTTGATATCAGATTACAAGAACGCCTCATTGAGTTACAGAGTGATCAAACTTCTCTGGCTAGATTTAAGCATGGCGTCAGGAACTTATGGACAAGTCATGAAATTGCTATGAAATACCCTTTGTTTTGGGACGAAGTAAAATTATGTTTTATTGCTTTTCCTGCTTCTTATCTGTTTGAGTCGGGTTTTAGTAAAGTGTCACACCTTCTATCAGAAGCTTGCAGCCGCTTAGAAATAGTAAGAAGAGGTGATCTTCGTCTGTCTCTAACAACTATAGACCCTGATATTAAAAAACTTGTGAAACTGCATGAAGCACAAGGATCGCATTGAATGAATAAAGAATTGATGATATATTTATTTTATTTTACTAAATTATTTATTTATTTTAAAAGAGTATTACATCTATGTTAACCACTGTTTAATTTTTGCTATGTTTATAGTCCTATATATGTGACAAATATAATTGTACCTAAATAAAAATAGCTGTTTTAATATCTTTTATCCTTTAAAGTAGAGTTAAACTACATATTACCTACTGAAAATAATGATTATGGGCCACAGAAAAAAATAAGGTTCCTAAGGGGGCCATAAGCCAAAATCGGTTGGGAACCATTGTCCTACGGCATATCCGGCTTTGGAAACGGCCTTTTAGTCAGGGTTGGCAAATCAAAAACCCCGGGTTTGTGTTTTTTTTTTTCAAGAAATGAATGCTACTTATCATTATTTTATTCAAAATTCATATTTATAATTTCAACAAATATGTATCAAATTAAGGTTATTACTTTGATACTGACTCATAATAATTCATCTCTCCTTCTACAGGTTATGGCTATCATGTGTACCCATAACTCTCGATCAGTGATCTGTTCCTATGATCTTTTCTTACTATAATATAATTATTAAACTAATTAATATTATATAAAAATATAGATAGCTATTCTTTTTCTATGTTATTCTAATGTTTGTAGCATTTGTATTTTTTTAAAAACCCAGAATAAAACCTGGATTTTATTGAGCTTTTTCAAAATTTGTGGGGTTTTGGTCTATTTTTTTCACATCGATAGTTATTTTCTAGGTTTAAACTACATAAGTTTTGATTGGAATTCTTTTTAAATACGGAAAAAATATCAAGATTTTGATTTATTTTGATTTACTCGTTTATAGGGGGCAGTAGCTACTTTCTCCGGAAAAGATTAAAATTTAAAAGCTATTTTAGGAATAACCGATATAACTTTTGAATATACCAAATAATAAAATAAAAGAGCAGACTTGCCTAAATTTTAATAAATTTTCTGAACTTCATTTGAACTTGTTTTGTTTTAAAAATGGATCAACTGGAGAATCCGCCGCCCAGAATTACTCAACTGGAGAATCTGCCACCCGAGCTTATATAGATAATTTGAAGGCATAGAATAGCTAGAAGCAAATAATGTTTATCTTTATTATACACAAATTAAATATGTAACTTAACATAATAAACAGTAAATAATTATACAAGATTGAATGATTTTACTTTTTTTATAGAGTAAAAACCTATTATGAATATAGTTCGCTTATATGTTCGCATAAATAGTGGAAAGCATTGGTTCCAAACCTATCTCGCCACATCATTTCACTTAAATAGGTTGCTAATAAATTTCTGTTTCTGTTTATTCCAATATGACTCAATAGCTTGGGTATGCACACCCGTGTGAAGATCTACAAAGTTAATGCTATGATTTACTGTCCTGTGCTTAAGTCCAAGATCTCGTTGAATATGACGATAAGATTTCCATTCATCCGTGTGAATAACAGAACCGGGTCGTACAACAGCATCGATTATTCCAAGAAGCGTAATGGAATCTCTGCGTTCTACAATTTCCATGTAGCCAACAGCTGGAATGAAACTAGTGTCCACTAGTCCAAAAACCCAAATAGGTTTTTCATTTCCTCGTCCTCTGTGGTGCTTTACTTTATGGGCAAAGCAGGATTCATCGGCTTGAACAATGATTCCAGGTCCTCCCAGTTGAATTGGATGCCTCTCAAAGTACTTTTGACACACTTCACGAAAAAAATTGAAAATGTCGATGACAGTTTTTTTCGCAAATCGACACCATATTAACTGCATTTTGTACACTCTCTTGGATGCACCACATATACATTATGTGCAACCAAACACTTAATTTCAAATTGGACTTCTCGAAAAAAGATCCTTTTCTGAGGGAAGTAACACTTGTTTTATACTTTTGGCACTGTCGATTGTAACAACGCCACTGATAGCCGTCTTTCAAAGATTTACGCTTACACAAATTTAACTGCTCGTTGCAGTAAATACAGTTCATTTGGCTCTTGAGAATGCCTTTATTTTGCATAAATACTATGGTGGGCATGGCATCTTCGTGTACTAATAATGGCATGAGTGTATCTCGGTAAAAGTCATTAGCTGCCATGGGTTAAAAATTATGAGCAAAAAATACTCAGTCACCTTATTCACTAGTATACTACTTATAAGCTTTAAAGTCTCGAAGATCTTATATTTATAGAGGTTTCAAGGCATATTATCAACTACATATTTGTATTTCCAACTTTTATGATTTCAAATCGTATCTTTTGTCTTATCTTAGTGACTAATTGATAAGATATAACTGATATGAACTGATATGGCAAATATGGGATCAACGGGAGAATCTAGTTGATCCCATATTTGCCACAAATGTTCCAACTGGAGAATCCGCTGCCTAGAATTACTCAACTGGAGAATCCGCCGCCCAAGACATCTGGGCGGCGGATTCTCCAGTTGATCCTTAAAAATTTCTAAAACATTAGATAATCATATTTATTTTTTCTGAACTTCACCATCTTGTTTTCAAAACTTTAAAGGAACTCTTAGAATTAACTTAGAACTTAAAATAAACCAAGGTCATAACCGAACTAAGAAAAAAAATCTATTATAATTCAAACTCTCTAAAAAATCCCGTTCTTAAATTATAGCGTTATCGATAATGGAGATTTAAGATTGAAGCTCACAAATCTCGAACCAAATATTTCCTCTCGTAAACATGCATAAATCTCACCCTTCACACTTAATGTGGTAAGTGTTATTAAATTAACTTAAAATTTCATTTTGCTTTACCTTTCACCTCTTCCATAGTAATCCATTGGAACTGCCGTAGTCTACTGACTAAATGGGAGAGCATTACTTCCTTATAAATCGTATCAACCTAGTTACCTATGCCTCCAGGAACTAGTCCTAGTTCCAGAACAGTCCAAACTCTCAGGGTAGTGAAGCACTTCGCTCTAAGAAGCGCGCAACTTGCCAACACTACCCCAGCCGTCTTCCCAAAGTAAGGTCCATAATGAACCACGCCCAACCTGTGCTCCGTTCAGTCTCAAAGAGGCCCGCTGTTGCTTTTGGAGGGCCTATGTGTCCAAAATTTCAAACTACCCCTAACGACGAGGGATTGTGATCGCTATTGTTCGAAGATGGTGGTGGTTAATGAGAGGCTAGCGCTCCCACTTCGCCTCAATTACGAAATCCTGAGATAGCTCATTCTCGCCCCCCCCCCCCCAACACACACACACACACTTGAGACGAAGATTACATTCACCTCTCATCCGTAGAACTGCAACGCGCACTGTTTCCTTAACTTGAGCTGCCGCTGCCCTCGATGGAATCTCTTACTCACTTCTCCAACACCACGTATCTGAGCTTCACTTCCTTCTAGATCTTTATAATCGCATCTGGATTGCGGACAGTTTCCCCTCTACCTGGTGCAAGGCTATCCTAGTGCCCGCAGTGTCTTGCTAGCTCTACCTTTAAACACCCGCCGCTCCGCTCTCTCCCCAGTCTACATTCTGTAGGACCTCGCGGATTTCCGTCCACCTTCATCTTGCAATTCCTGGTCGATCCTTCGTTTCAATTTCGAGTCGGTTCCTCTTACTCCAAGCTCTTTGATTATGAGGAGGGCGCCACTCGGTCCACTCAACATCATGTCACAATACATGGGACGCCGACCGCTGCACTTTACCCCGTCTCTATACACTGCACTGGTCCAGTCACAACGACTTTGGCTCCGCAGTGTTATGTCTCTGCATCTTCCTCGACCCAATTTTAAATCGGCCTCTTCGTCTCGCCTTAGGTGCTTTACCCTCTGCACCTAACTATCAACAGATCCATGGCGGTGGGTGAGCAAGAAAACGTTTCCTACAGACGGGACAGGTTTGTTTCCATTTCCTTGGAGTCGTCATAGCGGAGTAAATCATAATTAGAGCAAAAGATTTTTCCTGTAGGGTCGAAGGATTAATGCTAAATTTATGTAGCAAAGAATGTTTTCAAAGGAAGATTGAAGGATCAATGATTATGTGAACGGAAATGCTTTCCAGTAATAAAAGAGGGCGGAGGTTAATGCTTCGTTAAGGCCATTTTAGAGATTGAGCTGAATTGCAACCCTGGCAACTCGGTCAAGTTTAATGGGGTTATTGTGCTTTAATAAGGCTACTTTGTATTTGGAATCTCTACCAAATACCAACGGGAAACATTTTTACAAGGGAGGGAGGAAACTGCAAATAAACATGTTGAGAACTAAATAAAATGAATATGTAGACTTGATCAATTAGCCCCTGAAATGTAACAAATTATAATTAGGTTCCTGTAATGAATCGGTTCCAAACCAATCTGTTCCAAAGAACGCACGCGACTAAAACACCCAGGTTTCTAAAGGTTTGTACCGATAATGGAAACAAATAAATTTGTTTCCTGAAATACTACGAGTGACGACCACGTAGCGAATGATTCGGTTCCGACCAACTTCCACGGTTGGTATAGAAAAAATAAGGTGGTAAATCTAATAAAAAAATGGATAAAACAGAAAATGTAAAAGAGAGAAAATTTTACCTTGTAATGAATTCAATTATCTTGAAATATGTGTGCACGGTCACAAAATACATATATTGGATCAAGTAAAGATAAACCATCCCTACCAAAAAGGATGGCGTATCTTTACCAAGTGGATTTCAGGTTGTCTTATCTTTACCAAGTAGATTTCAGGATAGCTTATCTTTACCAGGTAAATTTTGGGATGTCTTCACTTCACTGATTAAAAATTTCAAGTAAAGATAAGCCATCCCTACCAAAAAGGCTGGGTTATCTTACCAAGTGGATTTCAGGATGACTTATCTTTAATCATTAATTAATCCAAATTTTTGCGAAACCATTACAAGTTTTAATGTTAGTTTATTAAAAAAAATAGGCATTTTGGGATTTCCTTCACAGTATGTACTTGTTCTTTTATGGATGTCGTATCTTTACCAAGTAAATTTCAGGATAGCTTATCTTTACTAGAGGTTGGTGAGATGGCTTATCTTTACTTGATCCCATATATTTTTTAAAGTTGAGCACAAACGAAACGCTTTACAACTAAATTCAGCGACGATTTATAAGCATCTTCTTATGGAAGAGCTTCTGGACACAACCTTCAAGCTCGTACTATTAATATTCACTTTGAAAGACTTAAGCGTTTTATAACCTACCAGAATTCCTGCCTTTTTTCCCACAGATGGTACCCAATTTTCATTTCCAACATGGCCGAACGCTCCGAAAGACCCGTCTCTGATTAGCAGATATAACGCATCTTTGAAATGGGTCGGTGGTTATTCTGAGGATGAAGAGAAAAAATTCTGCAATGACAAAACTGAAATGAATTTTATGAACATGCAATATTACCCTTCTCAGTCTTCTAGAAAACTAAAGGTGAGCCTCATTTTCTGAGTTTAGGTCGTTCGTTACAAAGGTTTGTTGAACTATTCTCAAGACTTGAATTTAGAGAGACCAGGCAATGACTTCGCCATAGTTAAATTTTCTGAACTTCACCATTTGTAATTCTTTGGGTTTTAAAAAATTCACAAAATTTCGATACTTATATTTATTTCTGAACTTCACCATTTTGTTTTTCACTAACTATAATATAAGAAGGGGATTTTTTTGAGTATTTGAATAATAGTTTCATCTTAGTTTGGTTATGACTTATTTTTTTATCAAAGTTATTTCTAATAATTCTTTTATAATATCAAAAAACAAAATGGTGAAGTTCAGAAATAAATATAAGTATCGAAATTTTGTCAATTTTTTAAAACTCAAAGAATTACAAATGGTGAAGTTCAGAAAATTTAGTTTAGAGTTCCTTTTTAAAATTATTATAATTGGCGAAGTTCAGAAAATTAAGAAAAAAATAACCATGGCTGCTTTTTTTTAGATTTTAAATTTTAATCTTAGTAGCGAAGCCATTGCCTGGTTGATATTATAAAAGAATTATTAGAAATAACGTTGATAAAAAAACATAAGTCATAGCCATACTAAGATGAAATTATTATTCATTCAAATACTAAAAAAAATCCACTTCTTAAATTATAGAGTTAGTAATAATGATGATGATCAGTTATTTTACGATCGTTATGACGATGATAAACATTTGAATGGAAACCTGCATGCTTCACCGCCTCGCACGATTTAAAATCTCTTTGTCTTTAGTTTGTAGTAAGGAGCCCATCATGCGAACATTCAACACTTGAAATGAAGTAGTAAGATGCATCATCACCGTTTACATATGCCCATCAAATTTGCATTCACAGCCTTTGGATTAAAAAGAAAAGTAAAATACTTAGAATTAGGAAACTACCCATTCCTTTCTCAATGCGCAGACTACAGACCCAAGCTCGGTCATAACAATGATTTACCCAAACATCCAATCTGTATATTGCGTATTTCTTCTCGAGGCTCTTTACAAATAGCTGTCTCCGATCTATTAATCCCCCAGCCCCGATGCTCTATAACATTAAGTCATTCTCCACTAACACTACGAATTTCCTACGCCTACTGTTCATACCTCTACTTACTTTCCTCAGGCAGGTCGCGGGGCTGTCGATTCTACTCAAGTAGACTTGAAATAAAGTCTACTTGAGTGAATTATTCAATTTATTTTTGACGCGTAATAGTCACTGGTCCTTTAGGTAGTGTTTCTACCATAAAATATAAAGGTAACAGATGACCCTAAATTCACTTTCCTGAGCACAGCAATGGTTATTTGGGAGTGAATGAAGCTGGTTGTTTTTCAATACCATTTCCTTTCCACTTTGTTGACTATTTATATTTGCATACAGAGTGGTGCAGAAATCATGAGACAATAAAAAGTGGCATTAATCGTCAAATTATTAATTGATCCCCTTCACCACACACATAGTAAACATGTGTAACACCCCCTGCGTCACAAAGTCTTGGTTCCTCTTGAATGCAGTGCAGACGACTACGAGGGACCTGTAGTAAAGGGGACATAGCTCCCCGTACGCGTCCTATGGTCAGCTGGTGTGTGTGTGAGGGGGGGGGGGGTTCCTTTGGAACGTTCCATTTGGCACTTCAAAGGAGTGGTGTATCTGGTCCTTACACAAAGATTTGGGCTGAAGCTCAGTTTGTTCCCATCTAATCAATCCTCATGAAAACTGGTCTATTTACTCTCGTAGGTGGATTTGAACCTCCATGTTGGAGAAAATGTGGAGCGATACACCGGTTCAAAAAAACAAGCTTTTGAAAACCTTCTCACCTGGATTTTGAAAAACGAACAGGTCTTCACACAAAAACTAAGTCTCGACAAAAAAAGTCACCGGTTGGTTTAACTTAATGTTTGTACAAAAACTAGCGATAAATTTACTTTGAGTATATGAATTTGAAAGTATTCGTCATTGTTCACTCTTATTAACTTCATTTTACCTCCACATGTCTAATAAATGCTTTGATGTTGCAGTTTCATTTTAAGATTCACGAATCTTTTCAGGAAAGGCGGAAAGTTTGTAGCCGCGAGAAACGTTCTCTCTGAGATCGGCATAACATACAATAACAAAAAGGAAAATTCCTTCCTTGCCTCATGGTATGTATGAAGCAGTGCTGGGCATCGCAAACGAATTTGAATTTCCGCAAACTCATTTCATAACATCTGCAAATTTTGAGATTTATTTTAAATCGCAAACGCAAATCCGCAATCGCTTTTTTTTCTTCTTTTTTTTCCCCTAAAGCTCCGGTAGTCGTATGAGTGTATGATGGTGGTCTCTCGTGCGTTGTTGGCGCAGACGATTTTAATAGTGTCGCCCGTGATTAGAGGCTCATGTCGTAGACGTATCCCCAGATCCCACAGGCTGGAGAAATATTGGGGTCTGGATATTAAAAAAAAAAATCTGAAAAATAAATAAGACATAAAAGAGAGAAAAAAGTAGTAATTCTATTACAAATTGTTGCAGAATTAACATTATCATTGTATCATTATTGCTATTATTCACTATCACTATCCTGTACACTCCCACAATAAGTAAAAAAAATAACAGTAAATGAAAGGTTAATAATACTTACGTGCTCATAATGACTATTCATAGTGAAGGTACTGTATGTGGTGTAGGCGACCTTTACTTTGCAAATTATGATGCCCTTTAACACTTCTCTCCCCTTTTCCATCACTCGTTTTTTGGAAATTACTGGGGAATAAAACGATTCCAAGTGAGGCCAGGGGTGGCTCAAATCCTCTTCCGATTCTTCCGTTGTCACATCGTCATCCCCCACTTGCTCTTCCATGGTGACATGGCTGATGGATGGGGCATCACCAGCTTGGCTTGTTGTAGGTTCTGTATACCCATTATCTACACTAGAATCACAGCTAGATTTATTTAAGTACTTCAGCATGGTCAGTAATTAACGAACTAACGTACACGCAGTGTGCGAAGTTGGAGTAGAACACCGAGAAGTTGAGACGTGAGAACACCCGTAGCTTGTGTAAGGGCCGGCACTGACTCAGTCAAACTGAGTGAGTGCCTATATGGTAACTAGCAACCCTAACTTCCTGATTGACGCGCTCGTCACGCAGAAAATTACCAGCCACTGCATGTCAACACAGGCGAAGTCAATGGCGGTTGGGGAGTCACTAGACTGGTGTCTATGTGTTAGCGAAAGTAATACCGCAAACGCAAATCCGCAATTGAAATTAAACTTCCTCAATTGCGGATTTGCGGGTGTGCCCAGGTCTGGTATGAAATGTTTATATTATTTATGTGATAACTTAGGAATAGCAAAAAACATGATTTTTTTTTTTTAAGAGCTCATCTGGTGACTGCCTACTTGGGCATTAGTCGCCGTATTAAAACTGGCCTAGTTCTAGGCTACTTTAAAATAAAATTAAAGAGACGAAAAACACCCCAAAAAGGGGGAAAGGAAGCAAGCTCCTGCGTCGTGGGAGGTCCCCCCATCGCAGGAGCGTGCAACCTAAAGGGGAAAAAAAAGCAAAAAACAAAACAAAACAAAAAAACAAACCCTGCTTAAATAATAGGGAGAAGGCCGGCCTCCCCCCAAAAGTCAACAAGTCCACAAGTCGATGTGCACGCACTCGTCCCGAGTACAAGGGACAGCCGTTAGCGACCCCGCCCATCCCGGTACCGGGACAGGTAACGTGCGCGAAGGCAAAAAACATGAATATCGCCACAAGGCTATATTATATACCATTAAAATTATTATTTAAAAACCAACAGCTGCATTTCAGGATCATGTCAAAAATAGGAAGCCCAATTTCGCCATATCAACAATAGCGACACAAAAGTTCCCATGTTAAGAATAGTAACACCAATAGAAATCATGTAAATGAAAAATTAAACATACATGATCTTCATTTATTAGCTTTAGATTCTAACACATGACAATATCACAACAATATATATTAAAAATCCCTTCCACCTTCCATACTGATACTGTGTATTAGCTATTTGTAGGACTTATCATTACATTTCACAAACATTACGGATTCAAAATTCTTGCCCGTAAGCCGAGATCTGTCCGGACGGAAGACTTTTTCCCGCGATGCTGAAGATCTTTCCCACTGGTGCAGAAGCAGCGGCAACGGCTAGGTATTTTTGTGCCATCTTTGCTAGAGCTGGAAATGTGTCTATGTGCTCGTTCTAGTATGCTAGTACATCTCTTTCATCAGAAATGCATGGCTGACTCAGATATCTTTGAATTTCAGTATTGATGGATTCTTTCCCCTGTCCTATGTCTCTTGATTGCTGAGATGAAGAAACCATAAAACTGGCCCCTGAATTATATTGTGGAAGTTCTGTGCCAGTATCCATGCTTGGTCATAAACTGCGGTGCAGTTATGATAGAGGACTTCAATTTTGCCTTTTTCTCCTCTTCAGAGCACCAATCCATTGTAAACCTTGGATCCAATATACATAGTTGCCAGTTGATATGTTTTTCGATCTTCATACAGCTCTAGGCGTTTCTGTACAGACTTCCTCACTCCTTATACCAAAGCACTATTATACTTGGACTGCATCTGCTCTAGATGAAACGAATTCTGTCGTTCAGCACAATCACTGGCATCCTCAAAGAGTTAAAAAAAATTCCAGTATGTCCTGAAGAATATTTTGATCATAACTCCAAGGATTGGGGCACCATCCTAGCTACTTAACTTTTCTTCTGGCACTCGCAAAATAGATCTGATCATTTTCACTTGGGAATTCCAGCGAGTGGCACAACCTGATTCTATTTTTTTCTCTCCTTCCAGAACATCAGTGGCTATTGTTGACGTATGCACAAAAGATACCGATTTTGATGGTTTGCTGATTGTAATATTTAACTGTGCTGCTTCTTTTAGGCCATCTTTCACCACCAACTGTAATGTATGAGCAAAGCACGAATTATGCTCAGTTGGTAGCACTTCATATAGTTCAGCATTATCAGCACCATCAAGATCGTCATCTTCCAAGTCAGTAGTGATATCAGAGAATCCTGGCAGATAAAAGGCAGAATTCATATTTGCAGCATTGTCTGTGATGACATTGGTGATCTTTGAGCTTATCTCAAAATCCTTCTCCATAATTCTGCGTGTAGTATGGCGCCCACGGAAGCGCTCGCAAGCTAGTACCACATTTTCTAAAGTCCACTTTCTGATAAACTGAGCTCTGATTCCTAAGTAAGATCTCATTTGACGGTTGGACCAGATATCCAGTGTGAGACAGATACCTTTTGCACTCCCAAAACATTTTTTAACATCCTCTTTCACCTGTATGAATTTTTCCTGTAGCGGTTTGTTCACTAAGTGTTTGCGTGTTGGCATCTGGTAGCGAGGGTCAGCTGCACTAAAACCACAAAAGTATGGGCTGTCTACAACAGAAAAAGGCACATGTCACAAAGAGCACTAGCGCATCATCAATTTGCTTTTGACCAGCATCATGGGTAGCATATTTCCTTGGGTCTGATACTGTAGAAAGCATTCCATGGTTGACTGATTAGTCCCAGGAGTGTTGACCCTAGTGCTATCTTTCCTCTCGTATAAAGCACTATGCTTTCGCTGAAACATGGAGAAAAACAACTACAGTATTTTACTATTAATAATTTCATACACATAAATATGAAATGGTATACAGTATCGTACACCAACCAATAGTGAGCACTTTGAAACTGCATTAATATGGTGGGGGGGAATTGGAGGATAAAGAACACTGCATTAGACGATTTAACCAAGTATAGGAGATGCCTAGTCTTTATATTTTTATTTATTTTTATTCATGGTTGGCAATGAATTAATCAAATTGATTAAATCAATATTTCTTTACTAAAAGAAAGTTATGAACTATAAGGGAGATCCACCCTTTCCCCCTTATCCATAGCAGGGGTCATTCCCACACCCTAAGCTGCGTAACCTCAATAAATCTATCCAAATTGCAATTCGGTTTTGTTATTTGATCACCGTAACTCAAAAGTGGGTTATTATTGAAGAAAATAGGGGTGAGATAAAGGGGAGGGAAGATAACGTGCAAATAGCTTCCACCTGTCACTCGAACGTAATTTTATTACGTAAGCTTCATCCTATATGGCACCCTGACCAGTGACCAGTAATACTTGTACATACGGTTGTATTCTAACTTACCTTCATATGTTTGTGAAGGTTGGAACTTACCCTTTTGGAGGCTAATATACCAATATACCACAGTGCTTACAGACTGCCTTGAAATTACCAGTCAATTTTAGAGCCCATCTGGCTACAAGTAGTGAAAATTTTGTAATTAAGTATTTGTACTTAGACCCAAGCCTGCTACACGGCCAATTTAAACTAACACTTCAAAAATCGCGATATCAAATCGTATAAAAAGCTTCCAAAAAATGCAACCTTCTCAGAGCAAGCTAGGAAGCAACGGTATTTATGATAGTTTCCCCATCCTCTCTTAACCCACTTGATTGGTTTAAACTTCTTTTAAATACACATTTTTTACTTGAATGGTGCTACCTCAAAAATACATTTACTTGATAGTTTTTCATTTCCCTTATTTATTTACAAACCATTGTTATATTAGCAAAATTTAATCTGTTAGCCAATAAAATATTTGATTACTACTAACCGATTTTACCCGCGTTGCTCCAATAATATTTTGTTTGCCTTAATCTACCTAATATGCTTAAGATTGCCGAGCTTAAAAAAAACTATTTCAACAAAATGTTATTAAACTATACCTTAACCTAACTTTAATAAAATTATAATTATATCGATCCCATTATTCTGAATCGACACTATTTTCCTGATGATTTTCAGTTATGATGGAGTGATATATCTACTACAAAATGAAACACAGAAGACAGTAGAAAAGGAATTATTGATTCATGACTGGGCTCACGCTTTCGAGCATCTAATTACCCACAATCGTAGGTCCTCTTCCTTTCCTATACTTTTTTCAACTATGATTTATAAGCCTCCATAAACATTAGTCTTGTAAGAATTTCAATCTATTTTACTCTCTCTTTTTTCAGAACAAGACAAAAAAAAAGTAATATGCAATACGGATTACCGGATTGTGATCTCATCTTGCTTAGGGGAACATCGGATGATTCTTTCTTGCGCGACTGATTGCTTTAACCCAGATAAATACAAAGAAGAAATGGAAGATACTTCCGCTCTGATTGGCCTCAAGTGCTGCTACCATAATCCAGATAATAAAAAAACTAAACAATTGGAAAGGTAATTTGGGGATTCGCCCATAGTTTTTATGTTCTTTTCAGGGATAATTTTTTGCTAAATAAACGAAGGAGGAATATGAAAACACTGTCGTATTCCAGCTTGAGGCTCTTAAGGAGATTTATCAAAATTTAAATTTTTGAATTGTATCTCGAGGACTAATCACGAAAGATATTTTCCTTAAGTTGTATATCTTACCTGACTTTGCACCCCTTTCATTCACTTACTCCTAATTAATTCTAAGGATTTGCAGAAATACAATACTTAATTAATATTTTTTCTTCTGGAAAAGATTTTCCAGGGTTTTGTTATGATTCAGCCATTGCCAAGAAACTCAGGATATTTGGGGATTTGATTAGCTCTCAATTTGAGATAAAAATCTGACCTCTTTTTCAGATTTAAGATGTTTAACTGGTCTTTGGGGCTATACTTCAGCGGAATTCCTGAGTTGGTGGTCGGTTACCGAAATTGTCGAGGATTCGTCGAGATTTTGAAGCTGTACAATAAGAGTGACCTGATGGAGAAAGGACAGGTTGGTTCTCTCATCCTACGTCATGGTAGCTTACCTTACGATATGCTACGCTATCTGCCTTCTATTTTCGATCTCCCATTAAAAAAGTTGACCCGTCCCACTGCTGGGTGGAAAGCCTGAACTGAGTGAGGATGTTCCTGGACCTCATTCCACGGGTGACTGGCATGACATGATTTATTTTTTGCATGTTTCTTTTTTCGCTCGTTTATCGTACTTGTGGGTGGAAATTTTAGGGATTAAACGATCGGTATTCAAATAGCTATGGTCTTGTTGCATAACCCCAGTATTAGATATTAAAATTACAAAAAAAAACCACACGATATGGTGCGCTTCAAAACAAAAAGCCAAAAAGCCTGAGAGAAGAGGTTGATCCAGAAGGCACCGAGGGAGGCACCTCACTCTTGTGCCCAAGTGTGACCACAAATATTCACTGGGGTTGAGGTCTGGAGATTGAGGGGGCCATTCCATCAACGTTACCCCTTTCTTTTCAAACCAACCCTTTGGGACTAGATGTGTGGCATAGAGCATTGTCTCGTTCGAAGATTACACCATCTGGTATGTCATTATTAAAAATTTTATCTAAGGAAGGTTGATAAACCTGGTCTAACATGCTGCTGGTATAAGTGTTGGAATTCATTCTGTCCTCACAAGTGAACAACAATCATTGACTTGAAGACGACATGCACCCCCAAACCATTACACTTCCACTTCAAAATTTGACTGTTGGGATAACACATCTCGGATCATAACATTCCCCAACTCTTCGACGAACATAAACTGCTCGAGGCGTTTCAAAGATCTCAGGAGAAATACAAATTTTAATTATATTTTTGGGTATCCAATTAAAATGTGTACAAGCGTAATAAATTGGCGGAAACTAAAGTCGAAAACCTAATTCAAAGTTGCTTTCATCAGACCAAACAACTTTAGCCCAATCATCATCACTCCAATCTTCATGCTCTTTTGCCCAAGACAATCGCTTCTTCTTGTTCACCTGAGACAGCTACGGTTTCTTTACAGCCTTACATCCTTTGAGCGTAGCTTATAATAACCTTCTCACTGTGCGTCTTGATATCTATTTGTTTGTTGCTGCCCGAAACTCAGCAGCTGCATCAGAACCACATTGAATGGAAGAAAATTGAGCCAACTACTTGTGCCAACTTAGTCTCAAGTATGCCAAAACGCATAAAAGTAAAACGGACACATCAAATATTAATTACACAGGGGAACAATTTTAATAACATTTTCTGGTGACTTAGATTTATCTGCCAATTTTAATTCGTTTTTCATGCTGATTTCAAATATATAATCCAATTTTACCTACATACTATAGTTATTCTGTAATTTATATTTTCTCGTTTCCCCGAAAACTGCCCTCCGGACGGACAGAGAAGGTGCTTATAGGAAGCAAATACTTCACAGTACATAGTAGTAAGATAGTAATAAGTGTTGTGCAAAATATTGACATTATTGTTTCTTTTTTCAGGTCTCATGTTAGAGTGATGGCTTCGTCAAGAGGAAATTGCGTTAATGATCCAGACACCTTCTGCTACATATGTGGCTGTTACATGCTAATTCATCAGAGGCGCAATATATCAAACTTTGTGATCCACACTTATAAGGCATATTTTGATGTTCCTCTTGGCGATCAAGATAAGAAGTGGGCCCCACATGCTGTTTGCCATAGTTGTGTGGAACATCTTTGTGAGTGGACGAAAGGAAAGAGAAATGGTCTTCCTTTTGGAATCCCCATGGTGTGGCGAGAGCCAAAGGATCATATATCAGACTGTTATGTCTGTCTGGTGAATACTAAAGGGATTGGCAAGAAAAATCGGCACAAGATCGACTACCCTAACATTCCCTCGGCGATCTGGCCAGTACCTCATTCTGAGTCTTTACCAGTTCGATTTTCAGGGGATATGTTTCCTCCGAGGAAGAAAATGATGTACTTGATATGGACGTCCACAGAATGGATTCAGAGTCTGCAGATTCATCATTAGATGCTGAACAGTCTTTAGCTCTTCACTGTTTCAATCGAGAGGATTTGAATGACTTGATACGTGATTTGGCGCTCTCCAAGAAAGCTGAAGAACTTTTAGCCTCCAGGTTGAGTGAAAGACATATGCTTGACAGGTCAGTACGGGTATCATATTACCGAACAAGGGAGAGTACATTTCTTAAGTATTTCTCTGATGACAAACAATTTGTATACTGCCACGATGTTCCTGGTCTGTTTACCGAGTTGGGACTTGGCACCAATAGCCCTGCTGAGTGGAGACTGGTTGTTTTTTTTCTAAAGAGCTCATCTGGCGACTGCCTACTTGAGCATTAGTCGCCATATTAAAAACTGGCCTAGTACTAGGCTACTTTAAAATAAAATTTAAAAAGACAAAAAACAACCCCCCCTCCTAAAAAAAATGGGAAAAGGAAGCGAGCAGTAAGCAAGCTCCTGCGTTAGGGGGAGGTCCCCCCGGCGCAGGAGCGTGCGACCTATAAGGAAAAAGAAACAAAAGCAAAAAACAAAACAAAACAAAAAAAACTGCTTAAATAATAGGGAGAAGGCCGGCCTCCCCATAAAAGTCAACAAGTCCACCAGTCAATGTGCACGCACTCGTCTATAGTACAAGGGACAGGCAGTAGAGACCCCGCCCATCTCGGTACCGGGACAGGTAACGTGCGCGAAGATCACCCAGACAAAAATGCCGAACAGTCTGGGGGACGACGCAGTCGTCACAATAGGGCGCAGGCGAGCGCTCCATCAGATAGCGATGCGTCACACGAGTGTGTCCGATTCGGAGACGACATAAAGCGGCATTGGGGGAGAGGTCCATGAGAACAGTCGCGGCGCAATGGCACGCAACTTTAAGTTCACTTCGACCGTCTGCCATCTTCTTTACCAAGCAGTCCGAATAGCTGCCCGTATTCCTGCCATGTATTCGGTGTGAGGAAGAGCGAAACACTGGTCTGGTCGCAGAGTCCTCGCGGACTCTTTGGCGCCCTCATCGTTGCGCTCATTCCCCGGAATTCCTACATGTCCAGGAACCCAGCAGAAGATAATCTCAACATCCGCCCGACTCGCCAAAACTATGGCGTCAAGGATATCGCGAACTAGGGGATGCGGAGATTACAATGCCCCGAGAGCTCTCAGGGCGCTTTGTGAGTCGCTATAGATCACAATCCGGTCTCCGAACCGGGCACGTCGCGTGATCTCCCGTACCGAGTGGTGTATTGCCACCAGCTCGGCCGTGAAGACAGACGCAGCGCCTGGCAGAGCCCCGCTGACTTCAATCTTGGGACTTGAAGCCATCCGTATACACTGGCACGGTTCCAGCAAGACACGAGGAGTGCTCCAAAAAGGTCGAACGCAATACTCCGGGCGCTGTACAAGCTTTGGTACCAGAGGCGTGGCGACAAATAGCCAAATGTGGTACCCTCCAGGGTGACGTCCTGGGCAGACTCAGGGGTGCCATCGACCCGAGAGCTATTCCTAGCTCTCGAAGGAGTTTCCTGGCCCTAAACCCAAAGTGCTTAGGGTATGCCTGGCGTTTCTCGGCGGCATAGGCACCGTTGAGATCACCAGCGGATGCAGTGAGAGCTGTTGGCGACTGAGGGAGGCGCCGGGTTCAAGCGTACAGGCGAGTGATGCAATGCATGCGGCGTAGAGCGAGTGGCATCTCCCCAGCATCGACCAACAGGCTCTCAATGGGGGAAGTGCGGAATGCACCGGTCGCAAGGCGAAGGCCGGTGTAGTGGATCGAGTCCACCTTCCGCAATAAACGCTCGGCTGCGGATGCATAAAACTCGCAACCGTAGTCGAGCTTCGAACGAACAAAGGATCGATAAAAAAGTAGGGCAGTATCTCTATCAGCGCCCCAAGCGCTGAACGTCACAGAACAGAGAATATCCATGGCGCGGGTACAAGAGACCCTAAGGCTGCGAATATGAGCCTCCCAAGTGAGGCGTCGGTCGAATACAAGACCAAGGAAACTGTGCGATTCAACCACATCCAGGCGCACCCCATTAAGAAACAAATCTGGGTCGGGGTGAAGCCGTGGATGGTGGCAGAAGTGCACCACCTTAGTCTTGGCTAAAGAAACCGAAACGTGTGCGCTTCAGCATAGCGAGAGGCGCGTTCAATGCCTGTTGGAGTCGACGCTCCAGAGTTGGCATCTGGGCCGCGCCAAAAGAGATCAAAAGGTTGTCCACGTAGAGCGTAGCGAGAACATCTTCCGGCAGCAGCGAGGTGATGCCGTTGATGCTCAGGGCAAAGAATGTGAACTTGACACTTCCCTGCGGGACACCCTCTTCCTGCTCATTAAGGCCGGAGAGGGCTCCTCCCACCCGTACGCGGAATCGACAATCTCGCAAAAATTCAGATATAAACATTGGAGGCGTCCCCTCGCCCCCATCGTGTGGAGAGTCTCCATGATACCATATCGCCATGCGGTATCATAGGCCTTCTCCAGATCGAAAAAGACCGTGGCGTAGTTCTGTCTACGAAGGAAAGCCTCGTAGACGGCATTTTCCAGTCGGAGCAGAGCATCCGACGTGGAGTGAAACTTGCGGAAGCCGCACTGTCCAGAGGACAGATAGCCTCCGCTGTCCAGGAAAAATGCTAATCTAACATTTACCAATTTCTCCATCAACTTGCACACGCAAGAGGTTAGAGAGATTGGGCGGAAACCGGCCGGAATGAGAGTCGATCCTGGGCCTGAACGGCCCAGGATCGACTCTCGAAGAAGTGGGGTGCGGCTCTCCGCAATTGACATACTTGGACACACACGATTTGGACTTATCGTGTGCGACCTTGGAGCAATTTACACAGACTTTGGGTTACCCCTACTTTTCACGTCTACAAGAACGATTCGTATGGCTGAAGCGGTGACAGTAATAGCACCACCGTGGCAGTGGCACGAATGCCTTCATGCGGTAGCGGTACCAACCGGCACGCACCGACTCAAGGAGCTTGTCACAGTCGAACGTGACGAAGAGTGTAGGGGTAGGTCTCGAGGCCCCTCCCTGTATTCTCATTACACGTTCGACCTTGACCGCTTCATGGTCGGCCAGCTCTAAGATGATGTCCTCTATGGAGTAGTCAACGAGTTTCCTCACATAAACTACTCCTTTCACAAAGTTCATGGAAGAGTGTGGCGTCACATTCGCTGGGGTGCCATGAAGTGTCCGAAGAGCACTTATCTTGACCGCCTCGGCGGGATTAGCCGCATTCGCCAGACGGCTCCCATCCGAGAAACGGCTCTCCTCTGATGGATCATGTTGCCCTTGGCCAACATGGTGCGATCAGTGGAGCGAATAACGAGGAAGCGTTTGAAGCCAGCGGGCTCGAAAACGCCAAGTAACCTCTGAATCAGGAGCCCCGATGTTATCGAGGCTCCGCCCTGTGCACTTTTGGTCTTAGTCATAGTCAAGGGCTCTGCACACTGGGGGGTTAGAGGGGCCGGATGTGCTGATATTGGCTTGGTCGCTTGCCAAAGTGGCAGCAGACCCATCCGTCCCCGCAGCCCCCGCGGATGGAGAGGAGTTACGAGTCTTCTTAGTCTTTTTTTTGTTCTTTTTCTTTTTATGAGAGGGGGGCGGGGAATGAACCTGCTTCTCACCTCCGCCGGTAGGAGCCCCCTGGCCAGCCAAACCGACCTCAGCCAGGTCTTGCTTTGAAATGGAGAAGGTCCTGGCAGTCGTAGGGGCACCGGTCGGAGGAGATCCCTCCCCTCCTTGTACTGCCTCGGAAACTTTGGCCATTTGAGGAGGACCTTGCATAGGGGCGGATTCGGGTTCGGTGCTTGGCGCCGAGCCCGAATTCCCCCCCATGGAAGGCCCTACCGTCTGAGGCTGGGTCTCCTCAAGGACCATGTCTATCACAGGAGGGGCCTCCAGTTGTCCATCCCCTCCCATGACATCGCAGGTCCCGTTGGCAGCGTCACCAGTCATGTGTGGGGAGGCAAAGGCCTTGACCCCGGCAAGGTTCAATATTCTTGCCAGCAGGTCTTTTGAGGGAAGCGACCGAAGGGGCCTGGCTTCCCTCTCGCTCTTAAGGGGTGTTTGCCCTACCGAGCCGCTTACACGAGGGGCGGTCGGCAATGGGCTGCCTGCTGGCTTTCTTGGCAGTCCCCTTGGAAAGAAAAGAGGGGGCTGCCGCTGGAAAAAGGGAGGTGCCCGAAAGCACCTCCAGAGAAGGGGGTGTGGTGGAGTCCCCTATACCCGTAGGCGAAGGAGAGGAGTAAGCCTCCTCTCCAGTTACAGAAATATGGAGGGTCCCCTTCGCAAGCACAGGGGTGGGGACCTCCATTCTTTCTGTGGAGCTGCCCGAGGGCCGCTCCGTTGATGACAGGGGAAATTAAGGGGATATTTTATCTTTCTCACCATTGGGCATGGTGACCCTATTTGTCCCACGGGATGCAATAGCTCATCACCCCTCGCAGTAACCCACCCTGCAAGGGACGCGTACAGGCCTGGCAGAGCCAGGTGCCCCCATTCAGGACCACCCCTCCCGCCTGGTGGCCTGGCAGTCCATCGGCATGGCGGCTCCACCTTAGACACGGCGTAAAAATATAGATTGTGAAGAGAAAAGGAAAAGGGACGTGAGGAAGGTATGGGTGGAGATGAAGCAGGTTGTTAATTAACCACGATCCCAAACCAGAGCTGAGGGGTTAGGGGACGTTGTCACCTTCCCCTTCAGCCCCGATCTGGGACGGTTGGCTGAGAAGGAGGTCATCATCTACCCTGTGAAATTAGAGGCTGACCAGAGAATTTTGTGGGAGAGATTGTATGAAAAGCGACGAAGTAGGGGAGAAATACAGGCTATCTGAAGGAAGGAAGAGAGGCTAAGCTGGGGCCGGACGGAGCGCTGGATCCCGTCAGCACGGCGGCCAGGATGGTAAATCGTCGCGCCCCTTACGACTGTTTTTGGATAGCTTCTAGTGTGTTCTTCTGCATAATGGCCATGACTTTGGTGCAGTTCCTTTTTGTCACTCTCCATCTGCGAGAAACTCACGATGACATAAGAATGGTCAGGGATTTACTTAAGTACCATGAACACAATTGGATCATATGTGTAGACCTTAAGATGGTCAACTTCCTCCTTGGCCAGCAGAAGGGATATACAAAGTTTACATGCTATATCTGTATGTGGGACAGTTGAGCCCGTGAATAAACACTGGTCGCAAAAAGATTGGCCAGTTCGGGAAACTTTGGAAGCACAAATGCCAAATATTGTTAATGAGCCAATCGTAAGTCGAGGGAAGATCGTTTACTAATATAAGATCGTTACTAATATGCTTTTAGCATATCGTGATCTAGGATGCAACATGAGTGTGAAGCTGCATTTCCTAAATAGTCACCTCGACCGATTCCCAGAAAATCTGGGAGCCGTGAGCGACGAACAAGGGGAACGCTTCCATCAGGATTTGATGACGATGGAAGAGCGCTACCAAGGTCACTGGGATAGACACATGATGGCGAACTAATGCCTCTGTTCACCAGTAATCCTGACACCTCTCTCCTCCTTTGCAGGCAATGGCTGTTCTTGCGCGAACAGCTCTTTCCAATCTAGCTTCACTGTTTAGTATATTTCCGACGTAGCAGAACTAGTCCCCCACCTCCGGCATTTTCCCAGCAGCAGTCCATTCATTTACGACCGCGTTTTCATACGGTCTTGTGCGGCACCCAGGGCATACAAAATTTCTCACTCCCATGAGTCTGAAGACCAGAGCACCTCATATGACCACTTCCCACACTGAGTGCAGATAATAGAATTGCTTCCCGCTCCTCAGCCACACGCTCTACATGGCCACCTTCCATATTCCACTCTTCTTTCTGGCTCTCCTCCTGTCACCATTCCTTTAGTCTTACTGATGTGGATCTTTATTCCTCTTCTTTCCATGTCTCTCTTCCACCTCAAACATGTCACTCACTTCCTCCTTTAAGCTTGCTGTGAGCACAAGGTCATCGGCATACAGCAGCTCCCACGCTTCCCGTCCTCTGCACTCCTTGGTGGTCACCTCCAGAACAGTGATGAATAGCAGAGGGCTTAAAGTTGACCCCTGATGAGCACCAACTGTGATGTCAAACTACCTTGATGTGCCTACCATCGTCCTCACCTGAGACCGTGATTTCTCATATAGGGAAATAACGCATGATGAGCCTCTCTGGCACTCCGTGTCTCCTGAGTGCCGACACTACCACCTCTATTGGTACTCGATCAAAAGCCTTCTCCAAATCCACGAAAATGTGGTAATTTCCTTTTCTTGAATCTGCCTCATAATAAATAATGCATCATTAGTAGACATCCCCGCAACAAAAACAAACTGTCTGCCAGCAACTTTTACTGAATATTTCAATCTTCCTCCCAACACCCTCTGAAATATTTTCATGCCATGTTCAAGAATCCTGATTCCTCTGTATTTTTCGCACCTGAGAGTGTAGGAGAATCGTCACTCCCCCGTTCTCTCGCAGTGGAGACACTAGGCGATTACCGCAAAGACATCCGGCTCCGGCACCGTCGGGTCAAGCGCGTAACCACAGTGCCGCGCCACTCGTCGCTATGAAAGGCCTAAAGGTTAAAATGCAAGCTCTCCTACGAGAGTGAGATGCAATGTCATCCCAAGTAAGAAATTGGAGACGCGTTTCTCTCAAGTTCGAAGGCTAACGAGGAGCTGATGTAAGACTTGGTGAGAAAAACCGTTTGGAATAAGAACCCTCCTGGGTCCGTCCCCAAGCCTCCCTTCCCTCTTACCCCTCCCCCAGTGGGGTGACGAGGTATAAATAAGAAACACGGGAAAATCGAGGTAGAATACGTCAGTCTCCGGGTGACGAAGTCCTCGGATTAAGACCCCGGGCTACCGAGACTGGATTGGTAGAATACGTCAGTCTCCAGGTGACGAAGTCCCCGGATTAAGATGGGCTACCGAGACTGGACAGGTAGATTACTTGGCTCGCCAGACCAAGAAGTACCCTGCAAGAGAGGCAGGGCTACCTTCCTTAAGGGGCTAAGAAGCAGCTCATCCTCGAGCTAGTCCCTGGTTATCAAACCGAACGTTAAGTTAACTTGTTCAAGTTCAACTTACTCTCGTCAGAGAGACTCCTCATATCCTGTTGCATCTTAAACACAAGGAGTATTCCTCGTCCTTAAGGAATTAAGAAAAGAAGAAGGAAAAGTCTCCCCCTCGAGCCCGTTACTCGGTGGCCACACCAAACTCATAAGTTAGCTTGGTTGAGTAACCAAGTTCAACTTATTCTCATCAGAGAAACTTCCCTCCGTTATACTCGCCCTTGAGGAAGGCTGTAACTAAGAAGAAGCTCATCCTCTAGTAAGTTCCTGGTTACCAAACCGAACTTCAAGTTAATTTATTCTCGTCAGAGAAACCCCCCTCCTCGATCCTCGCCTTTGAAGAAGACCCTCCCCGAGTACAGTCCTCGTCCATGAGGAATTAAGTAACGAAGGAGAAAAACCCCCTCGAGCTCGTTACTCGGTGGTCACACCGAACTCCAAGTTAACTTGGTTTAAGAACCAAGTTCGACTTACTCTCGCCAGATAGACCACGTCTACCTTGGTGCCGCCTAAAGCACCGTGATTGTTCTCATCCTTGAAGAATCCCCCCTGAATACCGTGTGGACTCCCATCTGCTACCCTCGCCAAAAGTACCTCGTGATCTCGACCACCTCCATCTGGCCGGTCGTCACGCGTCGTGGAGTCAATAACATTCCTGAGGTATTTAAACTCCAGTAGAGTCAATAAGCCTAAATCTTGTAGATTGAAGTGCGTAGCGAATTTAACCAATTTTTGAGGGGTAAGCTAATTAAAATAATTATTGTGTATTATAATATTCGGAGTATTTCTGTGGTTAATAGTTAATTTTTGTGTAGTAAATTGTTAAAGTTAAAATATAATTTTATTTGGGGAATTTTTGTGCGTTTCTCTATATCCTTACGTGTTTCCAACGGCTCTTCTTTAAAATAACAATATTAGCACTCTTCGAACAAAGCCTACTTCATCAAAGAAGTATATCACGACCACAAAGAATTCCACTACAGCAGCGGTTTGTGTGTAGAAAGATGAAAAAGGGGCATTCTCCTACATAAAAGGGGTGTCGGGTGTGGAGTGATCAGAAAAGGGCCATTCTACGACAGAGAGCATCCCCCTTTCCTTTATATATTGGAACAGTCAAACTACTCTTCCAATCTTCAGGGTTTCTCTCTTCCTTCACTCTCTCTCTCTCGAAAAACTCTTGTGAGTTCACCAAGTCAATCGCCTCCCAGTCTATCCAACATATAACTTGTTATTCCTGTCGGACCAGGGGCTTTGTTCCTCTTCATTGCTTTCAAGGCAGCTGCAACCTATTCCTATGATATGTCTTCTATTGGAGCCTCCACCATATTGCCCTCTTCCACATTAAACTCATTTGTTTCATTCATGAATAAATATAATACCTTCTCCATTATTTGCTGTTCTTCTGCCTGTATGTTGTCTTGCTCATCCTTTAGGAACTTTGCTCCAGTTATATCCTGCCTCTGTTTCCTCATCTGCTTTGCTACCTTAAACAGCTTTGCTGCTTCACCTGGTCCCACTAGATCTTCACTCCACTACCCCCATACTCCTCTTAGCCCCGGCCACTGCTCTCCTGGCTCTCTCTTCTTATTCTGGTATTCTTGATGTACACCTGATGTGCTGAATCCAAAAATCACTGATTTTGCTCAATCTGGTCAATTTGTTTTATTTATCACAGGTTTTTTTTTACATCTACGGATATTTTATATTTATATGATGTAAAGATCTTTATTATTTCTTTAAATAAATGAATTCTGAATTGTTTACATTGAGCAATTTTTGACTAATGTATTTTTTTTTTTTTTTGTAAGTGAATGGAATAGATTCGGCCAGAAGATCTTGTAAAAATAAGCCCGATGTATTCTGTTTATTTTGGTATGAACCTTGGTACCAGGATAAAGCTTAGGCGTCACACATCGTCTGCAAGACATGCACCGACTATTGCGTCGTTGGACCAAGGGCAAGAAGAGTCGTCTGAATTTCGGAATTCCAATGATTTGGAGGGAGCCGACAATCCATGGCACCGACTGCTACTTCTGCGTTTTTGATTTGACTGGGATCAACAGAAAGAATCGGAGCATCCTCAAGTATCCTTATCTTCAAGCATCACGTTGTCCTGTATCTCATTGTGATGAATAGCAGTACCTGTCTTTGGAGAACCTCCTGATATTAGTGAAGATTCCTTCACTTGAAGAAAATAAAGAATTGGCATTTGATCCTCCACGTCCTTTTTCCCCAAAACAGCTAAATGATCTATTACGTGATCTCAGTTTGTCAGTCCTCTGCCGAACAGTTGGCATCTAGATTGAAGAAAAAAAAAACCCTTTCTGATACTGCTTGCATTACCTTCTATCCCAACAGACATCAAGAGTACCTCCGTTTTTTCTCTGAAGAAGATTTGGTGTATTGTACAGACATTTCGCAGCCTCTACACAAGCTTGGCGTGCCACAGTACTGACCCGAAGATTGGAGAGAGCAGCAGGTAGCGATCGCTGAAATGTGTTCTGCTGCACAACAGCAACCAGTTTGCCTCTGTATTCCTCGCTCACTCGACTACACTGAAGGAGAAGTATGAAGCAGTGAAGTATGTGCTGGAGAAAACTTTATTATGAGCATTTGTGGTTGATTTGAGATGATGAACTTTTTGTTTGAACAACAGCTCGGGTTCACCAAGTATCCCTGCTTTTTGTGCATGTGGGATAGTAGAGACAGGTTAGCATTGCAAGTACCCCTATTTTATGTGCATCTGGCTTTGTAGAGACTAAGGTTAGCATTGCACGAAAAAGGACGCCTCTACTGGAAGAAATCGTGCCTTCCAGAACAAGGAACGTCATAAACAACCCTCTGCTGGATAGATACATGATATTCTTCCCACCGCTGCACATCAAGCTCGGATTGATCAAGCAGTTTAAAATTTCTGGACAAGGATTGTGGCTGCTTCACTCACTTGTGCCACGTTTTTTCAGGATTGACTATGGGAGTAGTTGAAAGCTAGCATCTTTGACCGGTCCTAAACTCTGTCAACTCATCAGAGGTCCAGAGTTTGGAAACTCGATGAGCGAAGTGGAACTGGAAGCGTCGAAGGCTTTTGTTCTGGTCCTGAAGAACTTTCTTATCAATAAGAAGGCCAGGAACTACTCAGAACTTGTTACCAATATACTGACTACTTTCAGAAACCTCTGATGCAACATGAGAATCAAAATGCATTACTTACTCATTCTCGCAATGGATCAGTTTCCTGAGAATCTGGGATCAATGAGTGACGAGCTGGAAGGGGAGATTCCATCAGAACATGAAAGAGATGGAGACCAGGTATCAGGAACGCCAGGATGCATCATGATGGCTGAGTGATAACTGTTGGACTCTGAAAAGAGACTTCTCTACCGTTGAGAATTCTAGGAGTTTGAATAAACCGAAGTTCATGCCCTGAATTTTGAACAATGGTGGCTAATATCCGATTTGCATGTACCTACCTTTATCATTGGTCCTCTTATAAGCCTTAGTCGAGTTAGCAGTGTATTCCGTAAGGTCTCATCTGCTACGATGGCCGAAAGCCTGCTGGCTAAGGCAAATATTCGGAACGGGGTGTGTTGGGCCGCGATTGCTCACCTTCTCCCAGTACACATAGAAGGTGGACGATTTCGCTTGAATGGCGGGCCGGGTTGTCCAAGCTCATCAATGCAGGACACTTGGACCGACTATGTGTGATAACAGTCTGGAATTTTTTTATACTATGGCAACAAGTAAAAGAAATAGTGGGAATGCGCATGGAAATTTGCTCCAAGTGTAGCCTCGCCCTCCCTAAGCGTCGGGGAGGACGAGCTGACATGAGACCGGTGGAGAGGCTCGCCTATAATCATCCGCATGCGGCAAAGCGGAAGCCCCTTTGCCAACTTGGAGCCGCTCTCGGGCAGTTCCACCTATAAAAAGGTGGACCCCTTTGCTTTCTCAGGGGCCCTTCCAACCCTCTTCTACTTGAGTGGATATAAATAGACAGACCTCGATGAGGATCAACGATGATACCTTGTGGTGGCATGGACATGGTCTCGGAGGTGATCCAGCCCCAGATGTCACGATCCTCCATGGGATAGAACCCGGCCTCATCTTGCACAGGCGTTGAAGCGAGTCAAAAGGATTCGGAGCAAGATTTCGCATGATCCCCTCCTCGTTCTTCCCAAGAATGGAAACGTAATCTGGGACCCCAGGTCCGTGTAGTAGTTATTGGCAAGGATGCTTCTCAGCTAGCATTCAATGCGCGCCTGATATCGACCAAGGCGGCCTACTGAACCTCACTTGCAGAAGCGGAGAACAATTCAAACACAGCTGTATATTGCGCGAGTTCCATTCCGCTCCTCTTTTCGTGTGTAAACCTTTTCCCTGGGCTCCCTGATTACACTACACCTCGGTCCTCTGCTCCGACTGAAAAATGCCGTATGCGAGGCTTTTATTAATAGGCATCGCTACGCCAGTGTTTTTCGATCTGGAGAAGGCCTATGGCACCGCATGGCGATACGGTATCATGGGGGTGAGGGGACGCCTCTCAATCTTCATATCTGAATTTTTGCGAGATCGTCGATTCCGCGTATGGGTGGGGGGAAGCCGTCTCCGGCCCAATCGAGCAACGAAGTGTCTTCAGCATCAACGGTATCACCTCGGTGCTGCCGGAAGATGTTCTCGCTATGCTCTACGTGGACCACCTTCCGATCTCTTTTGGCGCGGCCCAGATGCCAACTCTGGAGCGTCGACTCCAACAGGCATTGAACCGCGTCTCTCGCTATGCCGAAGCGCACAGGCTTTCTCAGGGGCTCCACTCCCACCCGTACTTGTTTTCGACTGACGCCTTACCTGGGAGGCTCATATTTTCAGTCTTAGGGTATCTTGTACCCACGCCATAGACACTCTTCGTGCTATGACGTTAGACACCTGGGGTGCTGATAGGGCTACTGCCTTGCTCTTTTTGCCGATCCTTTGCTCTACCAGGCGCTGGTCTCTCTTTTCACGCTCAATCTTAGCGCAATACACCACTCGGTACGGGAGATAAAGCGTCTTGCCCGTTTGGAGAACCAGATTGCTAACTTTAGCGACTCACAATGCACCCAGTGCTCTCGGGGCATTGGCGTCTACACATACCCTGGTCGTAATATCCGAAATGCTATTGTTGCCAGGAGTCGGTTGGATCTTAGAGATTATCTTCTTCTTTTTTTACTCCCACTGGGGTACTACTTTATTTTTAAAAAATTTACATTGTTTGAAATTTTAACGGATATAAAACAAAGGTTTACAAATATTGAAGGAAGTGTGCTGAAATTATACAATTTTACAAACGTTACAAAATAATTGTTAACAAATTAAGTTTTTGGATACCAAATCAAATTTACCCCTCCCGAAGGGAAGCGTCAGCGGCCTGATAGCAGTTTAGCCGCTCTCCGTCCTTATATACCTTGTATATAAGGGCAGGGGAACGGGCTAAATAAAAATTAGGTTATTAAACCCTTACGCTAAGCATTTACCTCCCCCAAATTGAAATATCATTAAAGATACAGGAGATAATGCAGCCAAAATTTCTAAGAGGACTGCTATGTTGTCTGTATAAATCCTAGCCTATGTGAATAACATAAAGCCAATAAGGCTGTTACAAATTCAAGAAGGTAAATATTTTTTTTTAGAAGAGGGAATTTGTAGGCTCGCCAAACTATTGAACTGTAGCCTAATCTAATTGACATCCCTGTGGGTGAAGCATCACAAAAAATTGACACCTGTTACTCTTTTTCCCTTTTCCAGGGAACTTTTCTTGTATGAATAAATGAATTAATATTTTGGACCCTATCATCTTTACATAAGCATAGCTGGATCCATTAAAAAGGGAGGTTAATGAAATTAAGTAATCCGTCTAATCTAAGCCAAAGTTTTGCTTAAGGTTTTTATGTGATACAAATTTGAGGGCTCTCGGGATCTTATTTTTTTATAGACATATTAATTAATTTGAACGCCTAGCTAAGTTAATTATTATTCCTAAGTATTTTACTTGTTTTGTTGGAGTAATTACAGATTTCTCAAAGTTTATTGCTAGACTGGAGTTTAAGATAAGATCTAGCCAATTTAAGACACTAGCTAAATCCCCTGTAACCAGTATATCTTCCAAAGTTCTAAAAAGAAAGTCTCCACGCACTAAAGTATTGGCGAGCAATCCTAAGAATTGAAGCTTATGAACTATAAAAAAAATATCTGTTGACGTCTTTGGTTATACCATTTAGCCGTTCTCCGGTACTTTGCATGATTAAAACATCATTTTTTGACATTTATTTTTTTAAAATACTAATAGTGACCAATTTATGTGGTAAATCTCCGGAAAGTGATCGTGAGCCAAAACCCAAGGGTTCCTAAGTCTGCCCCTGAAAGGAGGGCAACAAATTCTGTCTATCGTGATTTGATCATGACCCACCATGAAAGGGAAATCGACAATTCTGTCAACACCATAACAAATTAAACCTTGCTTCCAAAGGCCAGTGTGTGATGGTATATTCTATTTTGTGCCATATGACATTCAGTTATATACCAGTGTCTATCATGTTGTAACATTTTATTCGGTATACATACATATATCATTGCAACAAACTAAAAACAAACACCTAGGTTTCAATTTTGAGTAACCTATGATTTAATTTTTAACATCATTTAGCAAGTGAGACAACATAATCCTGTTTCAGTCACCACTAATCCTACCGTGTTTTCCAAGCGCAAACATTTATGAATGTTTTCTTTTTCATCTTGGCACAGCTTTTGACAAGAAAATTACTCAAGTCTTGCGTCTTACCTCGGTGAAATATGGGAATTGTATCTGACCGAATGGTAGATGCAGTCTATCGGAAGGTGAAAAAAAAAGCCTTCGACAAAGTGTTTATTCGCGGTCAGGAGTACAATCTCGAGACTCGGACTTGTATCGCACTTCGGGAAAATCTTCTACGACTACCAAACTGGCAGGCGCATTAATCGCGTTTGGAGACTACATAAGAGATCCTGTCGATTTCCAATCGCGAGTCCTTCATGGGGAGTGGCTGAGACCCACTCTCTTCTCGATCTACGCAAGGGACAACCGAAGCTGCTGCTCTCTCTACCTGCAGCACACCAACTACATCACTCAGATCGTGACGCAACAAATTAGGTCTAAGAAGACATCATGGGCGAGTGATGGTGAGGTGGATCGGATCTCCAGATACAAGCAGAGCTGGAAAGTAGGAACTAACGAGGCAAAGTTTACCGTCGTCGCAGTTGTAGGCACCGAACTGAATCTCTCGACTTAAACGGTATGATCGTACCATACTCCGCGATGAAGGCTTGCCAAGTTCGACATGCGAAGCCACATCACCTCCATAATACCATGAAAAACCTCTAAATTGTCAAGCTACACAGTTTTCGCAACCTCAACATAAACAAGAAATATATATATATATATATATATATATATATATATATATATATATATATATATATATATATATATATATATATATATATATATATATATATATATATATATATATATATATATATATATATTTGTCTCCTGATGAGAACCAAGCTGGTCTATCTTGCAGCCATTCTTAACACTGCTTCAAAATCTAACCTAGTAAGAAATTGCTAGAGTTCCTGCCACGCGTATGCCGGTCAATACTTGCACCTACACGCTCAAAACTTCAACATCTGGAACATGCTGGAGGAAGCACTCGTGAGAAGTTCACCTACCTGACAAGAATCCTGAACAGGGAGAGAGCCAACCTGCCATAACCCCCACATGACCAACACCAACAAAGTGAAAAAATATTTAAAAAGAGGACATTTCTCTCCAAGTGCAAGTAAAAATGAATTAAAAAAAAGAAAAAAGAGAGAGAGATGGTCCGCTCACCGGATACTCTTTCCGCCTTCTACTTTACTTTTTCACCACTCCTCTACCCTCTGCCCGCCCGCTACAACAAGGAGGGGGATTCGTAATCTTAGCTCTCTCGTTCTAAAGAAGATTTCGGATCTCGTGTCACTGAGGAAGGTTGGGTCAGGTAAAATATCAGTAAAAGATCTCAATTTTCATTGGCCTTTTCCTATCCTCTCCCACTTCATTTGTTGTCAAAGACAGCATTACTTATATAGATTTCGATAGATGCGGGGCTCCCGTAATGTGCAAGTTCTTTCTGAATAACCTGTAATTTATTCATTTTTAGGGCTACTGGGATATGGAATGCGTGTTTCTATTTCTTCAACATCTTCTCTCATTCGTGAAGAACCGGACAACGTCGAAACCCGGTAAAATCTTCAACTTTTTTAAGAAGGAATATTCCCAGATTTACACGTGCTCGGAAGAAGTGAAAGAAGTGATTCCCGAATGGTTTAGAAAGGAATACAAAACATCAGATGAAGTTCCAAGAGGATGATTTTTACAGATTTTTCATAAACTTTATCTTCGCAATTGCCTCCTCCATTGGATAAAAGTCACTCGGATAGTTAATATTTTAGTTCTAACTCTATGTTTGGTTTCATCCATATTAAAATAGATTTTTTGTTCTTTTCTATTTGGGGAATTTAATTGTAGTCGGTGAATAAATTGTTAACCTCTAATGTTTTCGAATTGAATGCATTTAAGCTTCGTTATATTTCAGTATTTCTAAGATATTCTTGTGTACCACAACAGTTTTAGGAATCGAAAATAGATACAAAAGTTAAATACGGTTACATTTATCATAAAAACATAGCATGTTTTACAAGAGGAAACAATATGGAACCTCAATGTGATTTTCTTTTTTGTATGTTATATTAATGAACGTTATAAATCTTTCTTCTTCTTTTCTTTGCTTTGGGTTATAATGCAATTTATGTTGACTATAGCCTAAGACTAAGGCATATCAGTCATCCTCCATAGGACAAAAATAATGGCACATCAATAATCCTTAATAGGACTACTTTATTGAACATACGCTTACTCAAACCAGAACGTCCAGATGAGGAAGCTGTTTCAGTTACGAAAGAATTTTCCTATTGGTTTAGAACTTTTAACAATTTCACTTGGTTGGCTTGAACTCTCACTGAACCGTGATAAGTTTATGTGTTTCATGTTCTCTATCAGTATCCTTTTCTCAGGCGTACATTTCCATAATGCACTGTGAACTGCGCAGAGTGAATAGCATCGACAAGTAGGCTTTCAATTTGGGGACGTGCGGAAACCACCGTTCGCCAGGCGAAGCCCGATGTGGTGGATTTAGTCTACCTTCCGCATCATACGCTCAGCTGCGGATGCATAAAACACGCATCCGTAGTCAAGCTTCGAACGAACAAAGGATCGATAGAAAAGTAAGGCAGTAGCCCTATCAACACCCCAGGTACTGAACCTCACAGAACGGGCACACGAGACAGGCTGCGAATATGAGCCTCAGTGAGGCGTCCGTCAAATACAAGATAAAAAAACTCCTGCAAATCCACACTTTTAGGCGAAATCCATTTAGAAACAATTCCGGGTGAGTGAGCAGCCATGGATGGCGTCTTGGCCCAGGAAAACCGAAGCCAGTGTGCTCCGGCATAGGGAGAGAAGCGTTTCAATACCTGTAGGATTCGACGCTCCAGAGTTGACATCTGGCCCGCGCCAAAAGAGATCGAAAGGTCGTCCACGTAGAGCGTAGCGAGAACATATTCTGGGAGCACTCTAGGTGATGCCGTTCATGCGCAGAGCAAACAGTGTGACACAGGACATTTCACTGCGGGACACCCTCTTCCTGTTCCATTGTCCCGAAGAGCGCCCCTTCCCCCCACCACCTGTACGATGAATCGACGATCTCGAAAAATTCTAAACTAGATATTGGGGGGGGGGGCGTCTCGCCTCCATTGTGTGGAGAGTCTTCATGATACCGTATCGCCTTGCAGTATCATAGGCCTTCCTTCTTCAGATGGAAACGCCGTGTCTTACTGCTGTCACGAAGGAAGGCCTCGCAGACGGCATTTTCCAGTTTAAGCAGAGCATCTGACGTGGAGTGGAACTTGCGGAAAAGGGTGGGTTCCGCTGTCCAGAAAAAAGGCTAATTAACATTTACCAATTTCTCCATCAACTTGCACACACAGAATGTTCTAGAGAATGAGCGGAAACCGGACTGGGTAGAGTGATTTATCCCCAGTTTGCGAAAAACAAGCACAGTAGCGATTCGCCAGGAGTCTAGGAGGATACCCTCTACCCAGATCCTGTTGAACAAATCTAAGAGAAAGGTCATACCTCGCTCATCCAGGTGTCGAAGCATGGAAAAGGGGCATCGTCCGGACCAGGTGTGTGTTTTTTTAAATTTTAGCAGCCCATCTGGTGACTGCCTACTCGGGCATAAGTCGTCGGACTCATTACAGACTGCGACTAGGCTTTATTAGAAAAAAAATATTAACTAAATAACAAGGATAAAAAGTAAATAGCTTTAAAAAAAACAAAGCAAATTTGTAACAAGAAGGAAACGTGCTGCAGCGTCGCGGGTATGCCCGTCTCCTCCCGGCGCAGGAACATGAGCCCTACAACTGGAATAAAGTGGAGGAGGTCAGCCTCCTCCAAAACGTCGCATACTTCACAAGTCTGTGTGCACGAACCAGTCTCGAGTACAATAAACTGTAGCGACCTCGCTCGTCGCGTTACCGAGACAAGTAACGTACACAAATATCACAGACTGGGACATTCAACAAGAATGTGCCGAACAGTACGGAGCACAACGCAGTCGTCACAGTAAGGCGTAGGTGGAGCGCTCCGTCAAATTCGGAGAAGACGGAAAGTAAACCTGAAGCCGTCGCGGAATTTGGGGGGTAGGTCCATGTGAACAGTCGCGGCGCAATGACACGTAACTAAGTTCCCCTAGACCGTCCCCCATCTTTGCTAAGCAGCCCGGAGAGCCACCCGTATTCCTGCCATGTAATCAGTGTGAGTACGATGAAAACGCTGGTCTGGTCGCCCAGTCCTCGCGGACTCTTTGGCAGCCTAATCGGCGTGCTCATTCCTTTGCAATTCCTACATGTCCAGGAACCCAGCAGAAGATGATCTCGACATCCGCCCGGCTAGCCAAAACTGTGGCGTCACGGATATCGCGACAGGGGGATGCGGAGATTCTAATGCCCCGAGAGCACTCACATTCCGGTGAACGAACCGGGCACGTCGCGTTACCCGCCATACCGAGCTGTGTATTGCAACCAGCTCGGCCGTGAAGACACGCAGCGCCTGACAGAGTCTCGCTGACTTCAAACAGAGGGCACACGTCGTGGAAACCGACCCCTTCTTGGGAGTTGGAGCATCCGTATACACTGGCATGGTTCGAACGTAACACGGAGTGTGCTCCAAAAAGGCCGAACGCAATACTCCCGGTGCTGTATAAGCTCTGGAGCAGAGGCGTGGTGACAAATAGTCAAAGGTAGTATCCTCCAAGGTGGGCTCCTGGGCAGAACCCGAGGGCTATACCAAGCTCTCGAAGGAGTTTCCCAGCCCTAAATGCAAAGGGTTATGGGTATGACTGGCGTCTCTCGGTGGCATAGGCACCGTCGAGATCAGCTGCGGATGCAGTGAGAGCTGTTGGCGACTGAGGGAGGTGCCAGGCTTGCGCGTACAGTCGAATAATGTATGTGCACAACGCAGAGCGAGTGGCATCTCTCCAGCATCGACAAGAATGCTCTCAATGTGGGACGTGCGGAAGTCACCGGTCCCCAGGCGAAGGCGGGTCTGGTGGATCAACCCCACCTCCACAATACACGCTCGGCTGCAGATGTATAAAACTCGCCTCCGTAGTCAAGCTTCGAACGAACAGAGGATCGGTAAAAAGGTAAGGCAGTAGCTTTATAAGGACCCCAGTAGCTGAACGTCCCGGAAAAAAGAATATTCATAGAGCGGGTACAAGAGACACTAAAGGGTCGAATATGAGCCTCCCAGGCGAAGCATCGGTCAAATACAAGACCAAGGAAAGGGTTCGAGTCTACCACTTTTAGGCGAAACCCATTAAGAAAAAAGTCTGGGTCAGAGTGGAACCGTGGATGGAGACAAAAGTGCACGACCTTAGTCTTGGAAAAGGAAAACCAAAGCCTGTGCCCTTCGGCATAGTGAGAGGCGCGGTTCATTACCTATTGGTGTCGACGTTCCAAAGTTGGCGTCTGGGCCGCGCCAAAAGAGATCGAAATGTCGTCTAGATAGAGCGTAGCGACAACATCTTCCGGCAGCACCGAGGTGATGCCGTTCATGCTCAAAGCAAAGAGTGTGACACTGAGGACACTTCCCTGCGGGATACCCTCTACCTGCTCCATTGGGCGAGGAGAGGGCTTCTCCGACCCGTACGCGGAATCCACGATTTCGCGAAAATCCAGATATGAAGATTAGGAGGCGCCCCTATTTGTGGAGAGTCTCCAGGATACCGTATCGGCATTCGGTATCATAGGCCTTTTCCATATCGAAAACACCGTGGCGTAGTGTTGTCTACGAAGGAAGGCCTTTCAGACAACATTTTCCAGTAGGAGCAGAGCATCCGACGTGGAGTGGAATTTGCAGAAGACAGATGGCTTCCGCTGTCCAGAGAAAAATGCTAATCTAACATTTACCAATTTCTCCATCAACTTGCACACGCAGGAGGTTAGAGAGATTGGGCGGAAACCAGCCCGGGGAGAGTGATCTCTCCTCAGTTTCTGAAAGGCTAGCACAGTAGCGATTCGCCAGGAGTCTGAAAGAATACCTTCTATCCATATCCTGTTCAACATATCTAATAGAAAGGCCATGCCTCTCTCACCCAGGTATCGAAGCATGGCGTACGGAACCTTGTCCACGCTTGAAGCGAGAGCGGAACGCTACTCATTCAAAGTGAACCTGTGGTTGATGGTTCTCCGCCTCTGGCGCTAATTAATTTTTTTTTTTTTTTTTTTTTTTTATAGAGCCCATCTGGCAACTACCCACTTGGGCATAAGTCGCCGAAAAACACGACAGCCTAGAATTAGGCTACTTTAAAGTTAAAATATGAAAACTTAACAATCAATATAAATTGGAAAAACTTAACAATCGAAGCAATCTCCGGCATCGGGGGGAGGTCCCCCTCACCCCGGTGCAGGAGAGTGCAACCTAAAACAAAACAACAACAAAAAAAAAAGGAACCTTAAATAAAGGGGAGAAGGCCGGCCTCCCCCAAAAAGTCAATAAGTCCACCAGTCATGGTGCACGCACTCGTCCCGAGTACAAGGGACAGGCGGTAGCGACCCCGCCCATCCCGGTACCGAGACAGGTATCGTGCGCGAAGATCACCCAGACTGGGACATTCGACAAGAATATGCCGAACAGTCTGGGGGACGACGCAGTCGTTGCAATAGGGCACATGCGAGCGCTCCACCAAGTAACGATGCGTCACACGAGTGTGTCCGATTCGAAGACGACAGAAAGCAACCTGAAGCCGCCGCGGCATTGGGGGATAGGTCCATGGGAACAGTCGCGGCGCAATGGCACGCAACTTTAAGTTCCCCTCGACCGTCTCCCATCTTCTTTGCCAAGCAGTCCGAAGAGCTGCCCGTATTCCTGCCATGTAGTCAGTGTGAGGAAGAGCGAAACGCTGGTCCGGTCGCAGAGTCCTCGCGGACTCTTTGGCGCCCTCATCGGCGCGCTCATTCCCCGCAATTCCTATATGTCCAGGAACCCAGCAGAAGATAATCTCGACATCTGCCCGGCTCGCCAAAACCGTGGCGTCACGGATTTCGCGAACCAGGGGATGCGGAGATTCCAATGCCCCGAGAGCACTCAGGGCGCTTTGTGAGTCGCTATAAATCACAATCCGGTCTCCGAACCGGGCACGTCGCGTAATCTCCCGTACCGAGTGGTGTATTGCCACCAGCTCGGCCGTGAAGACAGACGCAGCGCCTGGTAGAGCCCCGCTGACTTCAAACAGAGGGGATACGGCGTGGAAGCCGACCCCCTCTTGGGACTTGGAGCCATCCGTATACACTGGCACGGTACCAGCGTGACACGATGTGTGCTCCAAAAAGGTCGAACGCAATACTCCCGGCGCAGTACAAGCTTTGGGAGCAGAGGCGTGGCGACAAATAGCCAAATGTGGTACCCTCCAGGGTGGCGTCCTGGGCAGAACCAGGGGCGCCACCGGCCCGAGAGCTATATCTACCTCTCGAAGGAGTTTCCTGGCCCTAAACCCAAAGGGCTTAGGGTATGACTGGCGTCTCTCGGCGGCATAGGCACCATCGAGATCAGCTGCGGATGCAGTGAGAGCTGTTGGCGACTGAGGGAGGCGCCGGGCTCGCGCGTACAGGCGAGTGATGCACTGCACGCGGCGCAGAGCGAGTGGCATCTCCCCAGCATCGACCAACAGGCTCTCAATGGGGTAAGTGCGGAAGGCACCGGTCGCAAGGCGAAGGCCGGTGTGGTGGATCGAATCCACCTTCCGCAATAAACGCTCGGCTGCGGATGCATAAAACTCGCATCCGTAGTCGAGCTTCGAGCGAACAAAGGATCGATAAAAAAGTAAGGCGGTAGCCCTATCAGCGCCCCAAGCGCTGAACGTCACGGAACGGAGAATGTCCATGGCGCGGGTACAAGAGACCCTAAGGCTGCGAATGTGAGCCTCCCAGGTGAGGCGTCGGTCGAATACAAGACCAAGGAAACGGTGCGACTCAACCACATCCAGGCGCACCCCATTAAGAAACAAATCTGGGTCGGGGTGAAGCCGTGGATGCCGGCAGAAGTGCACCACCTTAGTCTTGGCCAAAGAAAACCGAAACCTGTGCGCTTCGGCATAGCGAGAGACGCGGTTCAATGCCTGTTGGAGTCGGCGCTCCAGAGTTGGCATCTGGGCCGCGCCAAAAGAGATCGAAAGGTCGTCCACGTAGAGCGTAGCGAGAACATCTTCCGGCAGCACCGAGGTGATGCCGTTGATGCTCAGGGCAAAGAGTGTGACACTGAGGACACTTCCCTGCGGGACACCCTCTTCCTGCTCCTTTGGGCCGGAGAGGGCTCCCCCCACCCGTACGCGGAATCGACGATCTCGCAAAAATTCAGATATAAACATTGGGAGGCGTCCCCTCGCCCCCATCGTGTGGAGAGTCTCCATGATACCGTATCGCCATGCGGTATCATAGGCCTTCTCCAGATCAAAAAACACCGTGGCGTAGTGCTGTCTACGAAGGAAAGCCTCGCAGACGGCATTTTCCAGTCGGAGCAGAGCATCCGACGTGGAGTGGAACTTACGGAAGCCGCACTGTGCAGAAGACAGATGGCCTCCGCTGTCCAGGAAATAGGCTAATCTAACATTTACCAATTTCTCCATCAACTTGCACACGCAAGAGGTTAGAGAGATTGGGCGGAATCCGGTCGGAGTAGAGTGATCTCTCCCCGGCTTGCGAAAGGCGAGCACAGTAGCGATTCGCCAGGAGTCTGGGAGAAGACCTTCCACCCAGATCCTGTTGAACAAATCTAACAGAAAGGCCATGCCTCGCTCACCCAGGTGTCGAAGCATGGCGTACGGGACATCGTCCGGACCATGGGCGGTGTCCGCGCACGAAGCGAGAGCGGAGCGCAACTCACTCACAGTAAACTTGTCGTTGAAGGGTTCTCCGCCTCTGGAGGTAAAGTCCAGCCGGCGGCCTTCCGCGACATCACGACGTGCATTGAATGCTGGCGGTGCAGCATCACGGCTAGAGAATGCGGAAAAAGCGGTCGCTAAGGATTCCGCCACGGACGCGGGGTCCGAGATTGCGGTCCCATTCTCCTGGAGAACGGGAGGGGGGTCCTGCGAGAACTTGCCCCGAATCCTTTTGACTCGCTTCCACACCTCAGCAAAAGGGGTCTTCCCGTTAAGTGAAGACACGTATGCCCGCCAAGAAGAGCGGCGGGCGTGCTTCGAAATATACCGGAACCTAGCCCTAGCCCGACGAAATTCAGCGACAGTGAAATCGTTCGGGCGGCGCTTATAGCGCATGTAGGCATAACGCTTCTGTTTGAGGGCCGTCTCACACTCGGCCGACCACCATGGGAGTGGTCGGCGTGCAAAACGGCCAGACGTCCTAGGAATAGTAGTCAGGCCCACGGCGATGAGGTTGCCGGAGAAGAACTCAACGGCCTCATCTACCGACCTAAACTCCTCGACTGAGATAGAGAATTCAGTCATTTCCTGAAATGCAGGCCACCGCGCCCGCGCCAAGCACCACCGAGGTGGTCTCTCAGGCGGCAGTTGCCCTGAAAATGATATTTGAATGGGAAAGTGATCACTACCATGGAGGTCATCGACCACCCCCCAATCAAAATCAGGCTGTGCATCCGAAGAGCACAAAGATAGGTCAAGGCAAGAAAATGAAGCGGTTCTCGGACAGTGATGCGTAAACTCATCCACGTTTAGGACACCCATCTCAAGCTCTTCGATCAGATCGGCAAGGACTTGTCCCCTGGGATTTATGGAGTAATCTCCCCAGAGAGGATGCCTGCCGTTCAGATCTCCAAGCAAGAGATAGGGCCTCGGCAACCATGCCACGACGCGGCGGAAGTCCCCCGCGTCGAAGTCAGCTGACGGTGGAATGTACGCAGAAATGATAGTATACCTCCTATCCAGGTGCAGCTGCACAGCCACTGCCTGAAAGGAGGTATCTAAAGAGAAAGGAAGAACGGAGACATGATGCCGGGTGTAAACTGCGCACCCCCCAGCCCGGCCATCCCGCGGTGGTGGGGTCGCAAGACCCTTATACCCCGGGAGGGCAGGGAGGGGGCACGAACCTAGCATGGTCTCCTGCAAAAAAATAGCTAACGGGGAACGGGACGAGACGAGCCTCCGCAGCTCCTCCCAGTTGGCCCGGAGTCCACGGCAATTCCATTGAAGGAATATGCCCTCTAGGCCTAGCTCGGAGGAGACGCGGGGGCCCTCCTCGAATTGAAGACCCTCACGGGAATGGCCGTACGCTTCCCGGGGGCAGAACCCCGGGCGCTGTTGGCCGGACAAAGCGCTGAAGGCGCTGTCGCCTTCGAGGACTTATTGGGGGAGGTTGGGCTCGCCATGCGAGTCTTTTCCTCCCTCCGCCTCGAAACCTTAGGCGGGCGTTGCGGCTTCGGAGGCGGGGGGCCCTCTTTTCGAGGAACCACCGTCTCCGAGCAACTCGCTCCACCTCGGGGCGTGGGCGAAGGAGCCGAAGCTCCTTTGTTGCTGTCCTCCTTTCGGGGGACAGCTTTAGGAACCCCGGAAGATGGCCTAGCGACCATCTTCAGGGGTGTTGCCTCCTGTGAGTCTAACGACTCGGTGGAGGCGCGTGGCCGTTTCGCCTTACGGGAAACGGTCACGCTGGGGGAAGAGGGGGGAGCCCTGGTTTTAGCCGGGGCAGGGTATGAACCCTTTTTTCCGCCAGCTTTACCAGGGGAGCGCCCGGGTTGGGTAGAGCCCGCAGAAGGGCTCCGAATGGGCGCGGAAACAACTGTGCTCGTTGGCCTGGATGGGCCAGGAGCAGAGGGTGCCTTCCTAACTATTGAGGCATACGACGTCCCAGGCAGAGCCGGGCGCGCCAGGACCAAGTCCTTTGCCTCGCGGAATGAGAGTCGATCCTGGGCCTGAACGGCCAGGATTTCTTTCTCAAGGAGATATGCACCACATTGCGGCGAAGAAGCAGGGTGCGGCTCTCCGCAATTGACACACTTGGCCACACACGATTTGGACTTATCGTGTGCGACCTTGGAGCAATTTACACAGACTTCGGGTGACCCCGACTTTGCACGTCTACATGAGCGATTCGTATGGCCGAAGCGGTGACAGTAATAGCACCGCCGCGGCAGTGGCACGAATGCCTTCACGCGGTAGCGGTACCAACCGGCACGCACCGACTCAGGGAGCTTGTCACAGTCGAACGTGACGAAGACTGTAGGGGTGGGTCTCGAGGCCCCTCCCTGTTTTCTCATCACACGTTCGACCTTGACCGCCCCATGGTCGGCCAGCTCTAAGGTGATGTCTTCAATGTTGTAGTCAACGAGTTCCCTCGCATAAACTACTCCTTTCACAAAGTTCATTGTAGAGTGTGGCGTCACACTCACCGGGGTGCCATGAAGTGTCCGAAGAGCACTTATCTTGGCCGCCTCGGCGGGATTCGCCAGAAGGCTCCCGTCCGAGAAACGGGTTACCTTCGGCTCTCTACCAATTGCACTAGCTAATCCTCTCCGCTGATGGATCATGTTGCCCTTGGACAACATGGTGCCATCAGTGGAGCGAATAACGAGGAAGCGTTTGAAGCCAGCGGGCTCGAAAACGCCAGGTAACCTCTGAATCAGGGGCCCCGATGTCATCGAGGCTCCGCCCTGTGCACTCTTGGTAGTAGTCTTCTTTGTCAGGGGCTCCGCAACCGGGGGGGCAGAGGGGGCGGATGTGCCGATCTTGGCTTGGTCGCTTGCCAGAGTGGCAGCAGACCCATCCGTCCCCGCAGCCCCCGCGGATGGAGAGGAGCCCCGAGTCTTTTTTGTCTTTTTAGTCTTTTTCTTTTTCGGAGAGGAGGGCGGGGAATGAACCCGCTTTTCACCTCCGCCGGCAGAAGTCCCCAGGCCAGATGGACCAGCCTCAGCCAGGTCCCTCTCCGAAATGGAGAAGGTCCTGGTTGTCGTAGGGGCACCTGTCGGAGGAGATCCCTCCCCTCCTTTTGCCTCGGAGCCCTCAGCCATTTGAGGAGGACCTTGCATAGGGGCGGATTCGGGTTTGGTGCTTGGCGCCGAGCCCGAATTCCCCCCCATGGAAGGCCCTACCGTCTGAGACTGGGTCTCCTCAAGGACCATGTCTATCACAGGAGGGGCCTCCAATTGGCCATCCCCTCCCAGGACATCCCAGGTCCCCTTGGCAGTATTGTCACTAGTCAGGTGGTGTGGGGAGGCACAGGCCTTGACCCCAGCAAGGTTTAAAATTCTTGCCAGCAGGTCTTTTGAGGGAAGCGACCGAAGGGGCCTGGCTTCCCTCTCCCCCCTAAGGGGGTTTGCCCTACCGATCCGCTTGCACGAGGGGCGGTCGGCAATGGGCTGCCTGCTGGCTTTCTTGGCAGTCCCCTTAGAAAGCAAAGGAGGGACTGCCGCTGGAGATAGGGAGGTGCCCGAAAGCACCTCCAGAGAAGGGGGTGAGGGGGAGTCCCCTACACCCGTAGGCGTAGGAGAGGAGTAAGCCTCCTCTCCGGTTAAAGAATTATGGAGGGTCCCTTGCGCAAGCACAAGGGGGGGGACCTCCATTTTCTCGGTGGAGCTGCCCGAGGGCGGCTCCGTCGATTTTCTTGGGGAAGTTAGGGGTTGGGTTTTTTGTTGTTTTTTTTCATTCATGGGCATGGTGACCCTCTTTTGATTACGGGACGCAATAGCTCATCACCTCTCGCAGTTGCCCGCACTGCGAGAGGTGCTTACAAGCCCGGCAGAGCCAGGCGCCGCCATTCGGGACCACCCCTCCCGCCTGGTGGCCTGGCAGTCCTTCGGCATGGCGGCTCCACCTTGGACACGGCGTAAAAAATATAGGTTGTGAAGAGGAGAGGAAAAGGGATGTGAGGAAGATGTGGGTGGGGATGAAGCAGGTTGTTAAAAAACCCCCATCCCGAACCGGAGCTCAGGGGTTAGGGAACAATGTCCCCTCCCCCCTCAGCCCCGATCCGGGGTGGTTGGCTTGAGAAGAAGGTCAGCATTCTACCCTGTGAAATTAGAGGCTGACCAGAGAAAGTTGTGGGAGAGGTTGTATGAAAAGGCGACGAGGTAGGGGAGAAATCGGGCTATCTGAAGGAAGGAAGAGAGGCTAAGCTGGGGCCGGACGGAGTGCTGGATCCCGTCAGCACGGCGGCCAGGATGGCAAATCGCCGCGCCCCTTACGGGGAACTGGAGCTAAAGTCAAGTCGGTGGCCTTCCGCGACATCACGACGCGAATTAAATTCTGGCGAAGCAGCACTCCGGGTAGAGGATGCAAAGAAAGCGGTTGATAAGGATTCCGCCACGGACGCGGGATCCGAGATTGCGGTCTCATTCTCATGGAGAACAGGAGGGGGGTCCTGCGAGAACTTGCCTGAATCCTTTTGGCTCACTTCCACATCTCTGCTAGAGTGGGTTTCCAGTTAAATGAAGACACGTATGCCCACCAGCAAGTGCATCAGGCGTGCTTCGTTACATACCGGAACCTAGCCCTAGCTCGATGGAATTCAGCGACAGTGAAATCGTTCGGGCGGCGCTCATAGCGCATATAAGTATAACGCTTTTGTTTGAAGACCGCCTCACAGTCGGCTGACCAATATGAAGCGGTCGGCGTGAAAGCGGCAAGGTGTTCTAGGAATAATACTTCTGGGACAGAGTAATCAGTCATTTCCTGAAATACGGACCATCGCGCCTGAGCCAAGCACCACTGGGGTCAGGGGTAGCCTCCGTGTGGCACTCTCCTACAAAGCCTTATAGCTCCTATTCAAGGTATCTTCCGTCACAATCAAATCTTTTGCCGGCAAACCGACACCTTCATCGGGAAAAAGAGGGAGGTAGTCACACCTACCCTCCGCAATGCTAAGATGCATGATTGCGGAACTAGTCGATTTGTGGCCTCCTAACTACTCACTTTGCAGTCCTCTGTGATAGAATACTGGGTACTGCAATTTGTCGAAAGATAGAATTGTCCATGCGCGACTCCACTTAAAGGCGTAAGGGCGAAACCTTCACACCCGTAGGCCTATGAGATGAGTAAGCCTCTTCTCTGTTACAAGATGGTTGGAGGGAAGCCTGAGAAAACATAGGCTGAGCCACCAACTTTTTAGAGGTGGAACTGCCTGATAGCGGCTCCAAAGGTAGCAAATGAGAAACCTTTGCCGCATGGCGATGGTAAGAGGGGAGCCTCTCCACCGGTCATTGGGGTGCCTCGATTTCCCTTATTCTCTCTGACGCCAAGGGAGGACGAGCCCGCTCTTTGTGGCGGTTTCCATGCGCTTGCGATCGTCCACTATTGCCTTCTATTTTCATCATAAAAGAAAAAAAGGGGACCTTTAATGGACAGTAGATCCTACGACCTCCCTTTGAGTAGAAAGGTTAAGATAAAAGTCTCCATAGGATCAGAAATTCCAGATTGTGATAATTTACAAATTATCGGTCCCGGTTGCGGTCTAGGGCTTTGTCAACACTGTCCGCCATTCTGGCGACATTGTCCTGGAGCTTTAACCATAAAGGATGGTGCCGGCGTAGCGACCTTATATATGTACTGAAGGAGGGTGAGCAGAGTCGACGGGCCAGCACACCCCGTGCCTAATACTTGCTCTAGCGAGCAGGCTTTCGGCCCTCGCACCAGGTAGGGAACTCAGTGTATCAACTAATTTCTGGACGAAGGCCTGGACAACCCGATAAGGGATCTGCTACGAGTAGGGTGTAATATCACCAATTATTACCATACCCTTATGCTAGGTGATCCCAGAAAGGCTTGTAGTCTACCAAAGTACCATGGCTACCGGACCGAATTCTGTATAGGTGGAAACACGCCTACTGGTGCAAAGTGCGCGAGAAAACGTTGAGTGGAGATCCGTAATGATAATAATAAAAATATTTATAATAAATAATATTAAATAATAACAATAATTAATAGTAATCATAATACATAATTATACTACTTAATAAATAATGATAAAAATAGCATATCAATAAATACTAATACAAATAATGAATAATATTAAATAATGATAACATAATAATAATAATAATAATAATAATAATAATAATAATAATACCAATAAATAATTATAATACATATAAACACTAATAACAAATAATATAAAAATCATACTAAATAATAAGAATGATAATAATAATGCTAATAATAATACCTAATAATAATAAAAATGTAAAGTAGTGATGAGTGTTATCGAAGGGAAAGCGCACCAAGACTTTCCCAGGCCTCATCAGAGAGTTCAAGACAGCCCAGTGACAGGGCTTTCCTAATTTGCTCTCAGGCCGGAAGGACATGCAACTCCTCAAGTGTAACAGGCTACAAAAGGTATCCCCCTGCGGCGGGGATTCCTGTAAGTTTCTCAGAGAGACCTGAGGCACATTGCGGTAAACGGTTGTTTGCACGGAGGTCGGAAGTTCCACTGCGCACGCCGCTCCATAGAGCTCATGCTAGTCGAGTTGATACGGCGTTGGCCTCCCAACGTCGCGGTACGGGGTTCGATTCCGAATCCCGGCATGAGCGGACACAAACGTCAGCGCACGTAGAGATCTGGCTACCGATTGGTTGACGTGCTGTGCTCACTCCGTTATCGGGTGAGTAGATCTTACACCTCTCACCTCACACAAAGCCAATCACAACACTGCTTTCTTGCCTCTCCCGCCTTCACAGCACAACACACACACTCTCTCTGTTCCAAGGAAACCTGCTGATGGATATCTATATTCAGGCAACCTCTAACGCGGAACAGATCCCTCTTCCTCGAGGTGACGAAGGCTTCCACCTGAACGCTGTTTGGTGTCAAAACATAATACTTCTTGGCACCTTTCCCCAAAAGAGGACCGGCTCCTGGGGCCCTCGGGCCGACCAGTGATTGTCATTCTGACTTTAAATAAAAAATTTCATTATCCGGTCGGGGATCCTCCCAGTATCATGGAAGGATTGGCGCTAACTAACTAACTAACACTGCTCCATTGGATACATCGGTGAAGTTGGATCGGGATGGTTGATATGATTTGGGGTGACTATGAAAATGATGGGCTAGTACCGTTGGCAGGATTATTTGTCTCGTAGTAGAGAGATGTAATAGGCATATTCGAGGTGATTGTGTTGTCCAAGGGGAGATTTGTGGGTATTTTTCTAGATAGATTCTTGGGTTGTTCAGTTGGAAATCTATCGTGTGATCTTTTTACTCTTTGGGTGTAGGACAGGTCGATATTTGGCCTTTGAGCTCTGGCTGGTACTGATATGATGAGCCGGATAGGTTTGGAGTTGGTACGGTGTGCACGAGCTAGGTATCTTAATTCAGATTCTATCCTTTGGTAGGCTAGGCTAGTCATGAGAGTCCTTTGTCGGCACAAAGTGATGAAGTTGGGGTGGATTTAAATGCGCCTGTAGCCATTCATAAGCCTTGGTAGTGAAGCGGGTCTAATTTGCCTAGGGGTGAGTTTGTAGCCATCCCATATAGATGTTAGCCATAACCAATTCTGGACAGGAACAAGGAGCGATCTATATACAATAGTGTGTTTCTGTCAGCACCCCAATAGAGATGGGAGAGGTTTTTTTAGGAGGTTGGTTACTTCGATGCAGTCTTCTAAGGTCAGTTATGTGATCCTTCCACGGAACCTTTGCTCTAGTATCATGCCCAAGAATCTAGTTTAGTTTTTAGAGGTAATTTGATGGTGGTTAATCCGTAGGGAAATATGAGGGGTGGTTCTTTTCCTAGTGAAGGTGATGGCCACACTTTTCTCCGCTGATATGGTGAAATCATAGTGTGTGGCATAATGGGCAATATTATCTATTGCTATTTGCAGATGGTTTGCTACGTGTAAGGCGCATATGATAGTTAATGGAACCTGTAGGGCAAAGTCATTTAACGCAATGATAAACAAAGTCGTGCTAGGAACACTCCCTTGCGGTACTCCTTCATATTGGATGTATGGTTTTGAGTGGGTTCCATGTATAGTATATGGTTATTCATGTGATTTATTCTATGTTAATAAATCAGCCTAAATAGCGTTTCGAAAAACATAACCATAAATTTGTTGGATCGAAGTTGTCGGCGGATAGTTTTTAGGCCTAAGATGACAGCGAAGTAAATTTTGAAATAATGAACTGGGCTTTAAGAAAGACAATTACACAAATATAAATATATTCAAGAATCAACGAATGTACAATGAGATAAGTAGATTAGGTATACAATGTAAGATATTTTAACTTATGGTTTACAGTAAGAAGATGCGAAGAGAATTGAAGTATGTGAAATTAATATGGTGGAATAATTTGGTGAATAATAAGGTGAATATTATATAATGTATTGACTATGATGGACTGTGAATTAGGGGCTGCAATGAGAAGTAAATATAATTAGGACCTACTGTCGTATGATCGTTTGCAAAGAATGTGAAAGTGGAATTAACTAAGTATGATTTGTTTGGAGGTAAATGACTAATTGTAGAAGGAATGATTACCGACCTTTATACAAAGAAAGCTGCGATCGAGTAAGAAGGAATAGTGTGCTATTTTGTCGAGCTGGGAGCGTGTGTTTGTTTGTTTATGTGTGAAATTTTAAGAGATGTTGTTTGGAACAGTATGCGTTAAATGAATTAATTAATTATTAAGTTTTACCTAAAATGATTTAATTTACAAAAGTTAAGTAAAATAATTGGAAGATTAAATTGACAAAGTTAAAGTAAAATAATTGAATGATTAAATTAACAAAGTTAAAGTAAAATAATTGAATGATTAAATTGACAAAGTTAAAGTAAAATAATTGAATGAATTTTATCCATAATAAATGATGATATATATATATTTAAGTTTCCCAGGAAGTTTTTATTATAGGAATGCCCAGAGGCATTGCTATACATGCATTTCAACCACAAACCCCGGTCACTGAGAAAAGTTTTAATAAAAATTGCCATTGAGCCTCTGATGCCTAGTGTATGGGCTTGGTTTAAAATATGACGACTCCAGATCGTGTCATATGCCTCAGCCAGATCAAAGACTACAGCATTGAAAAACTTCCTTTCAGGGAATGACTGTCCTACATCATGGTCAAAGATGGTAACATAGTCTAGGATGGAGCGTTTTTTCGGTAGCCCTATTGGATGGGTGATAACATCATGTTTTACTAAAAAACACCAGTCTGTTGTTCATGATCCTCTCTAGGAGCTTACATAGACAAGATGTCAGTGATATAGGTGGGTAATTATTGGGATTAGATGAGTCCTTACCTGGTTTTAGGAAAGGCAGAATTACCGCCTGTTGCTAGTCGTCGGGAAATGAGTGATATATCCACACTCGTTGTTTTGTTGCAGGAGGAGCTGTAGGCACATGAGGTGACTTTTCTTCAGAATATTGAATTTTAGGTTGTCGTTTCCTGGAGCTGTATTGGGGCCTTAAACATGAGTTTCTTCCAGCTTTGCTTGGGAGAAGGAGAGATTATAAGGCGGAGAACTGCATATAGCTAGGTTTAGAGTGCTTTTGTTGACTGTTGCTTTTTAGACCAGAAATAGTTCTTCATTCTAACCAATTGATATAAGACTTAGGTAGTTTGAAATAGTATTGCAAACTTTCTTTTGGTCACTGATGGTGTTGCTATTTATCGGTAGAATCGCGAGGGGTTTGGGGGTTCGCTTTTCTAACATTCGTTGTACTTTTTGCCATATTTTAGGGACGTGTGTTGTAGTTAATGGTTGACGTGTATCTTATTCAGGAAGACTTTTTAGCTTCCTTAAATTTTATTCGGGTTACAACATATAGATGTTTATATTCAATGTAATCTGATGATTACCGTCTGGCTATCAAAATTATGTGTGCCCTATTTCGTTTTCGTTTGCTTCTTGGCAGTCTTCGTTCCACCATGGTGTTGAACGGTGTCTTGGTTTGGGAGAAGTCATTGGAATGCATTTTAGGGCAGTTGCTTGGAGGACCTTTGTAAATGAGATAATGTTTATTTCCTTAATTCTTCTAAGATCGACTTTATATAGGTTGTTTTCGTTTCAAAGACAGTCCAGTTTGAACGATTGTAGTTTCATTTCCTCTTGAGTTTCGGGCTGTCTTGCCCTGGGAGTTCGATTATAATAGGGTAGTGATCCCTAGCACAGAGAGTAGGATATGTGCTCCAGTATGATTTCGTTTTAAAGTTAGGAGATCCAAGGCTTAGATCTAAGTGAGAAAAGCTGTGTTGGTGCTAGTTGCGCTATTACGATTTAGTATATCAAGGCCAAGTCTTTCGATAATATCGGTTACGACTCTACCTCTGCTATTTGTTTTTGAGCTATACCAGTAGGAGCTTCTTGCATTTAGGTGACCTAGCAGTAAGAATGGTTCAGGTAGTTGTTCTATTATTAATTGAAGGTCTCGTTAGTTTACGGAAAGATTAGGCGACATGTACCCTGAACAGAGAGTGGTGAGACTTTTACTTTGTTCTCAAACCGCTATTTCGTTTAGAGGTGTGCTTAATCGATGTGGGGTATGAGAGATATGATGGCGAACATATATGGCGTTCCCTTTGGTTGAAGCCATGAGCGGTGAATGGCAATTGCATTGGGAGTTTAGGTAATCTTGCGGATTAGTGCACATGGTTTCGCTAAGGCATATATGTATATTTGCTCTTGCTCTGCTATTAGTTTCTGGAGAAATTCAAAGTTGCACGAAGGCCGCGCATGTTCCATTAAATGAAACTGGTGATGTGCTTGGTGTTTCTGACATTTTTACTTAACTTGATGACCTTAGGGGTCCAGATTCAGTGGAGTTGCCGGTTTTGAATGATGGTTTAGGTTTTGTTTTTTTGTGTTTTAGGAGCCCATCTGGCGAGTGCCTACAAGGGCAAAAGTCGCCAAAATCACGCTACAGCCTAACATTAGGCTAGAATAACAAACAAAAAACATGTAAAAAACAAAATACAAAGACACAAAAACAACAAAACAAGAAGGAAACACGGTCTGACGTCGGGAGAGGGTTTTTTTTCTATTTTGGGAGTCCATCTGGCGATTGCCTACAAGGGTAAAAGTCGCCGTACTCACATCATAGCCTACTAATAGGCTAGATTGAAAAACAATTAACAATATGTAAATAAAAAAGATAAAAACAGGCAAACACACAGGCTAAACAAAGATAAAAAAGCAGAAAGGCAACAAAAAGGAAGTGCGCTCTGGCGTCGGTGTCAGGACCGCCTCCCCCTGTCGCAGGAACATGCAACCTACAAAATACAGCAGATATCGTGGAGGAGGCCAACCTCGTACCAAAAGTCGTATGTTCTTCAAATCTGTGGGCAGAAACCAGTCGCGAGTACAAGGGGCAAGCGGTAGCGACACCGCTCGTCCCGGTGCCGGGATAGGTAACGTACGCGAAGATAACCCAAACTGGGACATTAAACAATCTGGGAGACAACGCAATCGTCACAATAAGGTGCAGGCGAGCGCTCCATCAAATGGAGTTGCGTCCAGCGAGTGTGTCCAATTCGGAGACGACAGAAAGCAACCTGAAGCCATCGTGGTATTAGGGGGTAGATCCATGGGAACAGTCGCAGCGCAATGGCATGCAACTTTAAGTTCCCCTCGACTGACTCCCATCTTCTTTGCCAAGCAGCCAGGAGAGCTGCCTGTATTCCCGTCATGTAATTGGTATGAGGAAGATCGAAACGCTGGTCTGGTCGCCCAGTCCTCTCGGACTCTTTGGCGCCATCATCGGCCAGCTCATTGTCCGCAATTCCCACCTGTCGAGGAACCCAGCAGAAGATAATTTCGACATCTGCCCGGTTCGGCAAAACCATGGCGTCAAAGATATCCCGAACTAAAGTGTGCGAAGATTCCAATGCCTCGAGAACATTCAGGGCGCTTTGTGAGTCGTAATGAATCACAATCCGGTCTCCGAACCGGGTACGTCGCGTTATCTCCTGTATTGAGTAGTGTATTGCAACCAGCTCGGCCGTAAAAATGACACAACGCCTGGAAGAGCCCCGCTGACTTCAAACAAAGGGAATACGGCGTGGAAACAGACCCTCTCTTGGGACTTGGAGCCATCCGTATACACTGGCACAGTTCAAGCGTGACACGAAGTGTGTTCCAAAAAGGCCGGACTCAATCCTCCTGGCGCTGTATAAGCTTTTGGAGCAGAGGCGTGGCGACAAATAGTCAAAGGTAGCGTCCTGGGCAGAACTAGAGGTGCCGCCGGCCCGAGAGCTACACCGAGCTCTCGAAGCAGTTCCTTAGTCCTAAACCTAAACGGCTTAGGGTAAGACTGGATTCACTCGGTGGAATAGGCACCGTCGAGCTCGGCTGTAGATGCAGTGAGAGCCGCTGGCGACTGAGGGAGGCTCCGGACTCGTGCGTACAGGCGCATAATGCACTGTACACGGCGCAGAGCGAGCGGCATCTCCCCAGCATCGCATTATTCTTGTAATTTTAGGAACCCATCTGGCGACTGCCTACTAGGGAAAAATTCGCCGTAACAAACAAAGAAGCATGCCAAAATCAAATTCCTGAAATACAAAAACAAAAAACAAAACAAACCACAAACAAAAGCAAGCCTCCCCCTCCCCCACAACAAAATACGCAAAAGAGCAAAAAGAAGAAGGAAACACGCTCCTGAGTCTTTGGTTGAGAGGTTAGTCCAATGTTAGATGCTTTAATGGTGAGGGTGTTTTTTTGAAGCATCAGTATAGTTGGCTTTGTTCATAGATCTTCCTTCTTCCGCCATATCAGCCAAAGCTTGGTGGCTGCGAATGCCGTAATGGGCCATCCGAATTCGCACTTCTTAATGAAAAAGTGTTTGTATATTCTCCTGAATGCATGATGGTTTTCTCCAATGTTAATATAGTGTTCATCTGTGCTCTATCATTCACTCCTGTGCCCCGACTGGTAACATTTAAATCATTGATATTCAGTATTTAGCCATATGACTAAACTTAAGGCATGATCTTAAATGGATTGGGAAGGGCAACTAATTGTGTTTTGGATGGTTTGTTGTTTAAATGTTATCTTAACGATTTTTAGTAGGATGGGGCAATTGGTGATATCTTTTCGAATATAGAGACGCCCTCTATTTGGTGGCGGTCTTCTTTAAAAAGCGTTTGTATGCCTTTACATATAAAGGACTATATGTGTTATTCGGCCCAGGCATAAACCTACTGAGTAGGGCAGTGACAATTCTATGTAGTGTTATGCCCGTTTTTGTCAGTCGAGTTTATTTCATGCTCATCTAAGGCGAAGAGGACTAGTAATTTGGGGGATATTGATTCTGATTTAGCTTTCACTGTGGCCTCAGTTTCCGAGGGATTAATAGAGAATTATGGCTGTACTTCTCCAATAACGGCTAGCTGTCTCTCCCGGAGTTCTAATGCACAAAATGGGTTATTGGTTCTAGTTTTAATACGAGTAGTTATGTATCGGGACCAGCAGGCTAGCAAGAATATTTCTCTTAGGTTGTTAAAGGTTTGTTTCTTTTGTTTTGTTCATTCGTTGGTTGAGTGGTTACTTTTGTTGTTTATAGGGGTTTCCATGGTCAAAATTAATCATTCGCTACCTCTGCCTTGACGGCCAGCATTGACCTCAACAAAATAACAGCACTACTGGGTGCCTTTTGATATGCCCCGGTCGCTATCACTAGGTGTGATGGAATACACCCGGACCAAATCCTACACGTGGCGTGATAGGCAGGTCGGGATGACAGATCCAGCACGGTGAGTGGCTTAAGAGCGGTTAGAGTCACCACTCCTAAAATAGGGTCGTGGGAGTGATTCTTTTGAAGGTCCTTTGGGTCGCAGGGGTGATCAAAGAGGTCCAGTGGAAGAAGGCGCTGATAAAAGGGCAGAGAAAGTGACGAGTAAAATGGTTGGATGGAACGAGGCTGTAGGGTGAAAAAAATTTATACCCAAGATGAGGTAGGGGTTAGCGGAAAAAGAAGGGACAGGCTAGGCTAAGCTCGGGCCGGACGGGGGAATGAGTATCGTAAGCACAGCGGCCAGAAAAAAAGGGGGAGGGAAGTGACCTCGTTCGGTCTCTGCCTCTTCAATGGGTGTTCCTATAATTAGCGGGAAATTCGCATTTTGAAGATGGATGGACAACAAGCACTTCGGGCGAAAGCTGCACTCTGCGACAGAGTAAGATTGCCTGTGTTCCATCAAGATCGGGAGGTGATACTAGCTCTTCTATCGCTCACGTCATCTTGTTGGAAAGCGTAGCTAGGTGCGTTCTCAAAGGCTTCTTAGTGTGTTGTTTCAAGGGAGGGGCGAGCGTTGGAGATAGAGAGCCTGGTGTCGGGTGTTCGGTTCTGAGCGTCAATGCGCTAGACGTGGGTATAGTACCGGGAATGCTCGGAACACCACTTCACAGTGGAAAAGGTAGGTCTTGACAGTGTAATGCCTTCTTCACGCACGTCTAGTTTTGTTTGGCGTCTAGATATACCGCATCGTAAGAAGAGGACGGGGATCCCTTGGTGATAGAGGTAATGAGGAGACTTCTTGTGGCGGGCATGATGCGAATAGTCAGAAGTGATGCAGTGCTTCTCTTCTGTACAATCTGGAGCATCGTGTCTATAATGTCAGCATCGAAAGCACGGTACCAGGTGTTCATACAATATTTCGCAGAGTTGGTGAATCTGCTTCACCACCTCTACCCCACTGGAGTGTAGTAAGGAATTCTTCTTGAAGTCTTATACGTGTTCCAGCAAATTTTAGGAACATTGGTAGGTGGGGAAGAACGAAAAGTTTTTTTTTCAATACTGACCGTCTCAACATTATGTTGGTCCGTGAAGACGTTTTAAGTCACGTGCGAGTCTAGTCGCGGACGACTCTATGTCGGTTGGTCGGAACCCGTTTTGCTTTTTATTGTTTCGACAATAACATCATAACTACTGTGCTGATTCTAACGAATTTTGAAACCCTTATGTTGTTTTACATTTTCTTCCGAATGATATAATTGCCAAGGTCCTCCCAAGTTAGCCGAAAATTATTGGTCAGCAGACCTTGTTGATGACAGAAGCGATAAACTCTTCTGTTACATCAGGTCCCGAAAGAAGTTATCCACTATGACCGTGCAGGTCCTGATATTAAATTCAGTCCTGTGACTAACCGAGATTTTTATATATAGAGACGGGAGACTGTAGACCAAGCAGGCGTTGGAAGAATGACCCTGGTAGTGGCTCGGACTACTATTTTCGAGTGGGAGTCAGCAATTGAGAAGTTAGGGGTGGCTTTAGGAACTATTTTTTTAGGTCGTAGTACGTATGTAAGACACAAACCTTTTTTTCTTCTGCAACACGTAGAGATATAGCGAGACCAAGCAGAGGGAGCTAGGATGCTATGTTTGTTTGTCGTAGAGTTTCGGCAAAGGTCAGGGTGCTGTTGAGCACTAGAAAGTTGCTTAATATTGTGAGGGGGTGACCTCGAAGTGGTTACTGCGATCATTTCAGTTTGAGGGCGGGATAGAGGCTGCCGCGTAGGCCTCGGACTCGCTTGGTCAGAAAAGAAGTCCATAGTCGTATTCAGTGGGGGGTCAAGGGTCGGGTGATGATGAGTTTTAAAGTTCTCATAAATGGGCATTGGGGCCCTATTATCATTACGGGATGCAATCGTTAATCACCCATCATAGTAGTCCGCTCTGCAGGAAGTGAATATGAGGCCAACTAAGCTAGCCGCCACCATTAGAGGCAATTTCTCCCCATTGTTGGCCAGGAAGCCCATTAGCATGGCGGCTCTATTTTAGTCTGGAGGTAAAACTAATAGCCAGTGAAAAGAGTGAGAGGGTAGTGCGAGGAAGAGGGGTAAGCAGGTTCTTAAAACCCATGACCCCAAACCGCGAAATTAGAGGCCAACTAGAAAAAGATTGTGGGAAAGGTTGTAGGGAAGGTGAGGAAGTAGGGTAAGAAGCCAGGGTGTCAGAAAGAAGAGGCTAAGCTTAGGGCAGACAAGGCGCCGAAGCCCGCTAGCACGGCGGCCAGGAAAACCAATTGCCGTGCCGACTAATTAGATTTGTAGTCAAAGTCCCCAAGGCGGAGCCTGCAATTAGTAAATCAAGGAAACTCGATTTAAGAAGAGCAGACTTTGCAGGTCTACGCGCGGGACTGACTGACGCGAGGCTAGAAGAGTGCGATGCTGTTGAAGACTCTTGGAACAGTTTCAAAACCACATTCATGAGTCTTCAATCGCGTTTTATCCCTCTGAAATGCCCCCGTCGGTCTTCTGTTCAACCAAAGTGGTTTAATCGAGAAATCGGGCAACTGCTTAGGGAGAAGAGAAATGTGTACCGGCAATCGAAGATCTCGGGTGACTTTGACGAATACTGGAGGCTAGCCAGGAGAGTGAAGTCCAGCATAAGGGTGGCTAAGCGGTCTGAGGAACTCCGAGTGGCGAGACTCTGTAAAGAGAATCCCAAGGAGTTTTTTGGATATGTGAACAGCCGTAAACCAATCCGTCGAACGATTGGCCCTTTGAGGAATGAGGAGGGGACATTAAAGCATTCAGATGCAGAAAATGCTAACCTCCTCAACGACTACTTCTCTTCAGTGTTTACTGAAGAGTGTGGTCCCATTCCCCAGCCGACGGATTCCTACTCGGGGGAAAAGCTGGAGGCAATGGACTTCACCGAAGGAGAAATAAAGAAAAAGATCGCTGACCTAAAGACGAATAAGTCCCCTGGACCGGACGGGTTTCTACCTAAAGTGTTGAAGGAAGTGTGCGATGAAGTATCACGACATCTGTGCGCTATCTTTAACATGTCAATCCGGACCGGATGCGTTCCTAGAGACTGGCGTGAGGCGGAGGTGACTCCTATCTTCAAGAAAGGAGACCGTAACCAACCGTCGAACTACCGACCTATCAGTCTCACTTCGATAGTCGGTAAACTCATGGAAAGCATCATGGTGGACAAAGTGACGTCGTATTTAGAGTCAAACCTGCTACTGAGGAGTTCCCAGCACGGCTTCCGAAGGCAACGGTCATGCCTGACGAACCTTGTAGAATTCTTCCACTTCGTTTTCAGTGAGCACGGTCGGGACAAGGCGGTGGATGTGGTCTACCTAGACTTTCAATAAGGTACCACACCGCCGCCTTCTCCGGAAAGTGCGAGCGCTTGGCATAGACGGAAAGGTAGCCGGCTGGATCGAGAACTGGCTAAGTGGCAGACGGCAACGGGTGGTGGTAAATGGACAGTCTTCTGAGTGGGTGCCCGTTACTAGCGGGGTGCCTCAAGGTTCTGTCCTGGGACCACTACTATTCATCATCTACGTCAACGACATGGACGGTGACATGGTTGCCAAGATTTCCAAATTTGCCGACGATACCAAGCTTGGTATGAACGTTGCAAAAGATGGAAATACTGCCCGCCTGCAGGAAGATCTTGGGAAGATTGGGGAGTGGTCGGACACGTGGCAAATGCCTTTTAACGTGGGGAAATGCAAAGTGATGCATATCGGCCACAGAAACTCCCAATCTCAGTATATCCTTAAGGGCACTGCTCTTGAATCGAGTGACACTGAGAAGGACTTGGGTGTTACTATCACTAGTGACCTCAAGTTCTCGAAACAGTGCATTGAGGCGGAGAAAAAGGCCCAAAGGATGCTAGGCTATATTAAGCGCCAGTTTGGTTATCGGAACCAGGAGATTGTACTGTGCCTGTACAACTCACTTGTCCGACCGCACCTGGAGTATGCCGTACAATTTTGGAGTCCTTCATTGCGAAAAGACATCGCGAGATTGGAACGCGTACAAGCCAGGGCAACCAAGCTGATTCCCTCTATCCGACATAAAAGTTATGAGGATAGACTAAGGGAATTAGATCTGTTCTCGCTGGAAACCCGTAGACTGCGTGGTCAGCTCATCGAAGTTTTCAAAATACTTCGAGGGTTCGACAATGTTGACTACCGGGATATTTTCACACTGAGTGAGAACAGAACGCGCAATCACGGCTTCAAACTTGAACTGAAGCGTTACAACCGCAGTCTGTGTGGAAATTTTTTCACCTACAGTATCCGCGGTAAGTGGAACGCACTTCCAGTGGAAGTTGTCAACAGTGAATCTGTTGACCAGTTCAAGTCAAGACTAGACAAGGTCTTGAAAAGTGGCCGTTTAGGGACGCAAAACAATTGAGCAGCCTTGTGCCAGCTCGATTGCAAGTCCAATGGTACCCTCTTTGAATGGACCGTAAGGTCTCCTAGGGTACCTTCTTTCCTTGTTGTATCAAGGGGAGTATCATTATTAATGGGATCCTTCCAAAGAAAGCGGGTAGAAAGAATCCTTATCTTCTTCCTTAAGGAGGATGTGCAAGTCTGCCTTTTCAATATCTACTGTACAGGCGAAGGGACACCGTCTAAACCTTAATAAAATATGAGACAAGTTGTTAATAAGGTTGGAAATCGGTTCTCAAAAACCGGGTTTTACCCAGTTTTCATTTTTTCTTTTGAACCGATTCTGATATTTTGTTTTGGAGTTTTCAATTTGATCAGACGTTACCGAGTATAATAGTTAAAAGTAGCCAATCTCGTTACTTTCTAATACAAAGGATAATTTATACTTGGATGATCTTTTTCCGGATTTGCGTATAACTGTTTCATACGATTCTGATTGGTTCATTATTACTTCTTAACCAACCAGAACTCAGGAATCCAATATTATGCTTAAATAAGTCGTAGAAAGTTATTAAAAATAATTAATAATATGAAAACGTATACGATAAATTGAGAGTTAATCATTATTTTATTTTATGAAATTTCTTTACCAATATTCCTCAGTGAAAATTTCTTTCATTCAAATATTGTTGGGCTGTTTAGGGCAAAACTCAGTAACTGTTTTGAACAGTCGTGTGGTTGCTTAGGGCAAAATAAGTAAGTAGTGTTACTCTACCAATTTATTTCTATTAATTTATGTTAGTACTCTTTATATTTCCTTTTCTTTATTACATTACTAGAGGTAGGAGTGAATATGTATGTATATGTATATATATATATATATATATATATATATATATATATATATATATATATATATATATATATATATATATATATATATATATATTAGGAATATGAAGACATATGCGATGGTTACGGACATTTAATTTTCCTGACGTTTCAGTCATTAACGATGACCATCATCAGCGAATTCTCAATACAAAATTAGTTTTATAAGAATAACTAAACACAGCAATAAAAATATGACAGGAGTCGAAAATGATAACCGAAAGCAAGAAGTTAAAATGAAATATATAATCCTAAACCGTTGAAAGCAAATGGGTGAAAATCTATTAATAAGAATTTGATTAATATCGTAAAAAATAACTAAATTAAATAATAATCACACGAGTTTAAAATATGCATAATAAACATGAATTAAATTTCTATTCAAATACAAAAATTATAAACTATAGCAATAAAGTCGAAAGCAAGGGATGAAGAAATCGATTAATAAGACTGACAAAAAATATTGATCCCATGAACAGCAAATTTGAATAATAAACATGAATCAAGCATTAAGCGGAATACAAGAAATTGACTATAAACCACAGCAAGAAAGGATTATAAGGGCAGGGCGAACAATCCAAAATAAGTTAGATCAGGGGCTATGTAATCAAAGCGGATATTAATAGATGGAGCGAAGCAAGTAATTCAATAAAATTGAAATTTAAGTGATTGAACGTTAAGTAAATACGAGTAGACTAAGGCACGAAAGTTTAAATATTAAATAATCAATAATGGAGGGGCCAAAGAGAACGACTAAAACATTAAATTAAGGAAAGGTCATTTGTAAACTAGATCATTTGGATATAAATCGGATAAACTAAAATAAAAATTTCTTTGTACGAGCAATAACCTTATTTCGGTGTAGCTGGGAGTATCAACTGATATTACGGACAGAATTAGGCAGAAAGAAAACTATTAAGGGAGATGTGGTTGGTTGTACGTTTGTCTATATAGTAAATAATTTGAGGGATGAGGAATAATCATTGAGTTCCAGGTTTATCTGTTTAATGTAAATTGATTCAAGAATTTTTAAATCCAGAGAAGAGGAGGCAGAAGAAAGTATACTGAGGGAATCAGGGTCAAGCGGGTGGTTATGTTTTATTGAATATTCTCGTATAGAGGAGTGTTCGGGTTTGGAGATAGGAATGTATGTTCTGTATGATACTCCGATATGCTTAGAGATTTTACATTTTAATTGTAGACTTGTTTGGCCTACATAGCGACTTTGGAAGGTCGCACAAGGCAATTCATAGATGATGGAGGAACGCATGCATAATGAGAGCGATTCTTTGTGTCGAAGGAAAGTATAAACACCAAGAGGATTAGAATTAATTAGGAGAAACTTGCATTGGAAAAAGTATCTATTAAGAGTCGAAAGTAGAGCTTTGTTGAATTTGGTGTAATCAAGTGGAAGATAAGGCAGTTTTAAGAATATTTTTTGTTTAGTGACAGTTATTAGAGGGGGTTTTCGAGAGAACTTTTTAGATTAGAAATTGGAAGTAAGTCTGTCAAAAAGGTGGTCTGGGAAAAAATTAAAATGAAAAAAGCTCCTAAGATATTCTACTTCGGAATGAAAGTGAAACCAATTTGAACTGATTTTGTAAGCTCTGTGTATACTGTTTATGATGGCGGAATGTTTAAAATTAGTAGGAGTACAACTAAAGAAGTGGGTACCAAGTTTAGTGGTAGTGGGTTTCCTGTAAACTGATGTGTTAAATTTCAAACCAATTTTTGAGACGGTGTCATCCAGAAAAGAGATCTTATTGTATAATTCTGTCTACATGGAAAATTTAATATTAGGGTGTTGCTGATTTAAATAATTTAAAAATAATGGGGCATGGTCTTTGTGTTTAAAAATAAGGAAGCAGTCGTTGATAAATCTTTTAAACACTAACGGTTTATATTCAACGGGACAGTCCCTTAACTAGTTTTGTTCGTGGTAGGATAAAAAAGCATTAGCGAAGCTGTGACCCAATGGAGAGCCCATGGCAATTCCATCGTGTTTTTAATGTGTACAAAATCTCATTAAAAAAGAATACTGTATTTTCAACTGACAATTTTAATTTTAATTTTAATTTTAGTAGAAAAGGGAGACTTGGTTAGATTGAAAAAGAGTATCCGTTATGATTTTGCAAGTTTCCATGACAGGTACATTTGTAAATAAAGACTCTACATCGATTGAAGTCATAAACAAGTGGTTTAAATCTAATTGAGAAACGTAGCTGACAAATTCGAATGAATCTTTCAAAGTTAATTCGTTGCGAGTGATAGGCTCAATTATGGGGACTAGAAACTTGGCTAAGTTAAAGCTAGGGGTGTTAATGGCAGATAATATTGGACGGTGAGGTAATCCTACCTTGTGAGTTTTTGGTAAACTATAGATATACCTGGCGATGTACCTGAAGCAAACAGTTGGTTGTAAAAATCACAGAGAAAATTTTTCTTTTTTAGAGAACGTAAAAAGTTGTTTATTTTGTCTTCAATTTGCAAGATGTATTTAAATGGATCTTTATCCAGTTTAAGAAATTTACAGGAGTCCGAAAGAATTGTTTGCATTTTAGAAATATAATCAGCCCGATTCAAAATGACCACACCTTTCCCTTTATCCGGTTTGGATATCACGATAGAACGATCTTTACGGAGGTTGGACAGTATATTAAAATCTTTGAAACTGAATACAGGGCAGAAAACTTTAAAGCTGTTATATCTATAATAGAATATATTGGCTAAATACTTAATATCATCTATAGAATTGGATTCTGGTTTAAACATAGGAAGGGGATTAAGTTGGTGGCACAGTTTTTCGAAATACAAAAAGTAACGATTGAAATCTAATTTAAAGACCTGGAGTCTAAAATATAGTCCCAGCGACAGGATACGTTTTTCCTGAGAGGTCAGAACTTTGTTGGAATAATTAGAAATGACATCATCCCTAGAACAGTTTAAATTGAAATTTATACTCCCGGTCTTTAAATTAGATACATACACTGTCATATCACTTTCCTACAATTAAATAGTAATCTTGGTTCTCAACTGGGTCAAATTTCAGAAAGTGCCTGCTCTTGAATTTTGTGAGCGCTTTGTTATAAGTATCTATTTTTAAAAAATACCCAAATGCTAGATAGCTTTTTCACTAATTAATGTGGGCAAATTTCTAATTATGATGTTATGACGAAAAATAGATTGGCCGCCATCTTGGGAGCCACATTGTTAGTTGTAATAACATCATAATGTATTATATATCATTTTGAAGGAATTTTTTTTACTGAATTAAAATATGATATGGACATTTCATATTATTCAATTTTAAAGAAAATATGATTGATTTAAATATCATTTGAGGGCGAGTCTTATATGTCTGAAGTCAAGCAATAAGATATAAAAACTAGAGGCCTAACAGCATCTGGCAATTGCCTTTAATTTGAATATAATGATAGGCTTTCAAATTAAAAAAATACTACGAGTTTATTTTAAAAAATTGCGGGGGGGGGGGGATGTGGGCGAACTCTCCCATTTTTTCAATTATACTTAAAATGATAGATAATATATTATGATGCGATTGCAATAACCTAACCTCCCCACCCCCCAAAAAGAAGTAAAAAACCCTACTTTTTTTAATTTGCTCAAGAAAAAACTTTGTCTACATTAAAAAATTGTTTTTAAACACATTTATATATGGGTTATCCCAAAATTCGGGGGCAGGCATTTTCCGAAATTTGACTCTCACCTGTTACCAAGATAACTTACATGAACACTAGGCTTACGTTTTTTGTTTTATCTACAGTATACTCGGCATAGACTAATCAATGACCTAAGTTAGATCCGGTGATTCGCCTTGTCTATTAAGTACTCCTTAATAGATTTATTCCTTCCCAAATTAAAAACAAAATTAGCAAACTAGTGACAATTCAAAATCTGGTAAATTCCAGGTATATTTTTTCACTTTAAGTAAACATGATTCATTGCAAACCATCATTTTTGTACAAATTTTAAAGCATGCTGAATTTAGTGAAAGTTAAAAGACCTACGCCGTATTCTTAGTATTAAAACAGTACTAATGGTGTTTTTAGGCATCGTAGTCGTCATATATGGTTTCGGTTTGGCGTAGTTACTAGTTATTGCGATGTAAAAGGGGTTACGCTCTTATGGCTGTATACTGCATAGGTGGGCGCGATAACGAAAAAATGTATCACGATAACCGATAAATCGATAACGATAATCGATAACTGGCGATACATTTATTGCCCGATAAGGTGATAACCGATAAATCAATAAATCCAAAATTATAATACAATATTGATTATTGACTATATATAGCGTTATTTTATAATACAATGTTAAGAATATTTGAATACTGTTTCTTAGTTTCTTATCTGGTGAGGCTCTCCCTCATCTCCTCATAGGTTTTGAGGATCCTCCTCCCAGCTCGGACCTACCTATATCTGTCTCCAAGGCACCCGCGGCTCGCCCCTGTGCTAAACTGTAACCAAAAACTGAAATTATCGATTATCGCTAGTTTGGAACCAAAAGTATTGGCGATACCAATGAATCGATAACGCGGAAAAGTATTGGCGATGTAAAAGGGGTTACGCTCTTATGGCTGTATACTGCATAGGTGGGCGCGATAACGAAAAAATGTATCACGATAACCGATAAATCGATAACGATAATCGATAACTGGCGATACATTTATTGCCCGATAAGGTGATAACCGATAAATTAATAAATCCAAAATTATAATACAATACTGATTATTGACTATATATAGCGTTATTTTATAATACAATGTTAAGAATATTTGAATACTGTTTCTTAGTTTCTTATCTGGTGAGGCTCTCCCTCATCTCCTCATAGGTTTTGAGGATCCTCCTCCCAGCTCGGACCTACCTATATCTGTCTCCAAGGCACCCGCGGCTCGCCCCTGTGCTAAACTGTAACCAAAAACTGAAATTATCGATTATCGCTAGTTTGGAACCAAAAGTATTGGCGATACCAATGAATCGATAACGCGGAAAAATATCGGATAACCGATAACCCGATATCGTTATCGCGATAACACCCATCTATGGTGTATAGTGTTACCACTTACAGATGATTGAAGGACCAGTATATTGAGTACTAGTTTGTTCATTGCAATGTAAAGCATCTTAGGGTAATTGGTTCCTGATGGCTAACCTTGAACTGACTCTATTTGAGGATGATTATCCTTTTGTTTGATTTCCGCGTTGTAGGCTGGGTAAGAGGATCGTTCTTTTACCCGTAAGAAAAGGAAATCCCGGAAGGTGGATTCTAGGACTCTTTATTGGACGGAGACTTGGTAGGCCTAGGGGCAATGAATTCGTTTGGTGTATGCTGGGTATTTGACGCTGGACTACTAATGGCGGGCTCTACTTTTGGCCTACGTTTCCTCTTTTCGAGCTGATAGTTGACCTTGTTACTGATGCCGGGGTCTACTTTGGATGTTTTTTATCGTGTAGAAAAATGTAGGTGTGGCCCATTGTTGGTCAATCGTGCGGTTTAGACGAAGCTTACTTGAATGGAAAGTTTATTCGTGTGTACAAGGGGATTGAGATAATGAGCTGGGAATTTTTATTCAGGCCTCTGCTAGATAATTTTATCTTGGGAATAGAGATAATTTTAGGAAATAAGATTTCATGTTTAACGGGTCTGTGACAATAAACAAAGGCCCAGCGTTTTCCCTGTTTCTCAGCTTGGTGTATTTAATAAATATATCTACACAGCTGTTAGCGCTTTTACTCGTGTGAGTGTGTATGCGAGTGACCGGTCGTGTGAAAGCGTCTCGAATTCATTTTTGCCTATATAGCAGTGGTGGGCGCGATAACGATAAAATGTATCACGATAACCGATAAATCGATAACGATAACCTTATCGGCGATAACCGATAATCAATAACTGGCGATAAATTTCTCGCCCGATAAAGTGATAACCGATAAATCGATAAATCTAAAATTCCGATACTGCGGGCACAGTCTCTTGCGACGCCATCACTAATTCAATACTATAAAATAGCAAAGCACTGCACTACTAAATTACAATATAAATACGATCAGTTTAGAATAGGGGCGTAACTTCTTAAGTGTTCAAAACGTTAATAAACGGATATTAAGGAATAGAACCGAATAGTACATGCATTCATATACACGTACACAAAAAAAATAGGACGGAAGAAGCACGGGAACATAGGAAAAAAATCACCAAAGAACGCGTAAAACCGGTAGCGCGCAGGAGCAACACCTCGTGACCTCTCGTCCGACAGCTGGTGAGAGACTGAAGCTGAGCGAACGTTTTGAGAAGACGTCAAGACCGGTATCCCCGCACTCCGTTCAGTATAAGTTCGGTTCCCAGCTCGGACCTACTTACGGGGGGCGGTCAATAAGTTTTGCGAATCGGTAGCGCAAAACAGAGGAAGGGGGCTGGCTGTTTGTGGGGGTGTTAGGACAAGTTATGACAAGTCAGGACCTGCAGCGACACGCTCCTGCCTAGTCTATTTAAGAAGCTGTAGCTGATCGCAGATCGTCAGTCACAATTTTTTCAACAATGGAGAAGGTTAAGCACCGCGCACTGATCAAATTTTTGACCAAGGAAGGCAAGAATGCAAAAGAGATCCATGAACGCATGGTTGCAGTGTATACCGACACCGCCCCTTCCTCTGCAACCATTGCTCGCTGGAATAGGGAGTTCCGCCATGGTCGTGAGTCCCTTGAAGATGACCCCCGTCCATGACGCCCGTCAGACGTGATCAACGAGAACAATATGGCCCGTGTGGAGAGGATGATCCTCGAAAATCGACGGGTGAAGGTCGAAGAAATTGAGCAACAACTTGGAATATCACATGGAAGTGTTATCAACATCATCCACGACAATTTGGCCATGACCAAGGTCTCTGCCCGTTGGGTCCCGAGAAACCTCACGCCCCATGATCGACTTAAACGTCGTCAAAGTATACAAGGCCAGAGTTGCGCAAGCTGCCCTGCGCGAGTGCGGATTCGAGGAGCTCAACCATCCCCCGTATAATCCAGATCTGGCCCCTAGCGACTACTTTTTATTCCGCCAGTTCAAGGCTGCGCTGCGTGGACGCCGGTTTGGGGATGATGAAGATGTCCAGCTCGCCGTCCAGGAGTGGATTGAACAGCAGTCGGGAGATTTCTGGTTGTCGGGAATTCGAAGCCTCAGGGACAAGTGGCGCAAGTGCATTGAAGTCGAGGGTAGTTATATTGAAAAATAATAAAACACTTTTCCTCATATCTCGTTTCCTTATATCCGAATTGCAAAACTTATTGACCGCCCCTCGTATAAGCCATATCCCCGAATACTATTTAAATTAATCATATTTTCTTTAAAATTGATTATGAAATGGCCATATCATATCTTAATTCAGAAAAAAAACTTCGAAATGATATACAATATAATATAATGCGATTCCAATTAACGATGTCAGAACTTAGAAAAAGTAACTAAGTATCGATAAACTTAATTTCATAAGAATTGCCCCAAGAACGGGTATTCCTATATAATTTGATGAGCTGAATAACATTTCTCTAACTATTTGATTATAAGGCTCAAAACCCTGGGAATCGTCGTCTCAATTTATCCCAAATTCAATTTACGCAGCATCTTCAGCCACCTGACCACGGGAGGCGGAAGCAATTTTTTGAGTGGGTCCTGGAGAGACTTACAGCCGACGAAAGTTTGCAAAGAAAATCATCTTCAGTGACCAGGCCCACATCTACTTGAGTGGATTTGTCAATAAACTAAACTGCCGGATTTGGGGAAATGAAAATCCTCGAATAACGCAAGAGCGTGATATACACCGACTGAAAGCGACTGTGTGGTGTGGTTTTGGGGTAGCTAGAGTGCTTGGACCGTTCTTCTTTGAAGAGAATGAGGAGAATGCAGTTACCATTAATGGAGAACGTTACTGAGACATCATATCCACTCAGTTATGGCCGAAATAGGAAGAAATGGAGATTGAAAACCTTTGGTTTCAGCAGGATGGAGCGACCTGCCACATTTCGCGCCTAACGCTTGCATTACTATACCTAAAATTTCCGCAACGAGTGATATCCTTGCATGGTGACCAAGAATGGCACCTAAGGTCCTGCGATTTCTTCTTATGGGGGTATGTGAAATCACAGGTATACGCCAACAAACCACGCAGAACTCTTGAACTTAAGGCTAAAATCAGGCGTGTAATTGGAGGCATTGAGCCACACATCTGTGAGAGAATTATCAGAAACTTCGAGGAGCGCCTAAATGTATGCAGACTCAGTGCAGGTGGATATATGGCCAACCTCGTGTTCCATACCTAAACGGGAGACATAACTCATTAGAAATATGCAGTATATAACTATGTTTCTAAAAATTTAATTTCGTTATTCACCTTTCAAATTCAGTGCCCATTATCGAACACCCTTTAATACTTCGGCCTTTGTACGCCCATTTAAACTTACAACTTGGATTTGTGTCACTGGGAAAGCAACACCTGCATTAAGCTTTGAAATCAAAACCTTTGTTTCATTTTTCTTACCTTTTAATTTTTCTGAGGAGCAACATAGGCTAGAATGATGCCAATCATTACAAGTTAGGCAATTATATTTAGAAAAGCAATTTTGATAATCAGATATGGTTAGATCTTAAGCAATTAGTGCATAATCTTAAAGCTTCGGCACGTTTGAGTCTTTGTTCAGGTTTGGGATAGGTTACGCAATCGAAAACCTTATGCGGTTAGTCACATAGTGCACATTGGGGATAAAAAGTCTTACTTTGTGGTGAATTTTCCCTCGAATATTGTTTGTTTCATTATAATTACCCTGGGCCAGACACCCTTGCTTTATTGGAAAAACTGTCGCTTGTGGCTTTTCACCCTTGCATGACTGTCTACTCCCTTGTGGTTTATTAATTGTATTTCCCGCTCTAAAGCTTCCCAGAACTCGTCAAGATCCCAATATTGTGTATCTTCATTCAAGGACCTCTATATTCGTTTTCTTATGTGGGGAGGAAGTTGGTCAAACTTCAGAAAACCTACGCTGTATTTTTAGTTTTAGAAAAGTACTAATTGCCATTTTAGGCATTCTAGTCGTCATATATGCTTGCTTATGGAGGTCCATCGAATTCCGATGACGACGTCTCTACTCTCGTGATGGGTGACGATGACTAGTGAAGTAGTGTGACTAGTAAGTAGTGTGATGAAGATGAGATCAGTTTTGAGGACTTCTTTGATGGCTACGAAGTCCAAATTCTTAGGTACACTTCCACATGTGGGGAATGCAATGCCCTCGCCTGGAGGGGAAGGATCTCCATTTTGCCGCTCATTCTGCCTTTGGCGCTGTTCCGCACGGGCATGCACCCGAGATGCCTCAAAGTGTTCTACGGCTCGGTAACAGGTTTCCCTCCATATGTCCCGGTCGTTGGCAAGTTGCTCTAAGCTGGATGGGTCTACTCCACACTTATTGTGGGTTGTTTTGAGGTAGTCCTCGAGGCGCTTCTTTTGCCCTCATACACTGCGGCGACCAGTAGTAAGTTTTCCATAGAAGAGAGTGCGAGGGAGTCGTTTTTCTGCCATACCATAGACATAGCCAACCCATCTAAGCTGGCGCTGTATGATAAGGGCTTCAATGCTAATGCAATCTGTGCGCTGGAGGATGGGGTCATGAGGATCCCGGTCTACCCAGGTGATCCCAATGACTCATTGGAGGCATATGATGTGGAAGCCTTAAACTCTTGATGTGCGCCCTGTATACAGCCCAGGCTTCACAGCCATACAGGAGGGCAGAGGTGCACACAGGCCGTGGTGGGAAAAGCGATGTTGTGATTGGGGAAAATCAGACTTGATAGTCGCCCAAAGGCCCTCATGGCCTGTCAGATTCTCTTCTCTACTTCGTCATCGATGCGGAGGGTTGCGACCAAGGGAGGCAAAGTTGTTGGTTTGGCTAATGTCGTCCTCTCCAACCCTGAAAGCTGTGGGAGGGGGTTGGTCATCCAGATCCGAGTGCTGGTATAGAACATCAGTCTTTCTGGCATTGGTGACGAGCCCTGTGCTGGTGTAAGGTCGTCAATAGTGTCGATCATCCTTTGCAGCCATTCAGCTGAGTGACTGATAAAGGCTACGTGGTCAACGTACTGTAGGTCGAATACAGTCGCAGTTCTGGTTTTTGTGGTGGCTTGGAGTCATCGCAGATTGAACAGACTGCCATCCAAGCGGTATCGATAAGCGATGCCGTCCTTTAATTGGAATCTATACCGAGATAGAAGTGTCACTTCTGCCATGTAGATGTTAAAAAGGACTGGTGCAAGGACACAGCCCTGTTTCACACCGAACTAAGCCTCAAATGGCTCTGACTCTAGACCACCTACAACTACACGGGCAGACATTTCTGTGTGAAATTCCATTACGATATTGAAAAATTTGGGGGGAAACAACCAAATTTGGTTAGAATCATCCATAGGAAAGGCCGGTTTACTGTATCAAAGGTCTTTGTGAGGTCAACGAAGGCAGCATACAAACCTTGATGTTGTTCCCTGCACTTTTCTTGCAGAAGCCGGGCCACAAAGATCATATCTGTGGTGATCCTCTCGCTGCGCAAGCCACATTGTATTTCTAGTACCACTATCTCAGCTAAGAGAGAAAGAAGGCAGGTTAGCATGATCTTAACTAGGGTTTTCCCAGCTACAGAGACAAGGAAGATCCCTCTGAAATTCCCGCAGATGGACTTGTCCCCTTTTCTCTTGTAAATGGTGACGATGTTGGCATGCTTCGATTGTTGAGGGAGACGCTCGGCTTCCCATAGGTCGCAGATGAACAGGTGGAGTTGTCGATGGAGCAGGTATCCTCCGTACTTAAAAACCTCACCGGGGATTCCGTCGGGTCCTGCATCTTTGTTATTTTTCAGGGTCTTGTTAGCTTTTATGGTTTCGTAAAAAGTTGGAGTGAAGTCCATTTCATTTATTGGAGGAAGGCAGGGGAGACAGCTGATTGCCTCAGGGTCTGCTGGATTGACATGGTTCAAGAGTTCGCCAAGGTGCTCAGCTTAGCGAGTCAAGATGCCCTGACGGTCTTTTATAAGTGTTTGGCTGTCAATAGACCTCGCAGGTACCGTGGGGCCTCTAGTTGGACTGTATATTGCTTTGGCAGCTTTATAGAAGCTATGGAAGTCGTGCTCATCAGCGAGTCGCTGGATTTCACATGCCTCGGCAAACCACCATTCATAATCTATTTGCTTCTATCTTGTTTGGTTAGCAGAGCGGAGTTCTGCAAATCTGGCACGCAATGCAGTGGAAGATGGATTGCTTATAGCAGCATCATGTCGTCAAACCAATCTTGGTGCCGTCTTTGAGTGTGGCCCAAGGCGGATGTAGCAGCCCCCATGGTAGTGTTCGTCAAACTGTTCCACGCGTCTGTTGTTTATGGGATCAAATTCAACTGTGCGAGTTAGGGTAGCTTCAGCTAGGGCACTCGCAAGCTCCTGCCGCAGGTTTTGCGGTTTTGTAGGGCCCCAGGGGGGCATCCTGGTTCATTTGTCTCCTTTTACCGCGCTTGTGGACAGGAGAGCGTATCTTAAGGCGGAAAATGGATCAGACTAGTCGGCGGTCAGTCCAAAATTAGGCACGGCATTGTTCCCTCGTGATGGTGACATCTTGTAGATAACTACGCCTGACAATAATGTAATCTATCAGGTGCCAGTTTTTAGATCTCGGGGTGCATCCAAGTTGTCTTCAATTTGTTGGGAAGTTGAAAGGTCGTATTTGTGATGGTATGGTCATGCTCAGTGCACAGGTTTAAAAGGCGGAGGCCATTGGAGTTGGAAGATCTCACCCCATGCCTGCCGATAACGCCGCCCCAGATGGTAGAGTTAGAGCCAACCCTGGCGTTGAAATCCCCAAGTAAGATGATTTTGTTTGTGGAAGCATGAAACTCAATACGCCGTTTTCACACATAATTTCTCTGGTCAAGACAAATCAACCCAGCTGTGTTTAATTATGGGTGCTTTATCACCGTCTTATTCCCTTTTTGATAACGCTGTCTCGCTTCCAGGTGGCAGCCATATCCATCTTCCTCCTCTTGGGTAGAAGGGAATATCTCTTGTTTTCCGTTCGCCTCGTCGATGCCCCAAATTATCAAGGTTCATATTATTTGATTAAGCCGCGTCCGATATCCCTTGGGAATCTCGCTTAATTCCCTTCGTCTCGGCGATACCCGAAATTATCAAGATCCATGTTTGCTTAAGCCGTGTCCGGTATCCCCTTGGGAGGCCATCGTGCGCGAAGCCCTCTCTCCACCATGCATGTGGCTCCTATTTAAGGTGATGTATGCAAATCCTCAGCAGATAGAGAGAACCCGAGCTTCTTGCCGTCCAGACCTTAGTATCTGTCTCCCGTGAAGTGATCCCCTCAACCATGTGATTTCGTCAGCAGATTGTCTTCGTGTAATTCGCCCTGATCAAAGGAAGATTACGGAAACCCTTTTATACCCCGGGAGATTGCCCTGGGTTTCTCTCCTCTCACTACATTAATTGAGACTTCCTGCCGTCCGCAAACGAATCTCGATTTCGTGATTACTTCTCCCTGGAGCCGAAATAATCTCAACCCCCTTTGGAGTCTCTCTAGAGGCATTCGCAGCGAAACCACATCGACAAAGACCTGGCCATTGGTCTTCCACATCGCCAGTTTATCATCCAGAGGTAACCAGAAGTCCTTCCTTCGTAAGTCACATCTCTTCGTTCCCAGTTCTAAGAAGAATTCCCCATTTTGGTGTAACGCCAATAGACTTGCTAAATCTTTCATTCAATCCAACTTATATATTTTCCCGGACCTAGTTTCCTTAATTTTTGCCTGTCATAATATTCTTTTGTCGTACTAATTATTATTTAGATTTCCATATTTATATGTGCCCTTGTTCTTATTAACTGTATTAAAGTATATTTCTGTAGAGGTGTTTACCTTTCGAATGACCCTTGGATAACCCTGGCAAACGTATTCTCTTTTAAAGAGCCAACCTATAAAATCGCACTCTAATTAGAAGGTCCTTACCTTTTTTTCCAATTAGTTTGTACCCGAGTGCATTCTTACCTTACTTACGAAATTGAAGCATAAACATTTAGAACTGTAGCAACGCAATAAAATATAAATTAAAACGATTAGGAAGATGACGTGCATGTCCCGAGCGCCAGAGCAGTTTTGCGTTGCTGCGTGGCAGTGATAAACGTAGAAATATTTTCATGGTTGGTTGCATGGTATTGCTTCATCTTGCGTCATTTGACGGTGGAGCATCTTCCTTTTGATCATCTTCAGAGGTGATGGTTTCAGCCACTCTGTTATTTAGCAATGCTTCAGTAGACTGATCTAAGAGTTCGCTCGTCGGGCTAGATGAAGATAGGACATATGGCTTCTCGATAATCAGAATAGTGGGTGTAAGCGTGGTGAGAATTTAGCTGTAGTAGTTGGACTTCCCCTACAAACGGGTCCGTTTTGTACGTATGTACATGCTTCTTCAGTAATACTGCTCCAGGTGAATATGTCACTGATGCCCTTTGTAGAGCAATAAGTGAGATTGAATAAACGTTCATGAGTGGTTACGTTTGTATCTGTATATAACAAAGAACGGATCGAATGGAGATACACTGAAGGTACGAAATCCCAGCAGTGAGTAAGATGTCTGCAGACCATTACCTTAGTATTGATGAAATCCTGTACTTCATGGCTCATACATGATGGACCACGATCAAAATGAATGTATCTTGGTATTTCGAAAGTGTATGTAGGCAGTTAAGTAGAGAGTAACGCTTGGGTGAGGCAATTAATAATATAAATAAATTAGCAAACGACAGTCGCCACCCATCACCGCACACCATGAACGAGTTTCAGATGGTAAGTTTTTTCTTTCGAAAGACACCTCCGTTAGTGCTTGGACCGGGTGCGGTGGTCCACATTTCAGGAAATGACTGATTTATCTGTTCAAGTCGAGGAGTTTAGGTCAGTGGATGAGGCCACTGAGTTCTTTTCTGTAATTTTATCGACGTAAGCTAGTATTCCTAGAACGTCTGGCCATTTTTCACGCCAGCCGCTTCCATGGTGGAGAGCCGAGTGTGAGACGGCCCTCAAACAAAAGCGTTATGCTTACATGCACGGTTGTCTATGAATTTCGTTGAACTAAGGCTAAGTTCCGGTATGTTTCTAAGCACGCCAGCCGTTCTTATTGGCGGGTATAATTTCTTCCTTTAATGGGAAGACCCTCTTGTAGAGGTGTGCGAGTCAAAAGGATTCGGGGCAAGTTCTCGCAGGACTTTCTTCGTTCTCCAGTAGAACGGGAAGGCAATCTTTGAACCCGCGTCCGTGAGTGAGTTCTTCGCGACCGCTTTCTTTGTATTCTCTAGCCGGAATGCTGTTCCCCCAGCATTCAATACACGGCGTGATTTCGCTCGCTGAAGGCCGCTGACTGGACTTTACTTACAGAGGCGGAGAAATCTTGAACGACATGTTTACATTTAGTGAGTTGCGTTCTGCTATCGATTCGTGAGCGGACACCTCACCTGCTCTGGATGATGTCCCGTATGCCATGCTTCGACACCTAGGTGAGCAAGACATGGGCTTTCTGGTCAATTTTTTCCCATGATCTTTATAGAGCGTATCCTACTAAGCTGCTGGCGAATCGCTAGTGTTCGCTTTTCGCAAACCAGGGGAAAATCACTGTACCTTGGCAGGTTTCCACCCAATCTCTCTAACCTCCTGCGTGTGCAAGTAGGTAAATGTTTGACTAGCGTTTAGCCTGGACAGCAGAGGCCACCTGTCTGCGAGGCCTTCTTTCCTAGAAAGTACTACCCATGATGTTTTTCTATCTGAAGAAGGCTATGATACCACATGGTGATACGGCATCATGGAGACTCTCCACACGATTGGGGTGAAGGAACACCTCCAAATTTTTATTTCGGAGTTTATCGAGGTCTTCGTTTCCGTGTACAGGCTGGGTTAGCAATATATAGCCTAATGGAACAAGAAGAGGGTGTCCCGCAGGAGAGTGTACTCGGCGTCATACTCTTTGCCATGAGCATCAACGGTATCACCTCTGTAGTACCCGAATATTTTCTCGGTACGCTCTATGTGGACGACCTTACGATTTCTTTTGGTGCGGCCCCGATGTCAACTCTCGAGCGTCAAAAACAACAGACATTCAACCCCGTATTTTGCTCTGCCTGAGCACACAGGCTTCGGTTTTTCTTGGCCAAGACTAAGGTGGTGCACTTCTGCCGCCATCCACGGCTCCACCCCGACCCGGACTTGTTCATAAACGGGGTTCGCCTAGAAGTGGTGGATTCGCACCGTTTCCTTGGTCTTGTTTTTGAACGACGTCTCACCTGCGGGGCTCATATTCTTACTCTTAGGTCTCTTGTACCCGCGCTATGGACATTATTAACTCCGTGAAGTTTAACACCCGGGGTGTTTATAGGGCTACTGCCTTATTTTTCTATCTATTCTTTGTTCGTTCGAAGCTTAACTAATGATGCGAGATTTAAGCACCCACAGCAAAGCGTGTATTGCCGAAAGTAGACTCAATGCCCTACACCGGCCTCCGCCTGGCAAACAATGCCTTATGCGCGTGTCCCATTGAGAGGCTACTTGTCTTTACTGGGGTGGTGTCCCTCGCTCTGCTCCGTGCAAAGTGAATTATGTGTCTGTACGCAGAACATGGCGTCTATTTCAGTCGCCAACGGCTCACTGCATCCGCAGCTGATCTCGACGGGCTTGTACCGCCGAGAGTGGCCAGTCATATCCTAAGCCCTTTGGGTTTAGGGCCAGTAAAATCTTCGAAAGCTCGGTGTAGCTCTCGGGCCGGTGGAGCCTCTGGTTCTGCCCAGGACGCCATCTTCTAAATTACCTACAACCTTTGACTATTTATCGCCACGCCTCTTCCCATAAAGCTTCCACAGTGCCGGGAATATTGTGTTCGACTTTTTGAGAGCATACTTCGTGTCACGCTAGATCAGTGCCAGTGTATACGTATGGCTTCAAGTCCCCGGAGGGGGTCGGTTTCCACACCCTATCCCACCTATTTTAAGTCAGCGGGGCTCTACATGCACCACTCGGTACGGGATATAACGCGTTTTGTCAGGTTCGGAGACCTGATTTTGATCTTCTGCGACTCACAAAGCGCTTGAGTGCTCTCGGGCCTTTAGGTCTCCAAACCCCCTGGTTCGCGGTATCCATGACGCAACGGTTCCCGAGAGGCTGTCGGATATCGAGATTATCTACTGCTGGGTTCCATGACATGTGGGAATTGCGGGGAATGAGGGCGCCAAAGGGTGCTCGAGAACTGGACGACCAGACCAACATTTCGCTCATCCTCACACCTATTAAATGGCAGAATAAGACCTGCTTAGCAAAGTTGATGGGAGAAGGCCGAGAGGAATTTATAATAAAGTGCCATTGCGCCGTGCCCTACCCCCTAATGCCGGGACAGCTTCAGGTTGCTTTCTGTCTTCTTCGAATTGAACACACTTGCGGGACGCATCGCCATTAGAAGGTGCACTCACCCGCACCTTATTTCGATGACCGCATTGTCTTCCAGCACATTTTAGAGGAAGATGGCCGCCTACATTTTATTTGACTCATTCTGTTTTAGTCGCATGCTTTTGCGACGGGCCTCCCCCAACACCGGAGCTTGCTCCTTGTTTCTTCTTGCTTTATTGCTTCTTTTGTTTTTGCTTTTTACTTTGCATTTTGCTTTTTGGTACTTTTTTTTATTTGGTTTTGCATGTTTTTTGTTTGTTTTTCCCTCTCGCCAAGTACTTGGCGAGAGTACTCATTGATACCCTGTCGTTCCGAATTCCAAGGGATGCGATACGCTTGTTTATTCAATCAACCAATGAGACCTCTAGAATTCTTGAATCCTTGCCATTTGAAGACGGATGCATCTCACTACATCACAATAGCCGTAACATTGAATCATTTCGAATTCCTACAACATAATTTGTGTGTCTGGGGGAGGCCTACTTCCCCCTAGCGCAGGAACATGCGACCAATACCAAAGAGAATCGAATAAAATGTAGGAGAATGAGATATATATATTCCGGTAGCTCAGCCCATCAGTATAGAACTTCAGGGTCGCCTTTTTCTGGTTATTAAAGAGTTTTTTATTTTTCGCCATGATAACGTCTTTACTGCGAGAACGTCGACTGCTGAATGGCATTCCAATATATTTCGTAAGCTCTTGGTAACTGCTGTACATATTATTGGAACACTAGAAGCTTCTTTGCACCGTCACAGTTAATAGTATGTCTCTCATGTGCTTTTAAAAATGAATTTCGTTAGGCTTATGTTTCTGTACGAATACTTTTTTCACCCCTGTTTTCATTTCAAGTTTACTGAATATCACTTCAGTTTCATGCCTTTTTGTGCACATAACTTTTCATTTTAAATTAATAGACATCTATTGTGTAAATTTTATAAGGTTTGATGAGTTGGAAGTCTATTAAAATTGAATTTTGAAGGTGTACGAATACCTATTTCACTACTCTGTATATCTGTACGCGAACCTGTCGCGAGTACAGGAGACAAGCGGTAGCGACCCCGATCTTCTCGATATCGGAGCAGCTAACGTGTGCGTTGATCACCAACACTAGGACACCCCCAGAGGGGGTGTTTATCATTCAAATCCCCGAGCGTGAAAAAGGGCTTCGGCAGCCGCGCCACGGTGTGGCAGAAATCCCCCTCGTCGAAGTCGACTGACGTTCAAATGTACGCAAAAATAACAGGATATATCTTATCCAGGTTCATCTGCAGAGCATGTCTGAAAGAAGGAATTTAAATCAAATAAAATAACAGAAAAATTGTGTTGGGTGTCAATGGCGCATCCTCTTGCCAGGCCCCCATTCAGTGGTAGTGGCTCTTTAAAAGGGGAAGGGGGCAGGCGGCCAGCATGTTCCCCTGCTAAAAAATAACTAAAGGGAAACAGGAGGAGACGAGCCTCCGCAGCTCTTTCCTGTTGGCCTTGAGTTCGCGGCAATTCCATTGAGGGAATATTCCCTCCAGGGCTAGCTAGGAGGAGATGCGGGTGCCTTATTTAAAGAGAAGACCCTGACGCTAATGGCCGTTCTCTTCCCGAAGGCAGAACTCCGGGCGCTCTTGGCCGAACAAGGCGCTGTCGCCTATAGGAATTATCGGGGGAGGTTGTGCTCGTCATGCGAGTTTTTTCTCCCTCCGCCTCGAAACCTTAGGAAGGCGGAGCAGTTTTGGAGACGGGGGTCCTTATTTTGGAAGATCCACCGGTTGGAAACACCCATCCTAGCTTGGGGTGGGGGCGAAGGAGCCAAAGCTTATTCGGTGATGTCCTTTTGGGGAGCATCTTTTGGAACCCCGAAAGATGGCATCACGACCACCTCCACGTGTATTGTCTCCCGTGAGTCTAATGACTTGGTGGAGACAAACGGACGTTTCACCTTGTGGGGATGCCATTAATAGTCCGAAGGGCACTAATCATGGCCGCCTCGGAGGGATCCAACACATTCGTCAGAAGGCTCCCGTCCGATAAACGGGTATTTTCGGCTATCTACCAATCGAGCTAGGTAATGCTCTTCTCTGATCGATCATGTTGCCTTTGGCCAACATGGTGCCATCATAGAGCGAATAACTAAAAAACATTTGAAACCAGTGGGCTCGAAACCGCAGAGTAGTCTCTCAATGAGGGATTCGACCTAATCGAGGCCGAACATCTCGATATTGCATGATCGCTTGCCGAAGCGGCAACAGACTCGTCCGTCCCCGGAGCCCGTGTGGAATGAGAGGAAACTTTAGTGTTTTCGCCTTCTTCTTGCTTTTCTTTTTTTGGGAGAGGAGGTTCGGGAATGAAAACGGTTCCCTCCACCGCCGGAAGGAGCACCCAGGCCGGATAAACAGGCCTCAGTAAGTTCCTTCTCCGAGGTGAGATGGTCTTAGCTGTCAAAGAGGCACCTGTTGGGGACGAAGTCCTCCCCTCTCCTTGTGAGTCCTTGGGGGCCCGAGCTGTCTAAGAAGCTTGCACAAGGGTGGATTCAGGTTCCGCATTTGGCACCGAGCACGAGTTAGACACCATGGAAGATCATGCCGTCTAGGGCTGGGTCACCTCCGAGACCAGTTCCATCTGAAGGGGGACTCCATGTAGCTATCCCCCAAAGGAATCACAGAGCCAATTTGAGATATCTTTTGCCTGAGTCAAGTCTCTGGCCGGCGAACCGACCTCCTTCGGGAAAGAGAGGGGGCAGTCACGCCCACCCCCCGCAATGTCAAAATACATGAATGCAGGACAGCAGGGCCACGGCCTGAAGCGCTCCGATTTCCCTTGTCCTACTAAGGGGGTTGGCGCCATAGGTGGTGCGATAACGAAAAAATGTATCACGATAACCTTATCGGCGATAACCGATAATCGATAACTGGCGATAAATTTATCGCCCGATAAGGTGATAACCTATAAATCGATAAACCCCAAATAATAATACAATATTGATTAATGACTATATATAGCGTTATTTTATAATATAATAGTAAGAATATTTGAATACTGTTTCTTAGTTTCTTACCTGGTGAGGCTCTCCTTCATCTCCTCATAGGTTTTGAGGATCCTCCTCCCAGCTCGGACCTACCTATTTCTGCCTCCAAGGCACGCGCGGCTCGCCCCTGTGCTAAACTGGAACCAAAAAACTGAAATTATCGATTAATTATCGATAGCTTGGAACCAAAAGTATCGGCGATACCGATGAATTGATAACGTAGGGAAAAAATATCGGATAACAGATAACCCGATATCATTATCGCGATAACGCCCACCTATGGTTGGCGCTATCGAGTTGCTCCCACCGGGAGCAATCGATTTTGGGGTCGCCTGCCTACTCTCTTGCCACTTCCCCGTGATAGAATAGGGGGGGAGGGTATGACTTCAATTCGTCGAAAGATGGAGTCGGCCATGGGCGACTCCACATAAAGGGGTGAGGGGGGATATCCCCCTCAACCGTAGGTCTAGAAGAATAAGCCTCCTCCCTGACAGAAAGACAGAAGAGGGTTGGAGAGGAGCCCCTGAGAAAGCACGGGGGGAGGGCGCACCTCCTTTTCAGAAGTGGAGATGCACGAGAGCGGCTCCAAAGATGGCGAAGGGGAAGCCCCATGCCGCTGGTGAGAGGGAAGCCCTCCACAGGTCAAAGGTGCCTCCATTTTCCTCATCTTCACCGAGACCTAGAGAAGACGAGGTCACGCTTGGAGGCGGATCTCCATGCGCTTTCACCTTTAGTTGTCACCATGACCAGATTAAAAAAGGGACAAACGGGCTCATAAAAACTAAATACCATGACCTCCCTGAGTTAGGAGGTTAAGAGAAAAGTGTCAGTAGGATCAGAAATTCCAGAGTGTGATAATTTAGACATAATCGATCCCGGTCCAGAATTGATGGGATTCGCCAACCCGGTCCGCCATTCAGGCGAAATTCTCCTCGAGCTTAAACCCTTAAGGAAGGTGCCAGCGTAGCCACCTTATATCTGGACTGGAGGAAGGTGAGCAGAGTCGACGGCCCAGCACACCCTGCACCTAATACTTGCCCTAGCCAGTAGGCTTTCGGTTCTTACAGCAGGTAGGGACCTCAGGGTATACACTCGACTATGGCTCATTAGAGGAAGAAAGTGCGCCTGGAAGCCATAATCTCGGTGGATAGGGGAGCATGTGTGAAAAGTGGTAGAAGGGTAAGTAATAAAGAGAAGTAGAGATAGGCGGGTCCAGTAACGAGTAGGGTGGGGTGTGTTCGCCTATTATTATCATAGCCCGGGGCTAGGTGATCCCAGGATGACATTCAGTTCACCAAGGCATCATGGCTATCGGACCGTACTTTGCACAAGTGGAAACACTCCTCGGGGTACAAAGTGTGGGAAGAAAAGGTTGTGTGGATAGCTGTAATAATAATAATGAATAATACTTATAATAAATAATATTAAGTAATAATTATTAATCCTAATAATTACAATATAATAATAAATAATATCATGCTAAATAATATTATTATTATTAATGCTGAATAATATTTAATAATAATAATCATAATAAAACTACTAATAATAATAATGAATACTAATCATAATAAATAATTATAAAACATTAAATCATAATAATTACTACTAATAATATAAAAATCATACAAAAGAAAAATGCTAAATAATAATAAGAAAGATAATTAATAATAAAGGGTAAAGTAGCGCTGAGTGGGGGCGAGGGAAGAGCGCACCAACACCTTTCCCAAGCCCCATCAGTGTTCAAATCAAGCAGTGACAGACGGGACTTCCCTAATCGGCACCCAGGCCGAGGGGACGTCCAGCTCCTCGGGGTACCCGAGTGGGTACAGCGTTAGCTTCCCAACGTCGCGGTAGGGGGTTCGATTCCGAATCCCGGCATGAGCGGACACAAAGGTCAGCGCACGTAGAGATCTGGCTAACGATTGATGGACACGCTGTGCTCACCCCGTTATCGGGTGAGTAGATCTTACACCTCTCACCTCACACAAAGCCAATCACAACACTGCTTTCTTTTCTCTCCCGCCTTCACAGCACAACACACACACTCTCTCTGTTCCAAGGAAGCCTGCCGATGGGTATCTATATTCACGTACCTCTAACGCGGAACAGGTCCCTCTCCCCCGAGTTGACGAAGGCTTTCACCTGAACGCTGTTTGGTGTCAAAACATAATACTTCTTGGCACCTCTCCCCAAAAGAGGACTGGCCCCTGGGGCCCTCGGGCCGACCAGTGATTGTCATACTGACCTTAAATAAAAATTTAATTATCCGGTCAGGGATCCTCCCAGTATCATGGAAGGATTGGCGCTAACTAACTAACTAACTAACTAACTAACCCAATGTAACAGGCTACCCTCCTACGAGGTAGTATGTAAGGAGACCTATAACCCGACTTCATGCTGGAAGGTGCTGGTACATCACGCAATGCCTGGAGCCTTGTTTGATCACGCATCATTTCTCCATTTTCTATCAGATAGCCAAGATAGGATGTTGTCTGGTAGTTAAAAAAACGCATTTTCTTCAGTGTAGCAGATATTCCATCTTTGCAGCATCGAGGAAGTAGTTTCGTGCGACGTCATGTTCGACTTTTGTCTCGTCACATATTATAACATTGTGTGATTACGCATATGTACCAGTCTTTCCTCTCGAATGAATGATTCCATAATTCATTGAAAACACACGACACTTCGTTACAGTAAACGGGATACGAGTAAATTGATATTGACCTCCGTAACCCTGTTTTCGGCCTTAATCTCGATCCGGTTATATGTGCTATCCAAGTTGATGGTGCTGAAAGCGCGATATTGAGCAATCTTACTAAGGGTTTTGTCGATTCGGGGCAACGTATATACATACCAGAGCGAACTAGTTGAGTGTTTCGGATTAAGATTTCAAGACGTTTCCTGTGATTTTTGTTCTTGGTAACAACGACCAAAGCACACCAAGGAGATTTTTCTTCAATGAAGCCTTCACGCAAGTCGTTGCGCTTTTGTCGACATAACAGTAACGGTGGAATTTTGGGGCCATAGGGCGGCAGTCTACAGTCAGATTGGCAAATAACTTTGGTCCTTGTACTCTCAGCGTTGTAGGACCATTAACCAACCGATCAATGTCTACCATACTCAAGTATGACGCATGTTCTTTTTTTGAAAATCCCTACCAGGAATATCTGCGCAAATATGTGAGGTAAAGTTAATCGGGAATTCTGAAACGTCTTGACTCAGGCACCATGTATTGTTCGACTACGTGGTATATGCCATCGATATGGCGCTTTCAGATGGGAAAACAAACAATGGAGTTTTACAAGATTCGGATGTAGGAACCTCTCACTACTACTACTTACTTTACAATGGCGTCCCCCTCCCTCTCTGGGATCTTTTCTTCAGGGGTAGTTCCCAGAGAGGCTCTGGCCTTTTCGTGGCGAGGGGGTCAGCCCTGGGCCCCTTAGGCGACCCATGGTGCTGCTAACAAGGCTTTTAACATACCCTTCTTTAATTCCTCGCCTTATACGTTCTTCCATTGCCCTTTATTTTCCCCTCTTCCTTCACCTATTTAGTGGTCCTCATGGATACTCGACCTCTGCTCGTTTAATGAATTTATTCCGAATTGTTCTTTCATAAAGGTGGAAGAGGCTGGGCATCTCCACCGCCTTCGTCTACCGAATGCCCAAGGAGAAACCCATCGTTGGCCCTTTTTCTCCGTACGTAGGAGAACTCAGGCAGCTTCTTAGGTTTCTAAAGATGGTGTAGTGGATCCTATCCATTCTCCAAAAGGACATACCGGACGTAACTGATTGTATAGTTGCAGTAGTGCGGGCCCTTGTAGGCCTCCATGGTGGGAAGTTCCGAGGAAGAATGCGAAGTTTTTTTCTTTTTGCAATGGCTAGCCATGAATCAAAAACCTCCCCTTCTCGTAAGGGTTATCGTGCCAAACGTTCCTTAGCTTCCCTTTCAGACTTCCCTTGCTCGTTGGACTCCAACTCCAACGAAGTAGATCCAGATCTAGATTATCCTCGCTTTCTTATCATGAATTCGTCATCAGACACCCCACTTGCAAAAGTTGATTTGTTTGACGTCAATGAATCTTTTAAGTCTCGCTGTGGTGAACCCCGCCGGATGTGTTCAAGAGGTAGTGGTGATGTCGTAGTCGAGGTGTCATCCCACTCTTAACACAACCTTGTGCGAAATCTATCTTCGATAGCTGAAATTCCAATAACTGTCCCGCCCCATCCGCGTCTGAATTTTGTCAAATGTGTCATCCGTTCAAACGAATTAAAGGCCTACGACCCCACCCGCCTTCAGAGTAAGCTTAGTACCCAACGTGTCACACACGTACACGTGGTAACTAAAACATTAGGCTCCACTAGAGTTCCAACCGCTACACTGATTTTAACATTCGAACGACAAAAACTGCCGCAGTATATTAAAGCTGGGTACCTTCGTGTCCCGGTAAGTCCCTACATCGAACTACCCAGTCTCTGCTTCAATTGCAATCAATTTGGACATGTTGGCCGTGCCTGTCGGCACCCTCACTCCTGCGTGAATTGTAGCTCTGACTACCATGGCCCCGAATGCACCAAAACACCCCGCTGTGCCAACTGCGGAGGTACCCAAAGTGTTGCGTCAAAACTCTGCTCTATATTTTATATGAAAAGAAGGTGCTCGCTTTGCGCGAGCCCAACGTCTAGATATAAGAGAGGCCCGCCAGCGTGCTCGAGCACAAACCTCCCCACTCGGCCGGCTCTTCTCTGACGTTTTACGTGACGCGGGACGAAACCGACCATCACACGCGAGTTCCGACCAGCCTGAAGCACTTCATCCTACATCTACTCGCAGCGTCGGAAACATTCAGAATATGCAGTCGTAGCATCGCTCTCACACCGAGATAACTAATGTAGCCCCCCCTCTCTCCAGCAGCTCTAGCTGGGAGAGACGCCCAGGGTGAGACACTTGAAAACATCAGACGCTATTTGAAAGAATCCTCAACATTGACCAGTTAAGGTTCATCCACCCGGCCCCGAGACCCAAAGCCCAGTGGTAAGAGAAAGGATTCCTCACCTGGGTCATCGACCACCAATAGGTGGGCAGCCTCTGGAGCTGACTCGGCCGTGCCCCAGGGATCTTCAATGGACTCCTCACCTATGGCTGAACATTCTATGCCCTTAAGCCCGCCCTGCCCTTTACAGGACTTAGGCCCCATCCTGATCCAAACTATGGCAGATATATACCCAGCTCCACACACCTCGCTCAGGTCACCTGTTTGTTCCGCTCACCCTTCAACCCATGATCCGATGGAAGTAGTTAATACTTCAACATCACCAATCGAGGCGGTTGGACCAACTCTTCAGACACCGAAAGTACCCTTGACCCATGAATCCAGATCTACCGGCCGAAAATCCCTTATCGATGTTCCTTTTCCGCTAGGTTGTGAGCCCGAATTACAATCAAGGGCCTCGGTCGGTTCTGCCAAATCCACGAAAAAAGCCCCAGTTACTGCTACATCTAGGATCTCCCCCCCCTCCCCTGCAAAAGCAGGTTCCTCATAATCAGCTCTCCATCTCCCAAGCTCTTTGGGACGAACCTCAAATACAATATCGGCCACAAAAGAGAAAAAGATATCCACAGTGGTATCTAATTGTCCCACATAATATCTTCCATTTTAGAATGGAATTGCCAAGGCGTTCTTCCAAAGTGGGAAGAACTCAAAATTCTTTTGACGACTATCCACCCCGCTGTTATTTGTATTCAGGTGAATAAACTGGGTATATGGCCCTTCCGCCGGTACCCGGCTTTCTCACTTTCAACTCTATTGCTCCTGCTGGAAGCTCCTCTCATGGTGGGGTGTCAATCATGGTATCTTCATCCCACCATGTTTCTCCCCTCCCCCTGCATACTACCCTCCAAGCTGTTGCCACGAGGGTTTTTCTTACTAAGCTTTTTACCGTTTGATCTATTTACCTACCCCCTTGTTTATCATTGTCAAGACCCGACCTTTTAGAACCTATAGACCAGTTGCCCCCCTATTCTTATTACTAGGAGATTTCAACGTCCGTCACCCATACTGGGGTGACATCACTCGAAATGCCAAAGGCAGTGTTTTAGAGTTTCTTTTATTATCTGACTTTCTTTGTGTTTTAAATACTGGACATTTTACCTCTTATCATGTCCAGACGGACTCTTTTAGCTGTGTTGACCTGTCTGTTTGTTCTCCGGATTGCTTCACGGAATTTCGATGGTCAATTCTTGACGATCTCCATGGGAGTGACCACTTCCCTATTGTCTTGTCGGCCCTTCAAGTTAGCCCTCATACAACCATGCCCCTTAAGTGGGACTTAAGTCATGCAGATTGGGAAGGTTTCCAAGAGGCGTCCTTCACAAGTGCATCCTTGGGGACCTTCAATGGAGTGGACGCGGCAGTAGAATACTTTACAGCGACTATCTACAATGCAGCATCACAGACCATCCCACGGAGGTGACCCGCCACAGGCCGCTAAACCGTGCCCTAGTGGACCTCGACGTGTGCAACAAGGTCGACCGAAACGGAGCTCATGCGCTACGCCAAAGAACTCTTCGTCAGCTCGCCAAAATTAATGGCGCCGTTACGTTTCATCAATTTCCTCTATGACACCTACCGCTAATATCTGGAAGAGGATTAATAAGATCAGGGGCCGTTAGGCTGATCATCATAGCCCCACACTCAACTTAGACGGTTTCTTGGAGAATGTTGGCCTGGCGGTCAGCAATGCTTTTGCTGACCATTTCCCTGCCGTCAGGAGTATCAGTCGTTACGATAAGGCTTTTCAATCCTACAAATCAAAGGAAGAATCTCATTCTCTCAACTTCACAACAAAATCTAACCTTCCATATAACGCTCTATTCAGCATCCATGAGCTGCATAGCGCTTTGTCCCTTTGCAGATTTACTTTCCCTGGTCTTGACGAGATCCGTTTCGATATGATTCGGCACCTACATCCACACTCTACTCTCTTCTTACTTGATTTGTACAATCTTATATGGGTGAAGGGTTTTACCCCTCATCATGGCGCATTGGGATCATCCTTCCCTTTGTCAAACCGAGCAGGGACGGGTTGGACGCAGATCACCATCGCCCTATAGCTTTCACCAGCTATTTGAGTAAGTTGCTGGAAAAAAAGGTATTGGAGCGCCTAAACTGGTTCCTAGAAACCAATCACCTTCTCTCTCCATTTTAATGGGGCTTCCGCAAAGGTCATAGTACCCTTGACCTACTAGTACGTTTCAAGGGATCGGTCCCTGGTTACCACACCGAGTCCTGGTTATATTTTTCGATATTGAGAAAGCCTACGACACAACATGGATATACGGCATCTTGAAGCAGCTATACTTCTGGGGGATGAGAGGCCTTTTACCGTCACTTATTCAAAGTTTTATTGCATCTAGATCCTTCAAGGTACGTGTTGGAGACGCATACTCTGACCTGCAACCCCAAGAAGAGGGAGTTCCTCAGGGCAGTGTTTTAAGTGTCTTATGTTTTATAATTGCCATCAATGATGTTATTTCGTCTCTCCCAGAGAGTGTATCGGCAACTCTGTTTGTCGATGACTTAGCACTATACTGTTCCTCACCTCGCCTTCCATCAGCAGCGCGTCGGCTACAACTGGTGGTCGATGTTGTATCCAAAAGAGCACAACTTAAGGGATTCCGCTTTTCCACGAACAAAACCAAAACAATATATTTCCACCGAGGCAGAGGGGTTCTTGTTCCGCCATCTATCTCCCTACCAGGCGAAGATATAGAGTTTGTCTCCGAGTTTCGGTTCCTTGGCGTAACTCTGGATCCAAAGTTATCCTGGTTACCACACCTACGCAGACTTCAAACAGGCTGTCTGCGGGCTCTAGACATTTTGAAAGTCCTCTCACACACTTCGTGGGGCAGTGACCGACAAACATTATGGACATTATACACAGCCCTCGTCCAATCCAAATTGGATTATGGCTGTCAAATTTACTCATTGGCTTTCCCTTCGGTCATTAAAATTCTGAACCCCATTCGAAACCTCGGAGTTCACCTTCCGTACTTTTCCTGTCAACAGCCTTTACTGCGAGAGTGGGGTACTCCCTTTGCCCTACAATAGACTTCAAATCTGCATGCGATACCTCTGCCGAGTACAGCAAGCCCCTGTATCAGAGGTCTACAGATGCCTGTATGCTGCCGAATCAACGGCGGCATATGATAAGTTGCCATCTTTACCCCGCCCCTTGAAACTTTGCATAGGAGATCACCTCTCTAACCTGGGTGCTCCAAGGGTCCTTACCCTTCCATCCTTACTGACCCCTAGTTGGTGTGCTCCTCTCCCCACAGTATGTACCAACATGTGGAGCCTGGAGAAGTCCTCCATGGACCCTCGCATCATTAAGAGCCTGTTCTTAGAGCATTCGAGCTCACACAAACAATGCTGCCCACTATACACGGATGGCTCTAAGTCGGACGGTGGCGTGGGCACCGCAGCCATCTACCCAGGAGAAAAATTCCTAACTTTATCTTTGCCGCCAGCAGCATCCGTTTTTACCGCTGAACTTTCAGCAATCTTTTTAGCCTTTAGACTTATCCAAATTTTACTTTTAGTGATTTCGTCATTTTTCCTGACTCAAGGAGTATTATACAGTCAATTAGATCTTTTAATGCGTCCCACCCCTTAGTCACACAAATTTGCAACTGGCTGATCCAAAATGCGTCCCGATATAAATTCTTTTTTCTGGGTCTCTGGGCATGTGGGGGTCCTGTGTAACGAGAGTGCTGATCGGCTGGCCCGCTCAGCACATTCTGTGTCTCCTGAGAACTCGGCTCTGCCTTTTAGGGACTACTTTCCTTCAATAAGAAAATATATTTTTCAACTATGGCAGAATGAATGGGATAATTGTTCATCATCCAAACTATACAAAATAAAAAATTCTATTCACTCATGGCCCTCGAGCCGTCATAGAATGCGATCGTTGGAGGTGGCCCTTTGCAGAGTTCGCATTGGATACACGAGACTTACTCACGGAGATCTTGTTTCGGGTGATGTTTATATCAGCTCTTGCTGTCGTCTTTGCGGCGGGGACCAATCGGTTGCCCACCTTCTATTGGATTGTAGCCATTTCGCCATTCTCTGGTTGTCCTGTTTCCCGACCCTTTTAACTATTCCTCAACACACCCATCTTCGATTCATATTGGCGGAGGAATCTTTTCAACTCGTAGTTTTTCTAAATTTTTGTCACAAAGTGGTCTCCTCCACCTTTTATAGATGATTTGCCTCGTTTCATCCTAGCTGCCATATAGAATCCATTTGGATTGGGCAGCAACCCACTGGTTCCTTACCTTAAACCTTGCAATGGCCTTCAGCGACAGACCTTGGTAATGTCTCCCTTTTTCGACAGGTATGGTATACGGCTTTTGTGGAGGACACCCTTTAAATTCATAACCCAGAAACCACAAAAAAACACATTTTTACCAACTTGAAATGGTGTACTAGTAGCAGACATACTTTTTTGTCTTTAAAAGTATGTATCTGGCGACTGCTGTCAAGGGCTTATATAAGTTCATAGCAATCATTTGAGCCATTACTCGTCTACTTTAAAAAACAAGAAAAAGAAAATAAAACCGCGAAACAACAGCACAGGCACGATCCGGCATCCGAAAAGGGGGAGGGGGCTCTCCCCGGCGCCAGATCATGCAACCAGGACCAGCCTCCCAGAAGTAATAGTCCATATATATGGGTGCACGAAGTCATGCAAAAAGCAGGAAACAAGTGATAGCAACACCGCTCGTCCCAGTACTGTGACAGAAAACGTGGGGAAAGACAATGCATTTGTTGCAGTAAAATGTAGAAGAGCGATGGTTCAAATGACTGTGCATCGTGATCTGTGTGTCCAGTTCGAAGAAGAAAACAAGACCCCACAAAGTATGCGAATCAACCACTTACAGGCGAACCCGGTTTAAGAAGTCCAGGTCGGGATGGATAGCGGGAGAATTACACAATCTTAGTCTTGGATAAGGAAAAGCCAAACCTGTGAGCTCCAGCATAGCGAGAGATGCGGTTCAATACCTGTTGGACTAGACTATAGAGTAGGCCTCTTGACCGCACCAAAAGAGATCGAAAGGTAGTCTACATAGAGCACTTCCTTGCGGGATGCCCCCTTGGTCCGGAGAAGGCTCCCCTGCGAGTAGGCGGGATCAAAGATCTCGTAGGAATTCAGAAATGAGAATTCGAATCAATCTCCTCGCCCGCATCGTCTGGATGGTCTACAAATTATCGTACTGCCAATCGATATTATAGGCTTTCTTCAGAACGCAAAAACACCGTACCGTAGTGAGGCTATGAAGGAAGGCCTCGCAGATAGTATTTTGCAGTCGGAGCACAGCATCCGAAGTGAAGTGGTACTTGTGGAAGCCATACTGTGCTGAACATAGGTTGCCTCGCTGTCAGTAAAGTTGTTAATCTAAAATTAATTTCTCCATCGACCTGCACACACGCGAGGTAAGAAATATTAGACAGAAACAGACCGAGGAAGAATAATCTCTCCCTGGTTTTCAAAAAGCGAACACAGTAGTTATTCGCCAGAAGTGTTGTAGGATATCCTCTATCCAGGTCCTGTTTAACAAATTAGTAGAAAAAGCCAAAGCGCGCGCGAGACTCCCTCATGGGAGTGGGTCCAAGATTGTGGCCCCATTCTCTTGAAGAAATGTAGGTGTGTCCTGAGAGAACTTGCCACGAATCTTTTTGATTCGCTGCCCCACCTCTACAAGAAGGGTCTACCCAAGTGAAGACACTTATTCCTGTCAGGAAGAGAGGCGGGCATGCTTCGAAAGTCACTGGTGGTGAATTCGTTCGGGCGGAGCTTATAGCGGAATTAGGCATATCGCTTCTCTCTGGTGACACTCTCATACTCGGCCGACCATATTCATAGGAGAAAATTAATTATATAAGGCAGTTAGATCAACGGGAGAGATTTATCCATGGAACTAATTTGAATGTTCGATAAATGTGGTCGAATTGTAAAATGGAGAATTTGTTCACGGGAAATTAAAAAGATGACAATGAATCTAAGAAATAATTGGGATTAACTAAAATCAGATAGGAGGTAAGTAAAATATAATAGGATCACGAATTTGATTATACAAATTTGGAACTAGAATAAGAGAAAATAAAATTAAGATAACACATACATTTGGGAGAAACCAATAATACTTTAGCAATTCAGAGCTAATTTTTAAACAAACTTGTTCTCCTGATAGCTGGAGGGACCAAAAATTCGCTCAACGAAATGACTCACGGCCGCTGTTTTAAAGCGTACAAATCTTGCCCTCTGATTGGCTAAAATTTAAATCACACGATGCGACCTGTGGCTTTTGTCATCCGTTGAATCATGTTATATTAGGGTGACCAGACGTCCCCGTTTTCAGTGACCTGTCCCCGGAAAGGTCCCTGGTTTTCATTGGGACTGAAAGATCCGAAATTGTAATCAATGAGACTATTAAAACCCCTAGAAGGCCAAGACCGTTGCGCAGTTCAGTCTGCTGCCATTCTGAGACATTTTCAGGGAAAACTGACTGCAAGACGTAATGATAACTTCCTTCCAGTCATAGTCAGAGTTCCTCTTAGAGGCCCTAGAGGAAAATGGTTTAATCACAAAATAAACCTTCCTGGGAAAATCGAAGCGCTTCTTTGATACTGCAGTGAAATACCTTGAAGCATGGGGTAAGCATGCCGACGACCTCCAAGACCTCAGTTGTCTCCTCCTGAAAAAGCAGCCTCAGCAGTTGGAAATTGAAAAAGCAGTAGAAACCCTCAGAAGAAAATGCTCTAACGTTAGATTGGACGAAGACATTCTTTTTGATGAGGTGTCTGGTTTCCAGGAGTTCCTTCAGGGGAGAATACTGGAGGAATGGAAGAGAGAGGACAACATCTCATTCAGAGATGGGGCTCGGTTATAAGCCATTTTCAACTAAATGAAATTCCACTTATCAACATTACTAGATTGGCATCTGTAGTAATCTGTCTAACAGGTAGCAATGCCCCTGCTGAGAGGGTTTTTTCCTTAATGAATGATATGTGCACCGCTGAGAGGAATTGGTTCAGTCTCTACCATGAAGGCCCTGCTAACAGTGAAGACCAACTTCAACCATCTGCCATGTCAGGATTTTATGGAGAAGCTGACCAAAAACAAACCGATTCTTAAAAAGATGCACTCCTCTGAGAAATACCCAGATTAGGTTATTGCACCAGTCAGAAATTTTCAAATCAGAATGCATTCAATATTTCAAATCCAAACCCTGTTCCTTTTGATTATGATCATTATGACCTATTTTTACTCTTTTAGAATGCCAGGAATAAGGATGCGGCCTTAGTTTGGGTGAAGTGTCTGATTGATACCTGTTCTCTACAGCTGATTGTATGGATGTGCTTGATCTCAGCTATTTTGATCAGAGAAATAAAAACTCATTGTTAATCAATTGAATTTTTCTTCAATTCCTTTGCAAATTAGGATAAACAGCGCAAGAAACTTTTGATTGCTGCTTTATAAATGGTAAGGGCAGTGTCCCCGTTTTAGTTTTTCCATGACAAAAACACTGCATGTTTTTGAGGTTTTTACGCCTCTGAACCGAAGATGCCCCCGGATTTTGTCTCGGAAATCTGGTCACCTTATGTTATATGTATTATGTTTAAGGGAATTCAATCGCCTTACAAGAACATTTCAACGTTTTACAAGAAATTGCTATTTAAATGTTAATAGTATAGTTATATCGATATAAATATAAGAGTATATATGTACATAATACATTGCAGTGGAGACGAAATGAAACCCTCTCAGTGGGGGAAATATATCCATGATATTTTATTTTATACATACTACTAGCCTCCGCATATTCCTAAGATATGCGGGAAGCCAACCCTCGTGAAATGCCCGTAGAAACTAGAGGCAGAACTCCGGGAGCTGCTATCTGTCGAAGGTTGGCCTCGCTATGTCATTGCCTCGGAACCTTTGGTAGACGGGGACGCAGAGGGAACATTGGTGGTAGTGTCCTTTCGGGCGACAGCCATAGAAAGCCCCTAAGACGGTGTCACGACCACATTCATGAGGTTTGCATTAGTCTGAAGTGAGAGGAAGAACGCAGACGTTTCGTCTTGCAGGTAACGGTCACGCGGTTTTAGCAGAGGTGGGCCGTTAATCCGACCTGGTATCAGGAAGCGGCCTGGGGTTGGAGATTCTTGAGAGAAGTATGTTTTATGTTTTAAAAAGAACCAATTCTTTAGCTTGTGATAGTTGCTGTACAGCCAGAACCTCCTTGAAACGCTAAGCTACATTGCTTCGAAGAAGCAGAGTTGGTTGCCAAATTTCACACTGTATAATAGATTTAATCATTAAGCAATGCATTTGAACACTTTGCACAGATTCGATTTGGTACGTCTGCAAGTTCGATTTGTATGGTCGGAATGGCAGTCACGAAGTATGTAAGGGTGGGTCTAGAGGTCCACCCACCTCCCGTTCGACAGTGAACAATATATTTTTTTTCCAGTTCTTGTGATATATAAGAAGTAATCCAAGAGTTCCCTCGCATAAACCAACCTTTCACAAAAATCATGGTAGAGTGCGGTGCCCTTTGGACAGACGAGCTACCTAGTGCTTCAAGCGCTCTCCGTCGGTTCTCTACATAGAACAATACCATTATTATTGTCCTATTGAGGATGTATGATATGCCTTAGTCTTAGGCTATATTCCACATACATTATCTCATAACAGAGCAAAATGATTTCGCGTCAATGACTCTCTTACAAAGCTTAATCAACAAGGAATTATTAAAAATGGCGTTAGTATAATATTTCTCGTTTCAAGAAAACTGAAGAATACGCCTAGCAGGAAAAATCACCAGAAACCTAGAGCAGAAGATGTAAGTTCTCCCTAAAAAGATTTGACAAAAGTTATGGACAAAGATAATGCTCTACAATTTGCTGGTAAGGCTGTGACTGCATTATTTTGTTGCTTAGGTACAGTTTACAGTGACTTTTAAAATATCATTGGAAGTATAGGAGGAGTAGCTTGAGTACAATCTTCCAAAGCATTAGCTAGAACTGAATGAGGGGAATTATTAGTGGCTTTATAAAGCTGTATTCGCGCTATCAACCTTATCAGCGTTTATTGTACGATTTTGTTTTGTAATATTAATTACCCCCAAAATGTTTAGCAGCATTTTCTATAATCTATTTCCCTGATTCATAAAACTGTTGTGGTACACAAGAATGTCTTCGAAAAACTTAAATGTAACAAAGTTTAAATGCATTAAATTCTAAAACATTAGAGGTTAACAATTTAAAAAAAAATCAAAATAAGTGATAATTTTTTAGATGATTTGTATTCATAGATAAATAATTGTTGAAGCGCAAATATATTCGTAAATTAATAGCTGTAGGGGAAATTCACCCAGATTGAGTTTTTTTACTATTTTTTCACCGACTACAATTAATTTCCCAAAATAAAATAAAACAAAACCTATTTTAATATGGATTAAACAAACACTAAAGAAATATTTACTATCCGATTGACTTGTATCCAATGGAAGTAGCAATTGCACAAATCCGGGATGATTAGCGAATAAAGTTTATGAAAATCTGTAAAAATCATCCTCTTGGAACTTCATCTGATGTTTTGTACTCCTTTCGAAACCATTCGGGAATCACTTCTTTCACTTCTTCCGAGCACGTGTAAATCTGGGAATTACTCTTCTTAAAAAAGTTGAAGATTTTACCGGGTTTCGACGTAGTCCGGTCCTTTACGAATGAGAGAAGATGTTGAAGAAAGACAAATACGCATTCCATATCCCAGTAGCCCTAAAAATGAATAAATTATAGATTATTCAGAGAAATGGCACTTTGCAGGAGGCCCGCATCTATAGAAAACTATATGAAAAGCAATTCTGTCTTTGACAAAAAATGGAGAGGTGGGATAGGAAAAGGCCAATCTGAATTGAGGTCCCTTACTGATGTTTTGCTCGACCCAACCTTCCTCAAAGTGACGAAATGTGAAATCTTCTTTAGAAGGAGAGAGCTTTCGAGCGGAGGCTAAAAAGAGTGGTGAAAGAGTGCCGGGTGAAGGGGCCATCTCTCTCTCTCTCTTTTTTTATTAATTTTTATTTTCACTTGGGCTTTTTGTCTTTTTTAAAAGATATTTTTTCACTATGTTGGTACTAGTCATGAGGGTTAGGGCAGGTTGGCTTTGTATCTCTTCCCGTTGGAGATTCTTGTGAGGTCAGTGAACTTCTCACGCGAGAGGGTTTCCTCCAGCATCTTTCAGATACTGAAGTTTTGAGCGTGTAGGTGCAAGTATTGACCGGCACGCGCGTGGAGTTCTCTAGATGGTATGAACGCTTGCAATTTCTTACTAGGTTAGATTTTGAAGCAGTGTTAAGAATGGCTGCAAGATAAATCAACTTGGCTCTCAATCAGG